>OX104064.1:83957888-84270911 GCA_944474145.2 Dicrocoelium dendriticum
ATTACTCTGAGTTACCGAATTTGCAATTACGCCCAGGTTTATTTCTGAAAAAGTATTAAGAAAACGTAATGGAAATGTTGTACTATTAATTGATGTGTTTCTTTTAGGAAACAGCTCCTCGTATCGTCGTGGAATATACAATTTATTAAGTTATTTATACGTTTGCTGACGTTATAGATGCGTTTTGTGAAAAATACGTATACACAGTGGTCTAAGTTACCTTTGTTATACAACAATGCTTCTACGGATATGTCGTCTTCATGGCCAAAGTATCCCCGTTACGGCGTACATTTGATCATATTATTTGTTTTAAGACAACCCCTAGGGATATATAGCTGCATCTGTCAACACTTTTCGCAGCATTACAACACTATAGCCTTTGGACCGATCACTAACTAATGTTAACAGAACCAATAATAAACGCGTGGTACATTCCAAAGCAAGATGTGTACCAGTTACCCGGTTTTAGGATACTAACCTGGTTGAGAATGTGCACCTGGATTAACCACTAACAATACACCAGAGCCAGATGTGTTGCCCACGTGGAGCCACAAAACCGTGGCCAGGTACACAACGGCGCCGCTGCTCATCCCAGCCCCACCTGCGCTTACCGCATCCCGGACAAGAACCCAACGTGACTAACCAGGCAAGCTCATGCCTGGCAAAAAAATGAGTGAGACGGCCGCCTTAACAATGGCCTCAAGTGTAACTCCGCACTAATTGTGCGATCAGCTACCCTATCATAATCCTTACACTGCCCAGCTCAATGGCTCCACAGTAATCGCCCACGCGGGAGTCAAGCATTTACACAACAACTCCACAATTTTTAACCTCAAGCAGTAGCGAAGACCTTTGACAAAATATCAATTTTTGTAGTATCTATGAAATTACCTTAATATTTCTGTAGGTTTATCCACTATATTCAGTCAAACAGGCGGTTTTCGTGGCCACTATTTCGGCCCCCGTCCCGCAGTACCTCCCTCGGTGAGGCCGAGACAGTGCTCTTCACAAGTGCACTACGTTTAACTATTACATGTTATCCACATACAACCTTAACAATACCTACAAATAACCTTGAGGTCGTATGCTCTATTTCATTTCAAAATGACTTTACCGTTCATTTACTATAATTGTACACTTTCATAACCTTTTTATAACCTTGAACCTTATGCAGCAACAGTGATGGTAATAATGTGCACCTGTCTAGCTATGCGGGTCTTGAACTCTGCGAGACGGCATTTATGTGTGTGCCTTCCAACTTTCTTTGTGGCTGTTCTTTTACCGCTGTCTTGAAGAATAAGCGTTGTCAAGCTCACAAAAATGGAGGAAAGCTTAGGGACCCCTACAACTACCGCCCGAGCATTTTAACCTAAGCAGTTGTTAAAAGCTTAGAGAGATTTCACAAAGGTCCATGCAGCTGCATCTTAATAAGCAGTATATAGTTTCCTTAGCACAGGTTGGCTTCTGTACCTTCAAATATATTGTGGCCGTGGAAGTATGGGCGCGCTCGTTAGATGCTGGCAATCTTTTGGACATGGTCTTCATGGATTTCAGGAAGGCATTTGACAAAGTTCTTCACGAATGACCCATCTGCAAGCTTCGTCATGTAGGTGTCCTGAGGATACTTTTTTGGCTCACTGACTTTCTGATCAGGCGTAGCAAGTAAGTGAAAGTGCAAAAATGTTTTCTGTGCCTTTTACTGTAATCCACAAAGTCCACAATGCTCTGTTATTCGCCCTAAGCTTGTTAACATTTACTTCAGAAACCACCCATCCGAGCTTCAAAAGACTGAATATTCTATGCTGATGACCCCAACCTATGGTTAGATTACTCCAGCCCCGTTGATACTTATCGGTTACAGACGATGCTGGATCTGCTACACTGCCAATCAGAGTAAGTTTTTGTACTTTCAGCACAGCTGCTTCATTCGGCGCCAGTCACCGTGATGGTTCCCTGCTGGCGAAAGCAGCCTGGGAGATGGATCTCGGCCTACTAATTCCTTCTGTTCTAAGCACATCCCATGACAATTTGATGGTCGCGGTTGCCCTAAAGATGTTTTGTTTCATAAGGCTATCGGTAAGCCTAAAGACGGCTTAAATATTCAGACTTTTGTTTACAGCACATGGGCGCCCAATCCCTAAAAACGCGCTACTTGCGGCCTAAACCCTTACAAGGCCGAATGCGTCTCGATCAACGAAGGTTAACTGCGTGCCTCGTAGTGCATCTAGGTGTTCCGGAAGCATCTTCATATCATCAGCTCTGATAGATGAACCTATTTTCCACGGTGTAAAGCCGTCATCCTGGCGACCGTTGTTACGTCAAACGTATTTTGCGATGGCCGATCGGAAGTCAGTTATAGAATCGCTTTCAGCTCCAAGCCGCTAGTTGAACTGAGGGTCAGCATTGGAAGCTATTTAAATCTAGGGCTCTACATCCTTGTCATGTCACCCTGACCATCTGTGTGGTGCATGACTGGAACAGCCTACCTGTCCCTGTTGCTAGTGCACAAATCGACAGACGTTTTAAAACATCGCTGGACGTCTAGTTGCTTGGTAAGCTAGGTGCTTGCTACTTTCGTTTTGGTCCTTATTATAAAACTTGTGTAAAACTTCTGACTTGCATCTTCGCTGATAACCGACTCATATCCTGCTGTACAATGCCCAATAACAGCAACGCATTATGTCTTTTTATCTTTCATTACTAGTGCAGACAGCGAAAGCTATTTACGGAACTGCATCCTTACGAGACGAACCGCTTGGTGATTGTGGCCAGCGGCAAAAGTAAACATAATTTTGGAAAATAAAGCTTACACTGTAATATGTGAGTTTGATAACTTGAAAAGGTGAAATAAAGTGGAAAGCTCGGTAACTTTTGCAATCCATACTTTAATGAACGTGTTGCTAAATCCCTTTATAAGGGAGTCGACTAGCCTGGTCCGCCATACCTACCGCTAGGAATGTTCCCTCTTTACGGTCGCCACAAGGATGAAAGCAGCGGTTTCTGATGCGTATTGTCCCTGCATTAGCCCAACCTCAACCGGCTAAATGCTTGTGGGTAATGACTAACTATACACCTTATGAGTAAATGAATTCAGTCGGAATTTTGATGTACTCCTCCCGGAAGCTTGCACCCTACATATCAAATACAATCCAAAAATCACCAGTCGCGTTATGCTTTATTGGATATCGTTAGTGGTGCGCACTCCTCCGGTCTCCTAAGGGGGATCGAACCCATGTTAGCTAACTGCATTTGACAACTGCTGGTGCTTCGAAGCTTGTTGGTTGCCTTGACGAATACAGTAAACTTACGGCTAAAGCCACCTACTCATAACTACTATAAAACGCAGCCTCTTAGTTTCAAATGCTATGGACATAGCTGCCAGTGCGTGGCCGTCCCTAGCACGGTGGCTAGCAACTCTCATCTGCAAAGGTAGTAAGCCGCGTTGCAGTGGAATATAGGTCATGCTGCATCCGGGTTAGTATGAAAATAACGTAACCCAGCCACCGTCCCCTTGGCTCAGTGGCTTAGGCTGCTGGCTGATTATCGTCAGCCGCTAGCGGTCAAAAGTTCGGTCTTCAGTGGAGAAGCGATAGAATGCACACCACTGACGAGTCCCATTAGTTTGAAAAGCGTCTGGCGCATTTCCGAATTGTGGTGGTGTAATGTAGCTTGTGAGTTGCCGGGAAGAATGCATTAAACTAATCAATTTCTCCAAGAGCTGTCAGCAACAAAATATAGGGAAAATTAAGCTTTCCAAGGAGACGTTTATTTCCCCGTCAAATCTGCAACTCTTTCTATGCGTACAACACAGAACCAGCCGACCGATGAAATAAAGACCGCGGCACTATGTTTTCTGAAGGAATGGCCTGGATATGCATGACCTGCGTATGTGGCCAGTCAAGTCGTCGGTAAGTATTTTCCTGAGGTAACGTTTTATGTTACATAAACTACGACCGTGCTGCCCAGCTCAAGTAGCATTTCATCGTTAGTGCGTATAACATAATCAGGTATTCTAATAGTCGAAGCCGCGTTTTTTAAGTAGGTAAGAATTGGTTTTAATTTGGCACACATGTGCACGCAGAAAAGAAAGAAGTCTTTGGTTTAATGGAATGTTGTAAAGTACGCGAGGAATAAGGCCTCTATTTTACTCGATAAAGTCTACGGCTGGAATGTACAACCGTGAGGTCTATACGTGAATGACAGGCCAAAAACGAGCGTGAAAACAATCCGTTCGAGCTAGAAAGCTGTTGCTGTCTAGAGTAATTTGCAAACGCTCGAAAACAAACACGTTAGTAAGTATATATTCTTCGAGTCGCGAAGTAGTATACCATAAGACAAGCGCTAATCCGAAGTCCTCTTGACGGACTCTCCCCATCAGCACTACCATGAGGCTTATGTGCTTTATTGCGCAATGGGTGTAACAGTTGTCATTGCGCACAGTTTCCAAAACGCACTCAGGCCAAACGAAATCGTCCACAGTCACTACGATGCTAAGCAACACATGATCGACCAATTACAAACAACCTGTATGGTAAGGTCAGTGAGGTTGTACAGCAGCTTGACACAATGCACGTTTGTTGGCGATACTGGGTTACATGGGCCCTGCCGATCTTTGCTGGGTTTGTTGTAGGTGTTGGTAGCAGACACCTTTGGCGTGCGGTACAAGGTATATGTGGATTTCCGCAAGATGCATCCGCATTGTTGCATCACTCCTGATGATGGGAGTAGCGGGCGAAGCGATGGACAGGACTGCTGGTCCAGTACCGGAATCGCACATATCTGTCGCAATTCGGTAAAACTCGGAATGTTGCACGTTCTGCAGTAGTCGTTGTATCCCAATCTGCATCTGAGTTGGGTGTAATCATTTTAGAAGTGACACCCTGTCGTTCTTGTGCTTGTGCTGATGCTAAATTCATAGCGCACAGTGGCGATGCATCTTTTGTTTTAGGTCGGGATTTTAGGTTGGAGGATGATGTAAAGGTGCGCGCCATTGACCTTTGTAGGGGTCATATCCTCTCTGATCTGTACAGCCCCGGAGTTAGCCTGTTGTTTGGGGAGAAAGCTGAAGGCCGTAAAGCGGGTTGCAAACGCAGGACCGGCAAACCTAAGCATGTTAAGATATGTTTGGCCAGGAAGCTTCCTTTAACGTTTAGCTGTGCAGCAATCTAGCCGCAATTTGCAGACGTTCAGAAGCTTACGTAGCAAATTTTCAAGTGGAATCCGGTCTGGGACATTGAATAGTATAGCACTATTACCGCGACGCAAGCACTCTTTGGCTGCTTGGGCAATTACGTTCAGGAGCATGCCAGCTTGATTTAAGTCTGATGAGTTTTCGGGTTTTTGTATGCATGGCGGGTGTACTAGTGGCATCAACTTCTTTAAAGTCTCATGGCTGTGCATTATGTCGCTTGTTAGCGAATTCACTTGATTTTCAAGTGCGCGAGTTTTCAGCAGCGCTTCAGTAAAAGGATCATTGAGTATTACCTTGCATTTCTGAAGAGGGATGTTAGCACCTACGTCAGGTATTGATATAGGATTTACAACCTCTTTATCACCAATCACTGGGCCGGAACCAATGCCCACCACGATATTGTCAATTTGGTCCGTGAGTTGGATGTCGCATACGTCAGCTAAAGCCGAGTTGACTTTAACAGCGGAGAATGTAATCGACATCGCTCTTCGTTTATTTCGCCTCATAGCTGTAAGAGGTTTAGCAACCACTATACAGAAAAATGCAGCACGATGCACCAACGCAACAAAAAACGGACTTGGACAGAAAGCCCAAGAAAACCCGATGCGCGGTTATAAGATGATGGTGTGATATAATTAAATATCACAAACGGTATGATAGGGGTAATTGGAACGATATAGCAAAACTGAATAGCCAACCAAAAATATTCAACTTATTCAGCAACTACTCTTTTTTTGGTTGAGGGGATGACGAACCCATTTCTGCTTCTCTGTTGGTATAGGAGGTATGGGTGCGTTTGCCAGTTCCGTTGGTTAGTTGATTGGTTATTCGAACAAGTGTCAGTAAGTGGTCTGACTAACTGGCTGCCTTCATGTGTTTGCTTAGAAGATGCTGCTCTAAACTGACACTCGAAAAGAAGACTGATGCGGCCCTCCTACCATCCCACCACCACCATGGCTGACATTCGACTTGCTTAAAGGACCAATGTTACGATCCTCAGGCCACATCCATTGTAGTTTGGAGATCAGCGCAGCATCGAGGTTGGTTGCTCTACGACGTTTTTCCAAGGAGAGCGTCTCGCGAACTTACCGCCATTGCTTCTGGTGGTGAATGGCCGCTACGCGCTCATCCTGCTTTCCAGGCACGGGAACACCGTATCCAAATGTATCTTTGGCTACGAAGTCCCAGTTTTCGTCCCAGTAGTGCCTTCGCCTGTCTGCGCTCGCTGCACGGTGTATACGGGAATGTGCGGATGAAACGTAATCGGTTCCTAAGACAGGATGTTAATAACAGCTATCTTGTGCTTCAGTGTCAAAGGCCTGCACAACTCAGAGACTTCTTAGTTTGCCGTATTGCTGTGCTTTTGTGTGAAGGGTAACGCTTGGCAAATGTCGAACCTATGTTACAACACCTTTAGTTTCACCTGTGGTGTTCAACTAGTTAACGGCACCGTAGTTTACTTTTTAAGGTATTTGACATTGAGCCTGGTAGGTTGGTGCAGATTACCGCTGGTGTACTACGTGCAACTCTGGTAGTGGTCAAGGAGCCAGCTGGTTTGTATACAGTCGATAGAGGCTGGGTAAAGCTTCGTCATCTTCATTAGCTTTGGGTCCAATGGGAGTAGCCGAAGATCTAGGTTTTCCGTCATCTTTGGTGGCAAACAACTTCCAACCACCACTGGTGTCGAAGCACTTTTAACTTTTCGGAACAAGTTGCAGGGCGGACGAGGCCCGGACGTTGCTCACTGCAATCTGACTGGTGGTAGTTGTTTCAGTCACATTTGAGGAACTGTTAGTATTGGCTTTTAATGCAAATTACGATGCATTTAGCAAGCTGCCTAGCTTTCTTACACACCTTTACCGCGGTGTTGGATAACAAATGACCCGAATGTAAGCTAGTAGAGGCTTACCACAAATGTATAGCTTTTGACGCTCCTTCCTGGATAAAATATTGCTACTTCTGCGTTAGTTCATTTACAATCTTCACCAATAGGAGGACTATACATACTGTAGAGAACAACATTGAACCGGGTTTACTAAGGGGTATCAATATATATTATACACGTCAGCTAGAGGTAAGAAACACCTCAGTTACTGTGCCGCAATACATAAATGAAAATGGAAAATAAATACAAAATTTGCATGCCATCTGAGTTCCCAGCAACGGATAGGCATCGTTCCGGTACTCTACCAGCCGGATACTGGGCAAAAAGAAAGTTGTTGTTTTACCCTAGGAAATGAGATCGTAGATGTAGGAGGCTAAAAGGGATGGGAAGGGACAAAGAAGCTCACAGCACAAACGCCACTGAGGTCGGCTCCTTGCCATGTCAGCAAGTGTATCCAGCCAAACGTGTTCGCCGTCTTTTGGACCCCAACCAGGGAGCCGTGACGGTCCAACCGAGGCTAGCTCCAAAGTGAGGGACTTCATTTCTTTGGACCAAGTCATCGCTTGGCCAACTCTCCTCTTCTTCCACCCACATCCCCGGTGAGCAACCAACGCAAGTCGAGGGAGTCGATGGGCTGGCATGCTTAACACGTGGCGGAGCCTGGTGCGTGAAATAACGGTGCTGAGCTGTTCAGATCCTTCTCCCGGGCCGTAAACAATGCGTCGAACACGCTCGTTACTCACGCGGTGTTCCCACCAGATGTGAGCCAAACTGCGAAGGCACCGATGGTCGAACATAACTAGCCGCTTCATGTCCGCCGACCTTAGGGGCCAGGTTTCGCAACCGTACATTAGGGTCGAACCTAACGCTGCAATGTTCATTCCACCATTAATGTCGCGCCGCTGCCATAGGTAACGAAGGTTAGCAAAAGCACTTCTAGCTTTCGCCATACGCTTCGTGATCTCGTCTTTGATCCCAAGGGCGCTGCTACAACTTCCCAGCTAGTTGAATTTCTGAATGACTTTTAGCTGATCCCCACTAAGGATCAGCACAGGAGGCGAACCCTGCCAAGTTTGGAGGAACGCTTTGCATTTCGGTGGTGCAAAGCAAAGTCATAAGTGGCTAGCAGCCAGTGCAAATCTGTTCAGCGCGGCTTGGCACGTCTGGGAGCTGTCACAAATGAAAGCAATGTCGTCTGCATACTCCAAGGCAAGTAACCGCTCTCCTGGGAATAGCTCCACACCCTTCAAGTCATGTCCTGTAAATGCAATATCCATGACTTCGTCAATAGCGAAGTTGAAGAGGAAGGGTGACTGCGGGCATCCTTGTCTTACACCGCTGGAGATATTGAAGGGTGGCGACAGCTTGCCGTATTCCCTCACCCTGCCCGTGCCACACAAGTATAATGCTTGGATAATGTTTACATATTTCTCGGGCACACCTTTCCTGAGTAAGCAATTCCAAAGTGCACATCGATCAACCGGACCGAAGACACCTTTGATGTCAAGGAACACGACTACGGTGGGCCGCCAATATGTGTGACGTTGCTCCAACAACTGACGCAAGGTGAAGATGTGGTCGATGCAGCCACGACCTCGACGAAACCCGGCTTGCTCCTCACGGACCTGGCTTTCACGAGCGCCAGTCAATCTGTGAATAATTATGGAGGCGAGTAATTTGGAGGCGATGGAGCTCAGACCGATTCCTCTATGGTCGCCGTATTCCGAACGGGAGCCTCCTTTGAAGATGGGAACAATAAGTGATCGGCTCCAGTCGGTTGGGACAGTCTCCTGCTCCCACAGTCTCACTAGTAATTCATGTAAAGCATCAACAAGAGTAGTGTCTCCGAATTTGAAGAGGGCTGGAGGAAGATTACCTGGTGCCTGCGGCCTTGTTCAACTTCAACAGCCCGATGTCACGTTTGACTTCTGAGCGGGCGTGTGGATCCAAATAGACAGCCCACGGAGCAGGGCGATCATTGGCCGGCGAAGAATCGAACAGTTCTAACCGATTAAATTGGTTTTCAAAATGCTCAGCCCATCGCTCCACGCGTTTTGCCAAATTGTAAATAGGCTGTCCACTCTCAGCACAAATTGTTTCACTAACACCAAGTCTCCTGCTTCCCGTCTCCAATATCAGACGGGATAACTTACGATGGTTGCCAGGGGCAGCGGTCACTCTCATCTCTGACGCACGGTGAGACCACCAAGATTTGCGGTCTCGCTTCAGGCTAGCACGGAGTTTTTCCCGGAGCTCTTTGCGAGTTTCATCGTGCTCGCTTCCAGCCGGAATGTGCCGGCGAGTGTCGATAAGTTCCAGAGACCGAGAAGAGACCCAATGTCCATGTTGGCTATTAGACATACCACATGAGGATTTGCCCGCTGCTAGTAAGGTCTGGCGAACATGTGACCAGTGACCATCAATTATCTCCAGTGAGCGATTACACAACTCGCATGTCAGCGTACTTCGATACGCATTCAGAACAGCTGGCTTTGTCAGTTGGCTGGTGTCATGGCGCTCACAGCTTCGTCGTAGGCGTCCGCCGAAACGCACCCACATGTCAGCGCACAAGTGCATGATCGGTGTCCACATATTGCTCCCAATAGAGCGACTGTTCTGGACGCAGCCTCTACATCGGTAACTTATCGTAATGTGATCGATCTGCGTCCAAGGCTGGTTCGAGGCTGGTGGGCGCCAAGTCACCGTCCGGCGGGTGCTGTGTCGGAAATTAGTGCCCGCAAGGAATAAGCAAGCACCTACACACAAACGAAGTAACCGCTCACCGTTATCATTACGGAATTGTGCATGATGTTGGCCGCCCAGATACAGTTCATTGGCAGATATTGTTAACTTGAGCGTTCAGATCCTCAGCCAGCACAACAGTGCCCGTGCTTCTTCTGTGGCGAAGGAGCTGAGTCATTCGGCGGTAGAAGTCGTCTTACCGAATAATCGCTAGATTTTTGGGTACATAGGGAGCGATGAAGAATAGACACGTTAGTCGCGTGCGGCTTTGAAGCTTTGAACGAGCCGGCTAATCGGACTGCACACATCCGGCTACTGATTGCAATCCAATCGACCAGAGTAGCTTCAGCCCGGGGACTCAGGGCAATGCCAACATCGGCTTGGCCGGTGCTCCAGGCTGCAGCATCACCGCATAGGCGCAATGAGAAAACACTGCTTGCTTCACTTGAACGGATGGCAGAGTGAGCACAGAGCTCGAGTCTTGCAGGCGGGTCTCCGATAAGCAGCAGATATCAATGGAGAGGGCCTCCAATGTTCGGGTAAGTTCTGTCTGTTGACCGATCTGTAGTAATGTGCGTACATTGAGGCATGCCAATCTGAAGGAGTATCGAGGGCTCCAAATGCAAGCCGATGAACTGGAATGGACCGCTTTGTTGGACATGGGCTTGTCGACAGAAGAAGAGTGACGCTCCGCGTTCAGACGTGAGTTGAAATTAGAGAATAAATGTCTAGCAAAGCATGTTGGGGGAGGGCCGAGAATCGGGGGTTGAAAACTGGGGGATAAAAGTGAGTTTGGAATGAACGGTAAGAGCAAAATCTTAAGAGCGGAAATAAGAAGACGGAAAGGCTTGAGCAGTAGCGTCTAAACCTGTATCCAACCTGCTGGATGCAGCAGATAGAGCACCGTTGATTAGCCTCTGCGTTGGCCAGACCATCAAGAAATTGTTTGAGGAATGTTTTCTTTTATTGCGTGGGCAGGATGCTCTCAGGTTGCCCAGGTCTAGTCAGGAGAATGATTAGGGTTCTCAACCAAGCCTTTGGTTCAAAACCCAGACCGCAAGGCGTTGGGCTACAAGGAGTCCGTTTTAAGGAATAAGGTGCCACCCACATTCCAACTCCCAACCTGGAGGACCAGGAGGCTGAGTTTGTCTGGCCTCTAACCATTGCCCAATCTGACATGAGTGCACCTGAAGGAGCAAAAGCACCACCCAGCGTAGCTCAACGGATCGCTGAGGCACACAAACCGTTGTACCACGATGAGGCCCAGCGTCATTGCGATGGACTAAGTGGTAGCTACAACTGGTTTACGGCGGGCTTGCAAAATTTGCGATGGAACTTGCCTGGGTAACCGCTACATGGAATAGTGATCAGACAATTTTATGGCATAAAGGAAAGCTACAATTTGCTGTGGATCTGGTTGCGGTAACCTGGGCTTTGATTAGCCGCAACGATCCATGGCGTTGATCGGTAGTAATCTCAGATAGGCCCGAGTGCTAATGGTTTCCTGCCGATTGGTTTTGCGCTGAATCATCTGCATGTTCAATATCGTCATCTTCTGTGCGCCTGGCACAGGTGAAGGCAAGTTTAAGCGGCTAGATGATTTAGGCGGCAAACAGATCGATACGGACACAATGTGTAGGGTAGATAGGTTGAGGAACGCACCATCGCTGTAGTTGCTGATTAGTCAGGTGCAACGGTGTAGTCGGCTTTCGTTTGAGACCACACATAATTCTGTGTTTTGTGATTCGGAACGTTCCTCGATAATGTTTTTGCGGGAATAGCGCAGAAACCGACATGTATGGATAAAAGGCGATCCACACAAGATTGATCCGAAAGATAGTGTACACTATATGGCGCAGGTTTATCTAGGTCGAAAATATCCGAAAACACATTTGTGTGACTATGTGCAACTGAGAACGGCGGCAGAGCAACGTGTTCATACATGAGCGTTGGCTATTTGGGTATAATTATTCCAGGAGTCTCAAGGTTTCCGATCAAGAGCAAGTTCAAGTTGCATAGGCACGGAAATCAGATTTACACAGACAACGCCAGATAAACATTACACAAGCACAATTGATACTTTACTAGAGTCACTCCACCCACACCAAAAATACTGCACTTTTATAAGCAGCAACTTTCGCAAGTCGGACCGCATACTACTCGAAACAGCCCAGCGACGGTATACAAAATTGTTAGCCTTAGGAAAGCAAGCTTTTACCTACAGAAGGCGGTATAAACATTTCAGATTTCAGCCATTGTGAACGTGTCTTAAAGCTCAACTGCCGGCACTCACCCACAAATTGGCGATAGCTCTCTCCCTCTGGTCCACCAGTACGACACCACAACGTACGACGCTGCCCAGAAGCCATGCAGCTGCTAAGGTTAACATACTAATCCCTTGTTTCCGCGGCTTAGTATCTTGGCCGCAAATGGCCGCTGCCGTTACAAGGGGGCCTTCACTCACCTAACCTTGCACTTACTTGCCTCCACTGCTTTTCATCTGCCATAAATCTTCGCCCAGCATGCAACTAAATTTCCATTACTTAACTCAACTTATCTACCCTCAGCTGGCAAAGTTGTTAGACATAATAACCTAGCGTGATATATAGCCTTGTCAACCCATGTACCGACGTTTACTTAATTCTACAGTAAAATCAGTCATATAGCCTATCCCCTATGTGCTCCCATCCTATATTTGCGTTAGCACACTTCCTCTGGTCCACCAGAGCAACACTTACAAAGCGCAACGCAGCGCACTGGTCGCGAAGATTCTGACGTTCACTGCTATTTACTAGCTTCCAAGGTATATTATTTTGCTTTAACACGCGGCTAAACATTTTGCAAGCTGTCGGGCACCTAACCTGCACTTACCTGCTTCAACGCTTTTGATCTTAGCCACAAACCTTCGCAAAGCAAACCACTGGCTTTCCAATATTTAATGCACCTCTAGTGCCTCCTCACTACAACTAGGTTAGACCAAATAACCTCGCGCGGTTTAGATCCCTTTCAACCAAGTTACTAATGTGCACCTAAGTCTAAAACAAAACCTTTTCACACCGCCGTATTAAAGCGTCTGGCTCACTTCCGGTTTTCACCTACAAATTTGTGTAAGCACACTCCCTCCAGTCCACTAGAACGACATCAAAACGTGCGCCGCAGCTTAATAAACATGCAGGTTGCGACGTTCGCTTTCTACTCCCCTGCATCTGTGGCTTTTTACCACGGCCGTGCTTGGCTGCTGAACATGCTAGCGGCTTTCGGTCGTTTAACCTTGCACTCACCTTCCCCCACTGCTTTTGCTCTTCCCAATAACCTTCGGCCTTGTATATTGGCAAAATATCGGAATCTTTGTATCTCCTTCCTAAATGCCTGCAAGTTTTGGATTTCTCTTATTCTGGAAGGCAACCTCTTCTGTATGTTCACGTACACAACTGAAAAGCAACGAGCTCGCTGTCTCTCCTTTGCACTTAGCGGCGTAATGGAATGGTCCTTGTTTCGGGGTTTAGATTCAGATGCGCTCCTTAGTTTAAGTCAAGTAATATTACTGTGCAGCTTTTTATGAATTAGCTTATCTAACAAGCTCAGGTTAAGGATAATGCACCTTTGCCATAGGGGCTGAATTTAAGGCGTTCCCACCTTTGTCGGTAACTCAGTGATTGCTATGATGGAGTCAACATCTTCATAAAGCGCCGCTGAGTTTTTCCAAGCAGTACACCGCCCGACTTCCATAGGCTGCTGCACATAAAAGAGCAATATTCCAGGCGTAGCTTGACGTGGCTCTTATAATGCTTTAGCCCTGCACCTGCGGTTTTTATGTAACGGCGTATGTTGAAAGATAATCCCCTTACTCTTGCCACTTGATAATGAACTTGCGCTGCAAAGTTGTGGCTCATGGATTAGCGCAATCCCAGATCAGTTGTCATGGCATTCTGTTTGGTAGTGATGCAGCTCGTTGTTAAGGACCCGTTAGGTATAGAACATTTGTGAGTCTGGGCTAGATTTTTAGGCAGAGTACGGTCTTTGCCGCTGTTAGCACCCCTTTTCAAGTGCTTTAAGATTCTCACAGATACTATTAGTCGCACATACTTCATTATCAGGAGGAAAGACTTAGATGACTTTTACGTCGCCAGCCAAGTTGAAGGAGCAACCATGCTAAAAGCTCCTGCAGTGGTCATTGATATAAATCAAAACATGGTAGAATCAAGAACGTTCCCCTACACCACGCCATTGGGAACGGTGGTCGGGGTGCATATAGTTTGCTCAATCTTAACAGACTGCGTACGTCCTATTAGATAGGAACCCAGCCAGTCTAATAGAAGACTGTCGATCTGTGAGCCTTTACCTTAAGCATCAGGCGCATATGTGGTGCTCTGTCAAACGCCTTTTTCACCTCAAGGTAAAAAATTACAACAGAAAGCTTAGAGTCAATGGCCTCTGTGACTACAGTAAGGAAGTCCAGCTAACAGGTTTCACTAGAACGAGCTCTTAGAAATCCGTGCTGAGATTAATTTATGTGCCGGCCTGCATAAAGCTGAGTCATGAGGGCCTTTTCACTCAACTTCTCCATCACTCGCGAGATAATAAAAGTGTGGTTAATAGGGCGATAGGTACCAATTTCTTGTAGGCTTCCAACCTTATACCCTACCATAATGATGGAATGTATCCAAGAGGTCAAGCATTGACCTATCTGCATTGATAAAGAGTTTCAAAAGAAGAATAGGGATATCTTCACCACCATGCTTAAGTAGACTGGACGGCACTCCGTCAAAACCAGGGTTCCAAGATGATTTGATAGTTGAAATCGCAGAACACACTATTTATGTCAAACTGTATAGAGGACAGGAACCGACTACCGGGTACTTGCAGGGCCTGAAAGGTTAAACCTATTGCTAAACACTGCGATACGTTAAAATGTGAGCTGAAGACTTCACATTAAATTCTTGCGTCACTAGAACTGTCGTCGGGAGTAATCTTTATGGTAGAGATCTGCCGTCCATATTTAGCGGTCCGGGAGCGCAGCAGCCCTCCGAGATTCTTAGCTTAGTTCGCAATATTTAGTGCGGCTATTTCTTGCTTGGTTTGCTGCTGCTCAGATCTGGTATAATGCTGACGTGCAATCTCATTCGCTGTTATGATGTGGACAATATTGAAGGCTTTGTTATAGGATCGTCTAAGCTAGCGCATTCTGTTATGCATGCTGGTTTGGGTCACACGTTTAGCTGATTGTTTTAGTAAAGGTGACATGAGAGCTAGAGAGAGGAGACGGTGAAGTTATTCCTCCTAAAACAGCTCAGCCGAACGATCCATAGAATTAGAGATATAGAATTAATCACAGTTCATTGATCGGACGGTTACAGCAAAGGCAGTCCAGTTACCGAGTTGCATCGGGCGGAATACTACGACTGCGTCTCTTTCTGTTGGGTAGGCATTAGGTTGCTTTAGGGAAACCGAGCAATACACTAATCTATGAGCACTACCTAGAAACTCCCGGCCGAAATACGCTCGCATTCTTTGGATGTCGAGAGTACGTATTAGGTCAAAAACGTGTTTCGATCTGGTAGGAGCAGATACATGTTACGTCCAGCCGCCTAAATTTCTACATGCCTGTGGGCCTGCACACTTGGCTGCTGCAGCAGGTGGGAACCAGTTTAACTCAGCCAGGTTAAAATCTCTTGCAACCAGTTTGTATTCGCAGGAAAACTTGGATGATTGCGTAAAAGTAACCATAAATGCGTTGTTACCCTTAGCTGAGGTATCGGGTGGTCAATAAACACACCCAAATAATACCGTTAATTCCAGGATATCAGCCGTTATCCATACTGAAACCATCTCCTCAGCCGCGTTGACGCTTTCGGACATTTTTGCTGGGTAAGTATTTTTAACATAAACGGCCCACCGCCCCCTCGTATATGCACACGAGATTGCATAAACAGCTGATAGTTAGGAAGTGAATAGTCTTCCACTGAAACATAGGGGTAAACCATGTTTCCTTGACCAATATTGCATCAGGATCGGCGAAGACATACAGAAGACGCAGGATATACATTTTGCTGTTTAAGGACCTAGCATTTTTAAGTAGGTGTGAGAAACAACGCACGGGGTCTACTAGCATTACGGATGAGCAGATGAAGTCGCTGATAGTTACTTCGCTATCCGCAGTACTTGTAGGAAGTGAATGAGAAGACATTGCAGTCGGTAGTAGGCCGACGAAGTGTTGGTGTCGGGATAAAACTGTCGCGGCTCATCCCTACCTGGTCTAAAAATGCGCAGTTTGCGGGGTATGAAGCGGTGGACTATTTGGCCTATGTACCAGAACCGGCGGTATAAGTCTGAGGGATGTAGCTGATGCGCAACAACATGGATGTGCATGAAGTTGAGCTGGGCTGTGTAGATTGCAAAATTTTGTGCTCGCCGTGAGTGAATTGGTTGCGGTGGTAGCATGCGATGCCCTCCCATTAGTATCTAGGGATGATTCGTTTGAATCCGTATTGGTTGGCCGAACTACAGTTGTCACAACCTTGTATCATTGCGGAGCGGTTCACAGTTCAGTGGTATAGTGCGCAAGCTTCTACCATCAACTGTTCTCAGTTTGCTCGGGGCTGGTAATTTGCTGCTCTTTTTAGCCATCCTATCAACTTTTACCGAATTTTCCGCAATACCGTTGACTTAACGATTGTGCGCTTAAGCTCGCCCGTCGATAGGTCATTCGGAACATTAAATGCAAGTACGCAGAACTCCACGTTGTCCCAACCAGGCTGCGGCGACTGCTTTTCGACGAATCTTGACATAATTAACGCATGTGTAGTCGACATAACCATCAAAGGTAAGTGACTAGGTGTGTTCCTCTGCAAGCCTGTTTGGCACTAGGAGCCTTCGTAGTTTTAGACACAATGCTGTCTAAGCGGTAAATGTCACTCTTTGTTTCTTGCTGGATGCGCTGGACACTCTTTGATGTTAGGATTCGTCGCAGCCCAACTTATGCTTCTTTTCAGCGGCCCGAACGTAAGCTGGCTTAGCATTGTTGCACTGCAAAGTGGTTCACGGTTAGCTATGAGAATGCGCAATACTGCCTCATCCTTTGCGTTCAGCTTGATGGGAGCCGCAAATTTGGCAACACGCTTAGTCAGTCTTTGAACCTGAAGTGCATTCTCTGCAATGCCATTAACCGCAATGATTGCATGCCTAAATGCTTTCACCGAAATATCGCCTGGAACATAAAACACTAGTGCGCTGCACAAGCCATTCCCACATGCAGCATTATAGGGTGTTAGGGTCTCTGCTTTTCTTATTTTCAAGGTCGGTGTCGTTAAACCCAGCGGCACAGATGAACTCGGTGGTGTGGTACTTATAGGGGTCCTTTGGCAGGAGGCGCCGGCGGCTTTGTTCTCCGAGTGTAGGTTATGCTGGGCTCTTTTCGAACGTCGTAGTATTTTTCTATCATGTCCGATTTAACGCAGCTTTTTGAAGGTTGCCTTGTAGGTTCGTCAATCATTGACCCTGCCGGTATAGCTGCTCGAGTTGCATTAGTAGCTGAGCACTTGGTATTAACTGGGGATATTCGTATCTTGTTCTCGGGTTGGCTGATTTTATCTATGTATGCTGTGGCCTTTTGGATAGTATTGGTCCCAGGATTTGCAGGTTCTTCAAAGGAATCCATTATCCATATCAGAAAAGATGTCAAGATCCACAGTGCGTGTACCACTTAAATAACTAAATAAATAGTTTACTGTCAAATTTATAGAGACACACCAACACAGGCATAATCAAGGTTTACAGACAGTTGTGTAGCAGAACGATACTTTGGATTCAATGGTGCGTAGTGTGGACGGTCAAGGCACTATGTGCTGTGAAACGGTACATGTAGACGGAGCGTATCATGTTCTTGCAAGTGTCAGGAAAAGGTTGAAAAATGAGTCTAGTCGACTTGCCAGTATGTAGCTGTAAGCAGTGACTTTATTCAGTGGCGCGTCACGTCCGCCACGTCCCATTGTTGTTGAACATACTTGTGGCATTGTATAGGGAGGAAGTTTGCCAGGCGACAACCCATCACGTCCTGCAACACTGCCGTTAAGTACCTTGAAAACTAATGTATAACGAACAAAGCCGTTTGACCACTAATTTCATCTTCGGTCATGCGCAGTCGTATGCTTTCCAATTTCCTCGGTTGGCTGGACAGATAGTTTTATCAGGGCCTCCATAACTGTTGAGGCCGGGTAAGGATGAAACATCACGAATAGTCGTCTTGAGACTGAGACTGAGACTGTATTTAAGAGCGAGTAGAAAGGTTTCTGTACAACTCTATCGAATTACGAAAAAGCAAAATTTACTTGTGAATTATCAGCAGTTGTGTCTGGTCCCTTAATCGTTTATTCGTGTTCGGTTAGAAATTTGTACTAGCGTTATTTTTTCCGGACATACAATGTGTCTTTTTGGCACTGTATGTGCATCGTTTCACAAAAGCACAGGTTTCCAAAATAATCGTCGATACGGGTTTTAAAACACTTCACAGAATCGGCCTCTATTAATCCTGCTGGTAGTGTATTCCATAAGTTTACGATTCTTCGTTCGATACAAAGCTGATGTGATACTTTGTTCATGCTGGGGACCCTGAGTTTGTAACGATGTCCTCGGGTGTTACAGGGTTCTCGCAGGTGAAATATTGGCCGCAGTATAGGGAAGTGATTCAAGTGTAGTACTCGATGGGTCATAATAAGATCAATTCTTACTCGGCGATAGGATAGTGTGTAGAGCCCGAGCTTTTCACAACGTTTTTCATATGGAAGCTTTCGTAGACTTGCTATCATTCTAGTTGCGATATGCTGTATTTTCTCCAGTTTTTCAATTTTCTATTGAGTTATCGGATGGTAAGCTGGGGCACCGTATTCAAGGATTGGTCTAATGAGCGAGGTGAATAGACGAGGGACGGTTTCTTCGGACCATGTGGAGAAACTGCGTCGTAATGCCCAGAGCATACGAAGTCCCGCACGGTACAATTTCTCTGTATTTTCTAGTGATCTTAAATCATGTCGTGAGAGAACTCCTAAGTCTCTGACAGATGTGTTGGGATGGAGCAACTGGCCGTCCAAGGTGTATGATCGAGTGGCTGGACGTCTGGTGATACTGATGAACTTCGACTTGCTTGCGTTAAGAGGGAGTTGCATTTCAGTGGACCACTTTGACAGTCGCTCTAAGTCATGCTGGAGGCGAGCGCAGTCGTCCTGGTTTTCAATGATCCTCCAGATTTTCAAATCATCTGCAAACAGGACACATGGTGACTGGAGCTGCTGCGGAAGATCGTTGATATGAATAAGAAATAATGCTGGCCCAAGTACAGTTCCTTGAGGCACGCCACTGGTCGATGGGAACCAGTCTGTCAGATAGTCATTGACCTGTACTCTAAACCTTCGTCCCACAATAAACTCTTGTATCCACTGAAGTAACGTACCACCGATTCCGTATGTCCTCAGTTTACGAAGGAGTACCTCGTGGGTTACTCTGTCAAACGCCTTACTAAAGTCGATGTACACCACGTCAACATCCTTCTGTTCATTGAGAGCTCGAACCCACTGGTGGTTTGCGTACATCAAGTTGGTGATGCAGGATCGCCCTTTCGTAAAGCCGTGTTGCGCTGGCGTCAATACGTCCATCGATTCGAAGAACGACAGCAGACACTTTTTCACAACCTTCTCGAGAACTTTGGATAATACCGAAGTCAAACAGATCGGTCTATAGTTCTCTATTTTACTCGGATCACCACCCTTGGGAAGCGGTTTAACTATCGAGCATTTCCAGTCGTTCGGGACGGATCCTTCAGAGAGCGATCTATTGAAAAGGTTTGTCACAACTGGTGAGATGATAATCGATAGGGACTTGAGTATTAGTGGGTGAAGTCCGTCTGGCCCGGGGGGCTTTGCACCATTGAGGTTGACGAGTAGCTGATGTACTTCGACTGCATCACATTGTAGGCTGTCGAGCAAGACTTGCGCAACCTGTGCCGGTACTGGAACAGCCGCCGGTTTACTGGAAAATACAGTGAGGAAGTGCGTAGCCAGGGCGTCCGCGCGCTCCGCGCTTGAAATGAGTGTCTTCCCGTCTAAGCTCTCTAAGACCGGTAGGTCGTCTCCAGGTTTCAGTTGACGTTTCAAGTAGGCATATATTCGCTTGGGTGCAGTTGTGGCCGAAGATGCTAGCTCCTCTTCGAATTGCCGGCGTTTCTTGATCATTGCGGCGTTACATAAGTTACGCTGTTTCCTGTGCACCGCGTAATCTTCATCACAACCCGAGCTGATGTATCTATCCCAAAGTTTACGACGTCGTCGCGCTAACTGTCTGTATTCCCTATCAAACCAATGCGGTTTGACAGGTCCGATTTTTGGATACTTAAGGGGAACGAACCGAGTACAGAGCGAGTTAAGCTTCCCCTTTATTAATGACCAACACGCCTCAAGTGACGCATCCTGTGGTAGTGTCCAATCAGTCTGACTTGCGGCTTGGACGAGTCCGTTGAAGTCCGTCTTCCAATAGTTGAATGTCGGCTTCTGTTGATTGGAATATGGTAACGACAGTTCTAAGCTTGCTACAATAGAGCAATGGTCACTGTTCGCCAGAGGTTCGATGACTCTAATCTCTTTTAGCTTCTGCTCGCAGCGCGTAAACATTAAGTCCAGACAAGATGCCGAGTACGGAGTTACGCGCGTCGGTTGGATGACATGTTGCGTTGCCCCAATTTCAATAGTCATTTTAGTGAATTGAGCCTCAAAGTTGCCATGACCGGGAAGAAGTCGAACATCTGGCCAAGTTATCTTAGGTAAATTAAGATCCCCCATCAGTAAGAACTGAGGGCGGCTCATGTGCTTTTGTACATGTGGTAGCCAATCGCAGCAACGGTTTTATGGGCTTCGGTAGATAACCCCCACAATTAGTTCTGCGCGCCTGAGACGGATTGTGCACCACAATTGCTCGCATAAACTATCCTCGCTCCGATAGGTACTGATAAGTTTGCCAGATAGTGACGATTTTATGTACAACAGAACACCACCGTGAGCCTTTGATTTTCGGTCACATCGGAAACAAGAGTATCCTGACAACACGACTTCTTGGGGTATGATGTCGGAGATCAGCCATGTCTCTGCAAGTCCTAAAATGTCCGGCCGCTCCGAGACAGCGAAGCGGTACAGTTCGTCACGTTTGTTCATTAGGCTGTACACGTTGGCGAATGCGACACGGAGATCCTGGGAGGTACTGCGGGACGTGCTTGGAGGTTGAGCAACCGGTTGATACGGGTTCGTACACCCTTCTTGATCAACCAAAATTTACAACTTGTAAGTCAGTCTCACCTTCTTCTGTACGGCGGTTGAGCTCAATGACTGCAGTCTTCAAACGATCCCTGTCCTCGGGTTCCAAATCTCGGCGGATGTGAACTTTTATGCCTTTCAGCCTTGACAGACGAGACAGTATGAGCTGCGGCATATTAGGATTTGCAAAAGTGATCCTCAGATTTCGACATGACTGGTTAGTTTTCTGGCCAAGTCGGAATACTTGTTTAAGCGTCACACTGTCCTCGCCCACATCCAAGAGTCTATCGATTAGCCCCTGGAGGAACTCAACATCGTGATCATAGCGTATCTGAGGGTTTTCATATTTTGATTCCGGTACGTGAAAGACCATGAGATTATGACGCCTCATCGCAATCAGTGATGAACCTGTGGGAGCAGAACTAGAGGCACTTAACTGATTGGGTAGTTGTTTATCAGCAGGTGACGTCTGAACTCGATTACATGGACCCTTGCGCTTTTGAGTGGTCCATGGATCCTCGGTGTTCAGAAGTTCACAGACAGGCTCTGAGAAATTCACTGACCGATCAGTGAAGCGGCATTTCGTAGCTTCTGAGTCTGAGTCTTCCATTGATGGGAAACATTGAACCTGGGGTTCGGCCGGGGTCGAAGACGCTGGTGGTGGTGCAGATCGCGGAGTGACAACAGAAGGCAAAATACTTTCACGAGGGCGTTTGATCCCACGTGGTGAACGGTTTGTTTCAATCTGAAAGAGAGATTTTTCCGTAGTTCTTTGCGGTCTCTGCGTATTCTGGTGTCTTGTACCGCGACATTTATCACATATAACTTGAAAAATCCGATGTCGGATGTCGAACTATTTTCAAAACACGTCAACGGATAAGCCAATGCACGAAATATGGAACAAAACATCACAGCTGAAGCATCGAAGTGCATGAGCCTTATTTCCCACAACTTTCGAAAACGAACCACAAGTAGCTTGAGACGGCATCACAAGCTAGAGCAAATCCAAGATGGCGAACAGAGATGGCAGTATGGCAAATCAGTGAGATATCCGGAATAAGCCAAAGAATAGCTCCCAAATTTGCACCGCTTGCAAAGTACGCCAAAAGAAGAATAATGGTGCACAATATACACAGATAAAACGCTGCTAACACAGTAATCTGAGGCAAAAGTAGTATCCAGCACACGTTGATCCAAAAATCCGCGGCGTCCCTGGGTACAGCGGGTCTTAGTGAGCAAAAGTTCAAATTTTCTTCTGTCTGGATTTTTCTGATGTATAGTGTATGGGAGTATGAAGATGTGTCCAGTTCTCCATGGTGGATAAGGGTTGTGGTGATTGTAGTTGGGTCCTTTTGGTGCTCAACCATACGCCATGTAAGTCTGTCCGTGATTACGTCCTTCTTGGGCGTAAATTGTTCCTTAATCCAAGCCCAGGTCTCCAAGAAGTTCCGAAATTCGGAGAAAAGGAACAGTGAGGGAGAACCGAGAGAAGGCCGCAAGAACAGGCGTGGATTTAAACATCGTTAAAATCTTAAGTTACAGCATTTGGACTTAAGACAAATGCATGTACATTGTGCAACAAGTATGCTGGAAGCGCTTTCTGTATGTCCTATAGAATCAGTGGCCGTATGTGTACATGGCTATCGTATACGTAGAGACAGGAGGGTGGTATCAATAAGTAATCCACGAAGTAGCAGTATAGTATGAGACAAAAATTGCGTGGGGAGAGAGGGCAGAAACTTAGAAGACTGATGGCGAATGCATGGTGCAGGAACAGAAAGTATCCAGCCTAATACGAAAGGAAGCGCAGAATAAGAAAGTTAAACATAACTGTGTTGCCGCAGGTGAGCTAGGAGTCAATTAGTGGCAAGGCAGTGGAAAGATTGGATGCGGACATTCTAAGAGAATAAAGGTTATTTAGATAAGGAGTGGCTCCTAACCAGCTCTGGATAATCGCAGATGCATGTAGCCTACAACCACTGGCTGCTTCTAAACAGTGGTGCCGAATTTAAGACAATGAACAGACGGTGACGCTAGGAAGGACGACGGTGGCCAGATGTAGCCATTCTAATAAGACGCTTGGTCACTTGTGTATGCCTATAGGGCCACAGAATACATCAAAAAGACAACAAAGGTAAGAGATACAGACATTCCAAGTGAATGTATGACGGAGAGACAAGAAGTTTATACTAGCAAGCTCAAGGTCTGCGCAGAAGGGTAATGGAGCCTACGATGAATCGCTGCAAAGAAGTGAGGAAGATAAGAAGAGCAACAGATAGTGGCACTGGGACAGTGAGTATCGGTGGCCAGCGGCGGCATCCGGATTAAGCCTTCTAATTACTAGTGGATACCTACAGTGACAGAGTAAGTCAACAGACCAGCGTGGGTGCGTGACGCGAACGATCCAAGAGATTAACTATCGGAGAGATAAGGAGTGGCTCCTAGTGCAACGATCCAGGTTGCCTACAATAATGCCCTGCAGCTGAAAAGAGGTAATCAAGGTAAGCCAAAGAATTGATAATGGCGTTAGAGAGGTGAAAATAGGTGTCTAGCAATGGCATTTGGATAAAGCTTTCTAGTTATTAGCGGATTCCTATAATGTCCCAGATTTGGTCAGCATTGTATATGAGATAGACTCTCCAGAGAATAAAGGTTGGAGAGATAAAAGCATGGCATCACCAAGCTCCGGATATGCGCAGAGATGCATGATGCCTACGAAGGATATCTGCTGCTAAACAGAGAAGCCAACGGTAAGACGATGAGCAAATGATGGCGCTGGGAGCGAGGGTATCAGTGGCCAGCAATGGCATTTGGATGAAGCCCTCTAGTTACTAGCGGTTACTTACTGTCCCAAAATAAGTCAACGACCAACAAATGTATGTGACGCAACAGCTCCAAGGAATAATGGTTGGAGATATTAGAGGGGCACTTAGATATCTCCGGATTTGCGTAAAGATGCATGGAGCCTACCATAACTAGTTGCTGCTGAACAGAGGTGTTGAGATGGAGACGATGGGCCGATAATTGCGAAAAGAAATGCTCTCGGTGGCCAGGTGTAACCATTCCAATAAGTAGTTTGGTCACTAGTGGATGCCTACAGTGTCAGAGAATACATCAACAAACCAACGAAGGTAAGGGATACATACACTCTAAAGGATTACAGGATGGAGAAACAAGGAGTGTCTCCCAGTACCTCTGGATATGCTCAAAGATGTATGGAGCCTACAACGGAGCACTGCAGCAAACGTGATGAAGATAAGAGTAGCGAATGTTAATGGTGCCAAGAGAGAGAACCAGAGGACAGCAAATGCATTCGCATTAAGCTATCTAGCTATTAGTTTATAATTACAGTGACAGAATCAGTCAACAAACCAGCGAGCATATGTGATGCAAACAATCCAAGAGTGTAAGAGTTAAAGAGACAAGGAGTGGCTCCTTGCGCAGAGATGTATGCTACCTACAATGTCTCACCGCAGCTAAAAGGTGTTGACGTAGGTAATATGAAGCACTGAAAATGGTACCAGGGAAGAGAGGATCGGCGGCGAGAAATGGCATTTAGGTGAAGCCCTCTAGTTTCTAGTGGATACCTACAGTGTTCCAGAATAAGTCAACAACCAGCAAATGTATGAGACGCAGGCCGTCTCAGAGAGTAAAGTTTGGAAGAATAAAAGAGTGGATCCTACCAAACTCCGGATGTGTGCAGGGATGGTTTGCGCCTACGAAGCATAACTACGGCTAAGCAGAGGTGCCAGAGGTAAGACGAAGAACAGATAATGGCGCTAGGAGTGAGAGTATCAGTGGTCAGCAATGGCATTTGGATGACGTCTTTTTGTTACCAGTGTATACATACGGTGTCCCAGGATAAGTCAACAAACAGCAAACAGCAACATGAGACAGGCTCTTCAAGAGAATAACTGTTGTAGGGATAAAAGAGTGGCTCCAAGAAAGCTCCGAGTATGCGCAGATGCTTGGAGCCTACGAAGAATGGCTTCTGCTGGACAGAGGTAAGACGAAGAGCAGATAATGACGCTGGGGGTGAGAGTTTCAGTGATCAGCAATGGCATTTGGATGAAACCCTCTAGTTACTAGTGTATACCTACAATATCCCAGCATAACGCGACCAACAGCAAATGTATGCGACGCAGACAGTCCAGAAAATAAGGGTTGGAGAAATCAAAGAGTGGCTCCTTGCAAGCTCTGGATAATCGCAGATGCATGAAGCCTACGACCACTAGCTGCGTCTAAACAGAGGTGCCGAATTTAAGAAATTCGACAAATGGTGGCGCTAGGAAAACTATCAGTGGCCAGATGTAGCCATTGCAATAAGACATTTGGTCACTAGTGTATGCCTACAAAGTCACAAATGCAGCACCAAGCCAGCGAAGGTACGTGATACAGACATGCCAAAAGAACGTATTTAGGAGAGACGAGGAAAGTATCCTAGCGAGTGCCGGATATGTGCAGGGGCGTATGGAGCCTACAACGAATCGCTGCAAAAGATGATGAATAAGACAAGACGAACGACATATAATGGCACTAGGAGAGAGAGTATCGGTGGCCGGCAAAGGCATTCGGGTTAAGCCTTCTAATAACTAGTGGATACCTGCACTGACCGAATAAGTCAACAAACCAGCGAACATATGTGATGCAAACCATCCAAGAGTTAGCGAGATAAGGAGTGGCTCCTAAAGCAAGGACGTACGGTACCTACAATGAACCGCTGCAGCTGATATGTGGTGACGGAGGTAAAACGAAGAACAGATAATGTCGCTAGGTTAGAGACTATTGGTGGACAACAATGGCATTTGGGTGAGGCCTTCCAGTTGTTAGTGGATACCTACAGTGTCCTAGCAAAAGTCAACAAACAGCAAATACATGTGACCCAGACAGTCTCAGAGAGCAAAGGTTGGAGGGATAAAAGAGTAACTCTTATCCAGCTCCGGATATGCTCACAGATGCATGGAGCCTTTGGAGAATAGCGGCTGCTAAATATAGGTGCCAAGGTAAGATGAAGAACTGCTAATGGCACTGGAGGAGAGGGTGTATCGATGGCTAGTAATGGTGTTTGGATGAAGCCTTTTAGTTACTAGTGTATACCGCTCCGTGTATACGCTCCGTCTACATGCACTGTTACATTGCACTTATAGTGCCTTGACCGATTCAACTACACACGATTGAACCCGAAGTAGCGTCGTGATACATCACTGCTTTTAAACCTTGCTCACGCCTGACTGGGTGTGTCTCAATGAAGTTGAGAATAAACTATTTATTTATATGAAAAATTTTCTACTGTCAATATTACAGTTACCATAAAATGTCTACAGCTGCACATACCTGATCATGCCTCCATGGGCGTGCCTCGCATAGTCGAGAATAAAAAATTTATTTATTTATTTATTTACGGTGTCCCAGAATAAGTCAACAACCAACAAATGTACAATAGACAGATTATTAGTTTATAATTACAGTGACAGAATAAGTCAACAAACCAGCGAACATACGTAATGCAAAACATCCAAGAGTTAGACAGATAAAGAGTGGCTCCTAGCGCGAAGATGCATGCTACCTACAATGACTAGCTGCAGCTGGAAAGATGTGACAACGTTAAGACGAAGGATAGATAATGTCGCTGGAGGAGAGAAAGTATCAGTGACTATCAATGGCATTCGGATGGAGCATTCTAGTTGTTAGCAGACACTGTGACAGAATAAGTGATGCAAGCAGTTCGGGAGAATGAAATTGGATACCCACAGCAAACTACCGTTTCAGTTACCTAGGATTTTACTAGATGTTGAGGAATAAGATGGGGATAGTTGATTTGAGCGCGCGGATATTTGCGCTGATGGGCTAGATTCGCTCAGCTCTTAGTCGGAATAACAGATGTATATATATGTTGTGAAGGATTAATTGGTGAGGCCTGCGTCCGATAGGTTGGGCTTACGGATCTAGAGATGTTGTGGGCCATGTTCATACAGTTCATCCTTCAGGATATCGGTGTTAAAGAGCTCTCTTGTGGGCAGGGTAGCGAGGTATCTACGTAGGGATGATCAAAACTGTGCAGTATTCTCGGCCGCCCTTACTTGTACTGCTAGCCTGTTCCAGACGCGAGAGAATCAGTAGAGAAAGAAGATTTTACGCACGTTGGTGCGGGCTGTGGGTAGGGTAATGGTTAAGGGTCTATGGCGAATTGGTTACCGAGAATCACCGTTTTGTTGAATAAGTCCCTCAAGGTTCGTGTTTGGGTTGTTTATCGTCTGGAATAGGAAGGTAAGGTTGAGTCTCATTCTTCGTAACCATAGAGGTTCAAGACCAAAAGTTCACAGCGCTCACGGTAGTTGAGAGTAGAGGGGCAAAGCAGGCGCGTTGTGAATAAGCGTTGTACTTTTTCAACTGCTATTCCGTCACCTTTTCCTGAGTTGGTAAATAGTATTGAGCAGTATTCCAAAAGAGATCTAGCGCATACCTTGTATAGAGTGAGTCTGGATTCGGTTACGAGCATTGCCTTTCAGATATGACCAATGAGGGATCTGGCTTTCGCTACATTAGAGCTAACTTGTTTCGAGAAATTTGGGGAGCTTGAATAATGTATGCCGAGAACCCTTACGGTTTGACGATTGGCTAGTGAGACGCCATTCTGGGTTAGTGCACTAGGTAGTACAGTGCATCTATAAGACAGGGCGCTGCACTTTGCAGGAGAGAAATCAAGCCTCCATGTGTTACACCACGAGTCTAGTGATTTAAGATAATTTTGAATATTGAGGAGACAGGTCCTTATGTTACCCTGGTGAAAGGAGAATACGACTTTGAAATCGTCAGCGAACAGGTACGCCTTTCCATATACAGAGACTTGAAATATGTCTTTGATGTAAAGTAGGAAGAGTAGAGGGCCCAGTACACTTCCCTGGAACACAACACTCGTAACTGGTTTCGGTGAAGATTCGAAGTATTTTAGTCTCACTGACTTTGTTTGACAGGAGAGATGAGAAGAAATCCAAGAATGCAACTAGTCCGATCTAACGTAAGAAGCCAGTGTAGTTAACAGTCCATTATGAGGGACTCCTTCGAACGCTTTTCATATCCAAGAAGATGATGTTCTGAGCCCTGCTGCAATCAACCATGGCGGCAACACTGTTCAGGAACTCCAGATGGCATGTATGACAGGATTTGACAGGAAAACTCCATGTTTGGATTTGTTGATGAGATTACGACGAGTCAAGAACCGCAAGAGCTCTTCTTGGACGATCCTCTCGATCAATCTTAAAGCGAATGGGGTGTGACTAAGGGGTCGGTAGTTTTTAATGTTTTGACGGCTTTCCCTTTTGTGGCTTGGAAATACTACTGCATGTTTCCAAGCAGCGGGAAAGGTTCCAAGTTTCATGGAAAGGGTAAAGGGGTTAAGAAGGAGGACGGTGATATCCGGGCCACCTAGAGTTAGCGGAGCAGATGGGAGGCCACCAGGTCCGGCGTGGAAGGATACTTTGAGGGCTTGAAATTCCCGAGTAATGGTACGCAGGTCAAATGCTACTGCGCGTAAGGTATCATTGGTGCAGCTAGGCGTGGTCAAGTTAGAGGAGGTGAAAGAGTCGCAGAAGTAGTGGTTCATGACCTCACATATTTCAGCTCGGTTGCTGGTAACTGAGTTGTCTGGACGACTAATCGATTTAACCGAATTCGAGGCGGGGTTGCTTCTGCGTCTTATCAGAGAATTGAGGGCTTTGATACGGTTGATTAGGTTTAGGGCAGTGTGTTCTTTACACAGATATGCGGTAGTTAGTGAATTTCTCTACTCCAACAGGACATCATTGATGCAAACAAGAAGGAAGAATTCTTTAGTACCGCAGTACGTTGAACATAGCTTTTTGCGCTTGACGAGTAGTTTGTGAAGGGGAGCTGCATCCTGCGGTGGCTGCATTGCTTTTTGGTTCGTTATAAGTGCGAGTATATTTAGGCAGTAAGTGAGATTTCTATATAGTACAGAAGAGGCAGTGTCCTCCTCTGCAGCCAGAAAGAATACATCCCAACTGATGGATCTCAGAAGTAGAGCAAAATTTGTCCACTTGATGCGTTTGAAGGGCCGAACGGAACACGCTGGTATAGCCACTGGGGGATGAGTGCTGAGTAGTTGGAAACATAGCTTTGCTATTTTGTGATCGCATCCGGGGAGACTGTCATTCACGCTGACAGATGCATGCGCAGCTCCGTTTGTAAAAAGTAAATCTAAGGTGTTGTTGTGCCTAGTAGCTGCATGCACGTGTTGAGTCCACCCAAATGCATATGTGGTGTCCACAAAGGCACGGTATTTGAGCGGCGCTGATTGCGTTTGCCAGGTAACTTGTGGCATGTTGAAGTCACCACCGATTAGGTTATAGTGAGTAGGCAATAGTGATACTTCTGTGAAGAGTTCAACTAGACTGCGTATACCGATTGTGTTAGTGTAGGAATAGTTATACAGACAGCCAATTAAGAGATCGTGCTGTCCCCTGCTAGTCTGAATCCAAACCTAGTCTTCCAGAGAGTCGATTGCAAGTAGTTGAAATGATGGCGCCCCGAAATCGTCACGCACGTAGACGAGGCGTCAGCCACCACGGTGGTTGATACGTCCATTGCTGAAGGATATGTAGCCCGGGAATCCCAGTTGTTCATCGAGAAGGTTATTATCGTGCCACGTTTCTGTGATGCGCACTACCTGGGGGCCGGATAGGCTAATGACGGCGTTGATAAGGTGCAACTTATGTTTGATGGACCTTACGTTAATGAGAAGTAGAGTGAGTGCCTCGTTGCCGGAGTGAGCATTTGCTGCATTATCAGAGACAAAAGTAATCTGAGTGGTTTGCGTGAGTATACTTGCTGTTGTCTCAGAGGGAGTGATAAGCGTTATAAAATTACGGAGGTCAGACAAAATCTTACTGTCCGCGTTATCATAGAGCAGGTCGGGTTTTAGGAGTGGGACTGCTCGGTTACCATGCTGAAACGACGCAGAGGAGAGGTTTGTGGATGGTGGAACGGTTATCTGCGCTGACTGAAGTATTGGCAGGGATATGTTGTACGTAAGCGGTAGAAGATAACGATGGAACGCAGTGGGTGCAGCGCTGAGTGGCATACTTCTGCCAGCTGTGGGTTTGTTATTGCGGTATCTGTATCGCATTCCAAGACTCGGAGAGGGTTGTTGGCATTTTTGCATGCAACGGTGAGTCTAATGATTACGTCGTCGGTTATATGCGTGGAAGACAAGCTCAAAGGTGCGGCAAGAAGTGTCTCAGGGGAAGCAAATGCTTCGTTGAGGTTAAGCCTGGGCCGTTGAGTTGCGCAGCGGGGGAACTTTTGATCAGGTTCACCCGGGGTTATAGGGACTGATAATATACGTTATTTCTGGAATTAGATTTAAATGAGCCGGCGAATACATGAGATGGAGGGGTTGGTAGTGCTTGCTCAAGGGCATCTGTGGGATGTTTAATTGCCTGTAAACATGGTAGAGGGCACCCACGTCCAACGGTTTTATGACTTGTGGCGAGCCGTAGCCCGCCATAGTCCATAAAATTGAGCCGGAGTGCGTAATGGCGTGTTAGGCAGTTCAGTAATCATTTGGCTGGTAGGGCGCGGCCAATTAATTTTTGAAGGCGAGGGTGGGGTGGTGTGTTCGTTACTTCGCGGTGTGTTCTATAAGAAGCAGGTTTGTAGCGGAGTACCTGCAATTGATTATAGTTACTGTCAGCTTGGTAGCACCGCAGGAATGGCGGCATTGAGGAGTAGGGTGTGGATTCGCCAGAAGACCGTGTTATATCGTACAGTCTCAGGTTGAGAGACTGGTTTGGTTGAGGGCGGTGAAGTGGTGCAGTGGTGTTGCTTGTATTAGCGCTACCGCGTGCGGGAGCCACGCATTTTCTAGCACTGGCTGAGGGGATTGGCGAGCAGTTGGAGTTGGAAGCAAGCATAACTTTCTGGGGGCGACGCTTGTTTGTTTGCAGTCATTGTCTCCCACAGTGGTACATACTTGTTAGGTATTGCCTTTAAGGGACAAATCTGTTTATTATGAGAGGAGCGCTTGTTAGGTAGCAAGGATGGTGCGGTTGCCTGTTTTCGTTGGGACGTTCACTAGGTAGCTGTCTTGGCACGTAGGAGTTGCAAGAGGCAGGCGTTTTAATGCGCCTTCGTTTTGGGCGGTTGCGTGAGAGTTCCTTAGTAGTCAGTGGGGTGCTTGTAGTAAGTTCAATGGATGTGTTGCCAATAAATTCATCTGTCGGAGATTCGGTATCAGTGTCACACATGTCGGAATCATTCGGTTTATCTACATCAGCCCTATCTTGACCGGAAGCAGCTTCATAGTGAACTACCGAGGGGGCTAGCGTATTCACTGTGTTGGGCGAAGTCAATTCAGTGCTGTAGGCCTTGGTCACGTTTGGGTGCACATGCTGTTGCGACTGATCAAGATCTACTGGGAACAAGGTAGCAAGTCCAGTGCGGTGAGGAGCCTACCGCCCATTGCTTAGGCAGAATTTCATTGGTTGATGCAAATGCTCTTTGCAGAGGTGCATTTCCGGCTTGATTGTGATAGACCCCAAAGTGGCTGTCTCCCCACAACGAATGGTTTTGCTTTTAACGTCTTGGCCAGTACTTGATCTCCGAAAGTAAAAAGTTAGGGCACTGTAGTGTGCAACGGTCGGGGAAAGGCCAGATATACCCGCGAGCTGAAGGACAACAAGCACAACAACGCGATTAATCACGCAATCCACGGGTAAATACGATGGGCGGGGGGCACGGACGAAAGAACACAGTGGGTGATGAACCGCGTATATTCGCAGAACGGAAGTGAAGTCGTACAACACAGTAAAACAGGTTCAATATAGAATATACAATCGAAGGGATAAAAGAGATAAACAGTTTATTGTTCATGACTGTCCGTTCGTTGCTTGTTAGAGCTGGAGGTCTCATGCCATGCATCTGGAAAATAAGAGAAAAAGTGAGAATGAATAGACTGCGGTTAAAGCGAGTGCGATGCCGTTAACTGTCCCCCCTAGATTTAGGTGTTTTCCTCAACACCTGCTGTCGACTGCTCGGGTGCCGCCGTATCACTTAGCTCCACATAGTCGTTGACCTCTGGACCTGGGGTGCGTTCTCATGCGAGACGCGTGGGTCGCTGGTACTCAGAGTCGCCGGTTTCAGATGTTTAAAGTGGGCCACGAATGAACGTCTAGGATCTTGGGCGTTATCCGTGATACGGCAGGTACGATCGTTATACACTTCTTCAACGGTGATCGGCCCTGCCCATTCCTTGTGCAGTTCCGAGGGATGTCCCGGTGCATGCAAGTGGACTAACTGTACAGGTTGTAGCGGTAAACCTTCGACTCGTCTATCGTAGTAGTCCTTTTGGTGAGCTTGAGGGTTGGACAAGCGGTTCCTTGCGAGTTGGTTGGCACGAATTAGATCGCTGCGTACCCTCTATACACGTTACGTGGCTAGCAGTGCATCTGGCAGTAGTCGCGGTACAGTCAAATCAAACGGCAGACACATCTCACGCCCAGTGATCATAAAAGGTGGGGAGTGGGATGTCGAAGAATGAACAGTGGAACGGTAGGCTAACAAACCGTGTGGTCCCACTCCCGTGCGCTGTATTCGTCTGTGAACGCTGTTAGCAGAGCCTTTAATGATCAATTTGCACGTTCAACTCCACCGTTTCCTTGCGGGTGGTAAGCAGTAGTGCGCGTTTTACGGATACCAAGAAGACGGCATAGCTCAGAAACAATAGTGCTCTCGAAACTTGAACCTCGGTCCAAACGCAACTGCTCCGGGGCGCTCCGACGCGAGACCCATTGCTCGAAGATCGCATATGCCACTACGGCTGCGCCGTTGTAGGGAATAGGTGTGGGCTCACACCACTTCGTAAATTGGTCGACCAGAATTAGAATATAGCGGTTACCTCAGTCTGTTCTGGGTAGATGTCCCATTAGGTCTACTGCAACTGTTTGATTTGGGTATCCGATGATGATGGGTTGTAGCGGTGCGCGGTTTGGCCTCTGGGGTGGTTTCGCACGAAGACATTCCTGACAAGTGTTACAAAGGTTTACCACATCACTGCGCTGGTCTGACCACCAGAATCGCTGCCCAACAGCCTCATCCATTTTTCTCTTCCGGGGATGTCCTAATTCGGTGTGTAGTTGGCGCAACACGAAGTCGACCTTGGAGTGGGGACAAAGATTCGTTTTGAATAATTCAGCCCGTATTGCTAGTACAAGCTTTCATCATGAATTACGAGGCGTTGCCATACCAACCACACGCAATGAGCCTCCCAACTTAAGGCTGCCACCCAGCTTTCTAAGGTTTGCTCCCATCGGTGGATAGCCTTTCAAAACTAAGCCTGAGCTCAGGATCGTTTCTTTGGAGATCTGACCACTCACCAGAATTGGAAGTGTCAGGCGACACAACGTCTACGTGGTGATCCGAACACGAGGGGAAATCGGCGTTGTGTCTGCCGTTGCGTCGTGACAGAGAATCCACCTTAGCATGCTGTCTGCCGGGTCTATGTACACATTCAAAATCATATTCTTGAAGTTGTTCTTACCAGCGGGTGACCTGCCCTTCGGGGTCCCTAAAGTTTTGTAGCCACTTAAGCGCATGGTGGTCCGTGCGAATAAGGAAACGCCGCCCCAAAAAGAAATGGCAAAAATGCTTTGTGCATGCCACCAAAGCCAATACCTCCTTGCGTGTTGCGCAATAATTACGTTCCTGTTTGCTCAGACATCTACTTCCGTAAGCAATCACATGCTCCAACCCATCAGGTCCGACTTGTGACAGGACAGCTCCAATTCCGGTGTCTCTTGCATCTGTGTCAAGAATAAACTGACCAGCACTAGAAGACAGAGCTGGAAACGCTAAAATTGGCGAATTTAGCAGCGCTCGTCGCAAAGAGTCAAACGCTTTGTCCCATTGAGGAGTCCACTGAAACGGCATTCCCTTCTCGGTCAAAAGGTTCAGTGGTGCGGCAATGTCGTCAACGTTGCGGACGAACCTGCGGTAGTAGGAAGCAAGGCCCAAAATCTGTCGCACGACTTCCGTGGAACGCGGAATTGGCCAGTCTTGAATCGCCTTTATCCTAGTTGGGTCATTCTGAACCTCCGAAGAAGTGATGACGTGGCCTAAGAACTTCACTTCCCTCCTTAATAGCTGACATTTATGTGGCTGCAACTTGGAACCAGCATCCACAAGACTGTGTAGGACTACATCCAGATTTTCCATATGTTCCCCCAAGGAGAGCTTATGCACGATTACGTCGTCTAAGTTAACCAGGCACTGATGTGGTAGCAAAGTTCTAAGAATGACGTGCATTAGACGTTGAAATGTGGACGGCGCGTTGGATAAACCGAATGGCATAGTTTGAAACTCCTACAGTCCCGATGGTAGCACAAAAGCAGTCTTTTCACGGTCCCTTAGATCGACCTCTACCTGCCAGAATCCAGCTGCAAGATCAAGGGTAGAGAACAATTGAGCCCCAAGGATTTCCAAAGTGTCATCTATAAGAGGCGTTTGAAACGGATCCTTGCGGGTTACTGCATTTAGCTTTCGATAATCTACACAGAGGCGTAGAGAACCATTCTTCTTTTTGACGAGGACTATTTGCGAGGCCTAGGGTGATTTCGATGGAGTAATAATGTTCGCCTCCAGCATTCGTTTTATCATATTTTTGAGCTCCGCACGATATTGCACTGGTACACGGCGGGGTCGCTGAGTGATAGGCCTCGCGGGCCCTGTGTCAATTTTGTGTCGTATGGTACCAGTGCGGCCCAGAGAGGACCCTTCCGATACGAACGCGGCGGCATTTTTCTTCACTACACTATACGGAGCGTCGGAGTCTCTGACGGAGCATTATCCTTCAGAGGGGATAAGAAAGCCGTTATCTGTGTTTCGAGCGGTGCGTGCGTGTGGCTTGCTGAACACACACTGGGCAGAGGATTTGGATCGATAGTAATGGCCACTTGAGAATTGTTAAACTTCATACAACCCTGACGCATATCGATGCAGCACCCCAAACTAAGCAGCAAATCCGAGCGCAGTACTGCGTTCCATGGTATTTGCGAGGATACAAACATAGGATGGGATAACTTTTCGTCACCTAAAACCAGATCCACCATAGCGATGCCAGTCACATTTAATAGGGTGCCATTTGCCGCTCTGAGGTGGTGACGGTTATCAAGTTTAACGCCCCTGGTGCATAAAGATGGTTTAATTAGAGAGCAAGGGGCTCCCGTGTCTACTAGAGCGTGTGCTGGTCTACCACAAAGCAGTATGCTCACGAATGGCTGCCCTAGGTTTGATAACAATGAAACGCAAGACACAGGCTGGGATTTACCCTCATGGGTCCACGTGCTTGATGCTCCAGGGTTGCGTCGAACACCAGCAGAAGGCAAAAGTGGTCGGTTATGTCCACATATTTGAGCTTGTGTGCCAAAGTTTTGGCAGTAGTAACAGTCATTGGAGTTCCATGATCTCGTGGGTCGAAAAGCTGATGCCCGTTGGAAGCGCAACACAGGGCAGCCAGACGACTGAGACGGTCTTCTGGCTCGGGCTGCAGCCTCGTACTTGCGACCGATGATGACGGTTTCTTCCACAGACGACGGTGGGTCCCTCACGTAAGCACTGCAAGTTTCATCATCGGCAACACCTTGAATCAACCGCTCCAAGCTAAACGCATCCCGAATGACGGGTGTCACATTTCCGAAGGCACGCAATGCCATAGTTCGGAGTGCAGTGACGTAGTCGTCAAACGTTTCATGCGCGCCATGCGATCTGGCCCAAAACTCATTCCTTGCACCGGGTTGAGGAACCATCGCCAAACACCGAACGCAGTTTCGACCAAACCTCATCCACGGAGGAAGTGGCGGAAAATCCGGAAGAAATTAAGGCTTCGTGTACATTCGTTTCTAGGTGAGACAGAATGTATGGCCCGCGTGAGCTAGGAGGAACCGCGCTGAGATATAGGTTCATGCGCCACTTCAATGATGTCAGGTTTGTGCCGACAGCGAAACGTTCTGGTGGAGTTAATGTTGGCTGAGCAAACCACCGTTTACTTCCGGTTTAATAAAAGGTGCTTCGAAGTCGTCAGAGTGCATTATGGACTCCATCTCCGTCGCCAGAAATGTGGTGCGCAATAGTCGGGGAAAGGCCAGATATGTCCGCGAGCTGAAGGACAACAAGCACAACAACGCGCTTAAGCACGCAATCCACAGGTAAATATGGTTGGCGGGAGCCCCGGACGGAAGAACACAGTAAGCGATGAACAGCATGTATTTGCAGAACGGAAGTGAAGTCGTACAACACAGTAAAACAGGCTCAATATAGAATATACAATCGAAGGGATAAAAGATATAAACAGTTCATGGTTCATGACTGTCCGTTCGTGGCTTTGTTAGAGCTGGAGGTCTCACGCAATGCATCTGGAAATAAGAGAAACAATGCGAATGAATAGACTGCGGTTAAAGTGAGTGCGATGCCGTTACAACACCATTTAAATTTGGATGCTTTTCGTAGACCTTTAATTACATAGGATTCAGGTGTCATGTTACAGAGTTTGGTGAGCGAGTGTTTCACCTTTGCTAGTTTGGTTTTGTCGGGGACATTGAATATCAGTACGTTATTTCTACGATGCACTTGTTCGGAAACCTCAGTAGCAACGTGCCTAAGTAGCTCCCCTGCTACTTTGAGTTAATTCACATCATTGCTCTGTGGGATCCCCGAGAGTTGAGCTAGGAGTATTGTTGTTGCTAGGGTTTCGTTTATTACAGATGTTGCTTTTGAGTGCGTTCAATTCGATCTCAAGAAAGTTACTTTTATCATGTGCCACTTTTAATGGATCTGATAGGATAAACCTGCAGTCAGAGGTTGCGGCTGAGTCAGTAGTATCAGGTTGTGACTTAGTTGGTTCAGCCAATATTTTAGCAGGTCTGTGCGCGGACTGCCTTGCTCGTATTGTCTTCCTTGGATCTAACTGGAGAGTGGTAAGTCAAATTCTGTTTGCAGTGTTTACTCAAACACGGTTGCCCACGTTAATTCTCCCTAGAAAAGATAGCGTGCCAAGCCAGATAGTATAACTATTCTACTGAATAGTAGCAACACATCAGAACAACCAACAAAAATTCGAAAAAGCACAGTTTCAAACTTCGCGCGGTCGGACAGCTGTCACAATTTGCCTAAACACAGCTGCTCTATGCGGAACTCTCACTTAGACCATCGTACCTGCGTTGCAAAGCCCTAGTGGCTGGTACCAAGTTTAAGTAAGGGAACTACGTGTGGGTTCTAAATGCCCTTTGACAGAATAGAAACTTGAAAGCCGAGCTCTCATTGTCGAAGTTAACTAAGATCGGCATCGGTTTTTCATAACCTTTTTTCCGTCTTGTACAGCTCAGAAGATTGTGTTTCGAGCCACGTACTTTCATCAGTATTATCCGAATAGCGTGTAGCCTCAGACGGCCTGGAACACTATATACCACAACCACATTAAGCAATATTATCCCATTAAGCACTTCAGCGCAATTCGTGTTAATGCACCATTCAGCCAACACCGCATGCTTAACCTCCATACAGTCCTTGGGATATGTCATAGTCGCTAAGACTGCCAGTCTATCAGTAGAAGGTTCTATGGGGTTAAGGACCATTTTGGGATTCAGCACGCTGGTTTGAAGCTCGGCCATTTGGGAACTCAAAGAAAAGCTCTCCGTAAAGTTAACGGTGCAAGGTATAATTGTGCTAGATAAGTTCTAGCTGAGTTTTAGATTTGCTCAGGGTACGTCCTACTGGTCTTGCACCCATAATAGAGACGTTAAGATGACTTGAACTGACCATTTCCAAAGAAAGAAATAATGAAAACGAAAAGTTAAAGGCAGAGAAACTGTAAGTTTAATGAAGAACATTAAGTGAAAATCGCGATAAAATATACTCTAGCAACACCACACGCCTTTAAAAGCATGAACATATTCAGAGCGAAACAAAATAAACCACCTCATGAGTAGAAGGATTTTTCTGAGTATCTTTGTTCGCCGCATTCAGCCGACAATCCAGATATGTCAACTAACTATCCGGAAAAGCAACAGACGGCCGTTTCGCCTTATTGGGGCTCGTCAGTGGTGCGCATCCTTCGGTTCTCCACGGAGGACCAAAACCTATGACTGCTAGTGGCTTGTGCCAACTAGCCCGCAGCTTATGCAACTGCGCCATGAAGGACGGTAGCCGACCATCACGAATTGTTAACTAACTGTGATATAGCCCGACCCATCCTCCACTGCCATGCGGACACCTGCCATGCAGATGACAGCGGTTGGCCTTCCGGTGTCAGGACTTCCCGGTGACAGCAGCTATGAATCGACGTAGCATTTTATGGAATCCGTAAGGGCAAATTTGTATTACTTATGAGTAGAAAGATTTTTGTGGGTATTTTTATTTGTCGCCTTCAGCCGACAATCCAGATAAGTCAACTACCTATCCGGAAAAGCAGCAGACGGCCGTTTCGCCCTATTGGGGCTCGTCAGTGGTGCGCATCCAACGGCTCTGTACGGAGGATGGAACCCATGACTTTTAGTGGCTTGTGCCAACTAGCCCGCAGCTTATGCAACTGCGTACATTACTTTCCCGCGTCGTCCTACTACTTGACCTGGTATCCAAATGATTTGACGCCCTTGATAAGAGGCAGCAAACAGTGCGTCACCAATTTTAAAATTTCTGTGCCGTGCTCCATGTCGCTTGTTGTATTGAGTTTCCATCAGTGTATTCGTAGGATGTATGTATGTAGGATGTATCAAATCCAGCATCGTTCTCAGTCTTCGACCCATGAGGGCTTCAGCGGGTGACTTTCCATCTGGTGCATTGGGATTCGGAGTAACCCGATAATTTATTAGAAAAGTTTACAGCCTTTCATCCAGGGTCCCCTCCCCCTTCGGTTTTAACAAATCACGTTTCAGGGTATCAACATAACTTTCTGCTTGGCCATTGGATTGGGGATGCTACGGTGCAGTCCTCAAATGCTGGGTTCCATTTTGTGCACAATAGTCAGCGAATTGATAGGAAGTGAACTGCAATCCACTGTCTGATACGATCGTTAGTGGCAGCCCATCCTGACTGAAAACACGCTTCAGTGCAAGAATTGTACTGTTTGAGGACGTATTTCGCATCAAAATAAATTCAGGCCACTTACGGTATGCATCGACAATGACGAGAAAGAACGTTTCCTCAACTGGACTCACAAAGTCCATATGTATTCGCGACGAGGGTGATTCGGGACGCGGCCAAGATTGTAATGTTGTGCGCAATGGTAACTTGGAAACACTGCAGCATTTAGAACAGGATCGTCCAATGTCTTATATTTGGCTATCCATTGAGGGCCAAAACACGTAACTGCGCGCAAGTGCTTTCATTCGAGCGATTCCTGGGTGACCTTTATGCAAGCGACTCAGAACTCGTTGCCTGAATACTTCGGGAATGATGATGCACCATGACGTTCGTTTCGGAACACACTTTATTCAATGGCACAATAAGCAAATTCAATCTTTCGATCCAATCAATCCCAAGAAGATTAATGTCAACAGAAGAAATGAGGTAGATGGTTCCACAGAGCTTGAGATCCTTGAACTTAACTTCACGTGTAAACACACCATCTAACTTCAGTGGTTCACCGGATGCATTTTGGATGGTCCAATTTTTGTGTGCCTGAGTGGTGGTCTACCCAGTCTCATCCATGATGTTGGAGAAATTATGGTAATGTCTGATGCCATATCTAGTTGCAACGATATGGGGACATTATTAATTTCAACGGTGAGGTACTTTCGCTTGCCGGCAAGTTCTGTGCGACAGGTTGCGAGAACTACTTATGTCTTTGCACCGTTAAAGGTCTTTTGGATTTAGAGTTCGTGTGCAATTTAGGGCCAGACATAGTCCTGGAATTGTAGGTGGTGTGACAATGTGATTCTTTGTGACTAAGCCGTTTGCACTTCTGACAGAGATGTTTCCTGTAGGAACAGAAACGTACGAAATGCCATTCCCCACATTTCCAACAGGAAGTCTGGGGTTCCTGTTTGGGGACTCTATGACTAATATTTTTACCGCAAACAGCTGTGTGATAAATTTGCGGTTCATTCCTAGGATGAGCATTTTCAATCATTTTGTTATCGTGCTTTAGGTTAATCAGTCTCTGGCACTCAGCAGCAATGTCCTGTAATGTCCTATGAGGTTCCTGTTCTAACTTATGCAGGATACGTGTACGTACGTCAGCATCGGCGTGAGACTGGAGACTACAAACAAATATGAGGCTTTTGAAATGATCAGATGTCATCATACCCCGTTTGAAACGTTCACATTCTCGATTCACAACTGCAGCATGTGTTATATAGTCATGAGTATCACTTTTGACCGACTTAAAACAAAGATAACGAATACTGAACAATGATGCTTGCTCACCGAAAATAGTCTTCAGTATTGTTACCGTCTCATCGAAGCGAAAGTCTCTGGGGTTCTTTGGCAGCACAAAATTCGTGTACCGATCATGTTCGACTGCACCGAGTTTGCGCAACAACAACCAAACTTTCCATGCATCATCTTGGGCCTCCAATTCAATGCGGAAAATATCTTCATGTTTCTTAAACCAGGATTCAAAAGTTACTCCGTTTGGTTCATCAAAAATGAACTCCGTAATGGATGTTGTAACTGCGTCTACTGAGATTCGTGCGCCAACATCTTGGGATTCTAGTTTAATGTTCAATTTCTGTGCGAATAATTCGAACAGTTGCTTCTGAGATCTCTCGCACTGTACCTGCTGTTGATGGAGGAGCTGCTGCATCTGCTCAAAAGAAATGACCATTATCCAACAACTCCGTCGCCAGAAATCTGTTGTGTCCCCAGGCGTTCGACTTCTTAGGTTGCGCCCCACGAGTCAAAGAGACAACGCAGCGGACAGGAGGTATATTTGCGGAACACTACGCGGGCCGGGGTGGGTATGAAAACACTCTAAGTCCAGTTCCAAGCACGGCTGAGGGCTAATTTGCATTTATCGATTTCAAAGAACCACGGGACGTGTAAGGGGTATGTAACAAGCGGTAGTAACAAATGTTCTGCAACATGGAAAACAAGTCTGCGTGTAACTGAGACTGTTCTAATGCAAGCCACACGGTTCCTTGTGGGAAATCGCGCACCTACCCTCACGAGAAAGTCAATTTGTTTCGTTTCCGTGCGCAAATGAATATGGTCTGTGTTAAAATCTGTTTTTCCATCCAAGTTACAACATTTGGCGCGAATTAGTGGCGCCAAATCGCCATGACTTTCAGAAAACGCAATTTCTTTGGAGCAGACCGTTCGAACCCCTAAAAGTCGGCTAACGTCTTCCATGGCGCAGTTGCATAAGCTGCGGGCTAGTTGGCACAAGCCACTAACAGCCATGGGTTCGATCCTCCGCAGAGGACCGAAGGATGCGCACCACTGGCGTGCCCCAATCGGGAGAAACGGCCGTCTGGTGCTTTTCCGGATAGGTAGTTGTCTTATCTGCATTGTCGGCTGACTGCGACGAACAAAAATACCCACAAAATTCCTTCTACTCATAAGTAATACAAATTAGCCCTAACGGATTCCATAAAATGTTATGTCGATTCATAGCTGCCGTAACAGGGAAGTCCTGACACCTGAAGGCCAACCGCTGTCATCTGCATGGCAGATGCCTGCATGGCAGTGGAGGATGGGTCGGGTTATATCGCAGTTAGTTAACAATTTGTGTAGGTCGGCTACCTACTCCATGGCGCAGGTGCATATGCTGCGGGCTTGTTGGCACAAGCCACTGGCAGTCATTGGTTCGATCCTCCGTGGAGGACCGAAGGTTGCGCACCACTAACGAGCCTTAATAGGGCAAGCGGCCGTCTGGTGCTTTTCCGGATAGGTTGTTTACTTATCTGAGTTGTCGATTACTGTGACGAACGAAAATGCACCTTGTTCCTCTGTTTAATTCCAAGTTCAACTTCAAGTGGGTCTCGAACCATTGGATGAATGCCGAAAGTTTTCCCTTTTTGCGGGTCGTCGATCCAGCAGTTGTCAGGGGTGCTCCGGCTTCTTGATTTTGCCGAAAAGACAAACTCGAAAAGACGCCCTGGTCCACCAATTTAATGCCCGCTTTCCTTACATTAGCTGTCCCAGCTGTGTCAGTTACTTTAAGTAAGTAAGAGAGGAAGAAAAAGCGAAGGTTATGGAGTAGACGAAAGCAGTTAAATAAAGTAAATAATATCAATAGCGAAGAAAAGTAAAGAAAATAGTATCGAAGTATGAAAATGGGAATTAGTCAGGTAAATGGAAAAATTTCGTGTTGCCAGCCAAGAGCATCTAGTTGACACTCAAACCCCTTAACCGTAGCTTCCTTGACAACATTTTCTGTAAGCAGGTTCCAGCGCTCGATGATTCGACGTGATAACCGTGTCTCCGCTCTAACCCTATCGGACCGCGATTTGTTTAGCTTCATACAATGCCAGCGAAGACCAGATAACCTAGCAGGATTAAATAGCATGGACAAATCAGGGTCAACCTTCCCAGTCAACATACGTTATATTAGGATTAGGTCCCCTCTAATCCTTCGATAGTGCATTGACGGCATCCCCAAACTAAGTAGGCTTTCGGGTACGGTTGCCCTCGTAATCCCTTTACCAACCTAATACCGACACGCAACACCCTTTCTAGTGCCACTTTGTCCTGGACAAGATGTGGTGGACAGGCTTGGACGCAATATTCTAGGTGGGGTCGCACAAACGCTGAGAAAAGCTTCACAAACGCATCAGCGGTTAGGGACCCAAAAGAACGACGGATAAACCACAACATCCGGACACCCTTTACTAGCCGCCTTCTTCCAGTTGTCTCCAGGCTTTAGAGTGCAACCGTGGACGACATCTAGCTCAACCTGATGAGTCACGTGAGAATGTTCGCAATCGTTCAGCATATAACTTGTGGAGGTATCAGACGCTTCGATACGCAACATTGAACACTTTGTCCGGTTTATGGGCAGTAACCACAAGACAGACCATTCACAGAGTATAGCCAGAGCCTGTTGAGGAGCCACAGGACCGCCAAGGATATCAACAATACTCCAGAGCTTTAGGTCACTAATAAATAAGAGCGATGGTATCTCAAGCTCCACGGCAAGTCACTTACGTATCATGAGAACGGCAACGGACCTAGGACAGAGCCTTGCGAAACACCGCTAAGGACAGCTAGTCGAAATGTAAGACTGCTTTCCACATGAATACACTGTTCCTGTCCATCCAGAAAAGCTGCCACCAACTGGAGAGGGCGACCAGATATTTCATAAGACCTAAACTTCAGTGAGCCGCGAATGGGGGACAGTGTCAAAGGCGTTCATTCCAAATGATAAAGCCTTCCGAAAAAGGATTCTTAAGAATTTGTTTCTCTTAAAACAGGAGTTTGTGTCCGAAAGCAACAGATGGTGGATCGCGCAAGATATCTCGAGAGTTTATTCAACGTAGATGCAGTATTGATTATTAATAACCCTCTAAACTGCTGGAACTTAATATCTGCCAACGTAAGCTTGCAAGTCGGAGGTATGCAGTAGGTACAGTAATATAGGATGTTCGGTGAAAATGCACAGGATTGTGTAAAGACGCCGTCTACGGTTTGCTTCAACCGAATGTCAACCGTTAAAAAGACGGTCCGTGTTGGCGGTTACATTTCGACACAGCTAGACAGTGCCTTACGGTTTAGTTAAGCAGTACGGTAGGCATGTAAGCGTCGTTTTAGGAATGCGCGACATAAATAAACAAATAACTAATGTTTGTTCGTCGCAATCAGCCGACAATTCGGATATGTCGACCAGCTATCCGGAAAGCACCAGACGGCCGTTTCGCTCTATTGGGGTTACTCAGTGGTGCACATCCTTCGGGCCTCTGCCAATAGGGCGTAACGGCCGTTTTGTGCTTTTTCGTATAGCTGGTTGACATATCCGAATTGTCGGCTGATTGCTACTGATAAAAATACCTACCAAAATCCTTCCACTCATAAGTAGATAAATATTTTATTTTGGTAAAACGAGGCACACCGCTGTAGGCGCGAGCAAATATGCATACAAGCATAGCTGCGTTGCAGTGGTAAACAGTTCGTCCCAATGAACGTTATAACCGAAGTTTTCGTAGTTCACGCGGTGAGCATTTTGTCAGGTAATAGCCCGACCCTGGAACGTGATGGTACTGAGGCGCGGAAAATCCAACCATAATTGTTGTGTCAATATTCAAGTTAGGTGTGATGTAGCCATTATTAATCCATGAGCACAGGAGCAAAAGTAAGGTTTCGGTGCAACCTATTCCCTTAAAAGTTCGAAACCTTGCATGCCGCACCAAAGCATGTACCATGGCAAAATCGATTTCATGGGTTGGATATAGACATATGATCACTGCATCAGTGTGAAATGTTTAGCTGTGACTTTATTCTGTAGCAAGCCATGTCCATCACGTCGCAGTGCTATTAAGCAGTCAATCGCGGCTTGGTATAGGGTGATCTCTTGCCATGCAGAAGCCTATTATGTTCGGGAACACTGTCGTAGTTTATTTTGAAAGTAGTGCAAGCCGGCGGTGAATCGTACAGACCGATTTTGAAACCTGTTATTCGCACTTGGTTGACGGCCAACTTTCTGCGTTGGTTGCCCGATTGCCTTGGTAATAATCCGGCGGTAGTCCTCGAAAGTAGTCAAAGATGCAAGAGAGTCGTAGAGCTGAATGATGTGTGGTGCAAATGCGTAAAAATGTTGTCAATAGTAGCTGGCTTCTTCTGTGGTATAATTCTCCCGTTTGTGCAGATGGTTTTCTGGTGCCCACGCTGGACTTGTTATGGGGATGGTGCGTGCTGTTGCTCTTGTGGCTGAATAGGTTCATAACAGGCGAAAATGCCACTCCTTTGTCAAATGCAAGATCAGTACGAATTTCTTAGTCCGCAAAATAGGACCAGGCTTCCTTCCAAGCTAGGTAATAATTAAGTGTAATTGTCTCCGTGGTAAAGGAAAATTCCATGATAGACCATCGCCAATGATGCAGGTAAGTGGATTTAAGAATGTTCTACTAGAAATAAATGGGGCCGGCCTCGTCTGTTTAAGCGCCAATGACGAGCAGCGGATCTGTCCAGGTGATGACATCGGAAGCGCTCCAGTTGAATGGTGAAACAGAAGGTTCGTCCGGACCTGTAAGGCACCGGAACCAATATGTTGTACGCCTGTGAGAATAACCAAAGCGGTCTGTGGCGGTGAAGGTATTCACAACAGAATAAGCTGCCCTGCTTTGTAGAACTGGGGATCAGGTAAACATAATATTCCAGGTGAGGAAGTTGTGGTATATGGTTACGAAGCGAGATAAACTCCTTTGTGTAAATGCCGTAAAAGGGACGTCTACAGAATGACGAAAACCTTCATAATGAACGCTGAGTGGATTCTTCATATTTCGGAGCGCTGAGCAAGTCATTAAGCCAGCTGGCGATTCAGAATGGGTCAGCCAGTCCCTGGGGATAAAGCTTCTTGTGTCGGCCGATGAAACTATGGAAATCACAGAAAAAGCCTGCAATGGAAAAGAGGCAACCAAAGAGACACCGTTGAAGCAATCAGCACTATCGAAAAACTGATGGCATGCGTGGGCGCCTCTGACACTCGTAAACCTACGTAATTTTGCTTAGTATGCACGAAGCGCAAGCGCGTTCTTTACCTCTTGCCACTGGTGTGGTCAGAATTCAACTACTACGTAGGAAGAAGGTTCTGCAGGCGCAGGATCAAAAGTGCGATATAAGAAAGCGCGTTTACAAGTTTGGGCGAATAATATGTTTGTTGGAAAGAAACAGTAAACTAATGATGATGTCAGCCGTTCGAATGCTAGATGCTACTTTGGTGAAACGGCGGCCAACCAGATTAAAACAGAAAGCAAAGCTAGCGGTGTGTAAAGCAAACTTGCAAGAGGAAAATGCAATGCAGATAATCGGCTAGAGACGGATGAATTCTGACGGAAGTGCGAGGAGAGGTTAATGAGAATAATTACGCCGAGGCACTCATAAGTTCATAGTTAGAACCTAGAGAACAAGGTCACAGAAGACCAAAGCTGCAGGGCATTAGAAGTCCTTATCCCGCTTACGGTCAGACTAATAGGCATGTGCGAGCAAGAGGCAAAGAGCAGATGCACATGAGGAGTGGTAAATGCGGCATACTAATAGTACTGAGAGCCAAGCAACACGGCAATGCACTGAGTGCTGGCAGAAAGCATGAGTGAGGTCCGAGCGAAGGTGCCCATACGTACCAAGCGTAAGCCGTACAACAAAGGTGGAAATAAGAACGGTGCGCAGTAAGTGTGGTCATGAATAAGAATAAAATGAGGGCAACGGTGATCTCGACGTTGTGCAAGCGAGCAAAGGCGTTGCCAAACCATGATCGAAAATGGCCCGAACATCTGGGAGTAGTAGGAGGACAGAAGACCGTTCAGTTAAAACTAGTTTAGTCGGCACGCTGAGATTGGGTAGTACCATGGTGGTGAAAACAAATGTGGGGAGAGGCAGTGGAACTTGACAGGTAAATATCAGGGCCTAAGTTATATAATTGTGGTTAAGTCCGGCAATTCCCTCAAAGTGAGTGAGGTCGATCAGTCCACGTTTGATTTCTCGGTACATAGGGAATGAGTCGTTCAGTTAACATGGAAAGAAAATAGTACAGATCAGCAGTAATGGATAGGAAAGAGTGAAGAGGCTGTATTAATAACGGATGAGCCAGCTCATCATACCCTCAAGGTGATAAAAAACATTGGGTCTGCGGTCTAGACAGTTAACATCCAGCTAGTCTGGAAGCAGTCACAGGGAAGCAGACTGGTTAGCCCAGACTGGTTTTTGGCAAGGCACTGAGAGTTGGCTGTCCGATTGAAGAGGATTTGAAAACAGCGACCGCAGCAAGGACGTGACAGGGCCGGTATGAAAAATGGTCTACGGCTAAAGTGAGAAGAAGCCAGGGAAGCTCTCTTGTGAAGGGGTATGGAGCACTTAGCCTTTCAAACTGGCCGGTGATATCACAGTAGTCTGAGGGAAGTCGGAAACTAGGAGACCGAGCAGCCGAGACCGCATTACTCGACGCACAGCCTGAGTAGTGCAAACAATTTTGGATAATCAATAGTGTGGGTCAGGAGGTGGATAAGTTAGAAATGCAGGTGGCTATAGTAATGAAGAGTGAACAAGTACAGTGGGCTGTCAAGGTGCGAAAGATATAGTTATGAGCAACAGAGTCCAGGCAGCTTATTTCTCGTTTGTCTAGAAGGTCAAAACAAGGCAGCCTGGTGAGAATAGATTAGGGTGGGCAGTGTGAGCTGGCTTTCCGTTGAGAAACTGAAGTACCAACTGATTCAACCCAGCCGAAGTGGTTTTTCACATATAAATCACAAGAGGAGGCCGTACACATTTATTGATCCCAGGATTGCAAGGACCCAGTGCTATTGTCGTTCTCACTGAGTACAACAAGGCCGTCCTGTAGGTGCACAGTAAATAAATAATTAAATAAAATAATACTTCATTCCCGACAATGCGTGGCATGCCTTTTTGGCATGATCGGCACATTTCAACCTATTACATGAGAGGATGGCTAGCAGGAGCAAGGGCGAGAGCAATACAGATGGCTTCAGTAGTTTTGGCCCGCATGGCCTAAAACTTTTATGAAATCAAGCTTTACTGAATGATGGATGTAGGAATAAGGATCGGATACTTGCTGTAGAGTATGTTGATGAGGACCTAGTGCGATGAGGTTGTGTACACGGTCGGGTCAGGTGGATGAAGCATAAGAAAAGAACCGCAAAATCATTTCAAGGGTAGCGGCACGTCACTAATCAAATATGTAGGCGTAGTCGTGTGACAGCCGATATATGCACAGAATTTGTGCAATGTGGTATCGGTCAACTTGCTAATGCGTAGGGGGGGAAGTAAATTTTTGTGTGGCGAGTCACATCCCTCACGTAGCAGTGTTGTTAAACAGACGTCTGTGGCTTTCTGTAGGAAAAGCAGTTGCCAGGAGAACAAGCACCACGGCCTGGAACACTGCCGACTGTTGATATAACATTGACAAGGTTGCATCTGACTGATTATCCTCGCATATATTCGCAAACCTTTGGGCAACTTGTTTCCTATGGCTGTGTAGTTGTCTCCTTCGGAGTCGACGGCAAGTAGTCAAAGCTATTGAAGTCGGACGACTCAGGTGACTTGTAATCATTTGCTTAGTTTTCTGGGTTAATTTAATTCATCAGGATTGCGAAGTGCGGATGAGCTGGTTGCTCTGGGTTGATACCGTGTCAAGGGGAGCGTCGCACGTATATCCCCAAAGGTGTTCCTTGCGGATACAGTTATCCTTTAAAACGAGGGAGGTAAGAAAAGCAGACCGAGCAAAATGCTAAGGAAATTGAACAGGACTATGTTAATGTATAAATATAAAAGTTTTGGTAACGTTGGGCCGGTTAAAAGCGACGCAATGGCCTAGTGCGTTATACATCATATCCGCCGTTTTGCTTGCAAGTATGAGACCCGATATTTGTTGAAGGTGAGAGACAAAGGTTGTACGAATTGGCCTAGCATACGCAACAGTTGTCCTGTGTGGAAACGGGATTATTAGACGTAGGTGACCTGTGGATGAGTTAAGAGAAGCAGAAGAACATATTAAGTAGTGAAATGTGCGTCTGGTGTAGGTTGAGAGATCTGTCGATAGTGGTAGAGCTTATCGTTCGAAAATATGTGTGAGCTGGTGGAGCTACTACGTCGGATTAGAGACTTCTGAAAATGATAACGTAACGTGTTCAGTAATCGGATGCTAGAGAAACAGCTGGGTGATGGTGTGCGACATAGTGTCAAAGATGGGACGAGAATAGGAGAGACTATGTACAACAGCTGTAGCAAGAATAGTTTGCAAGCTGGCTCCGAAAGGGACCTGGAATAACGCAAAAGATAGAGCCTTCTTCAGTGCGGCATACTAATCAAATAGACGGCAGAAAATTGCGATACTGGGTGTCGAGTTAATTATGAGGAAGTAAGAAACTGCCAAATGTCGTATGACGACGTAGGGACAGATAGGCATTAAACGTTAAAAATAGGAATGAGAAGAGACAGCATACTACGGCTGTAACGGGAAAACGGTTATAGAGCCAACGCTGAATGTGAACAGTAATAGCAGTAAAGTGTGTGCAGTAGAGCCTAAAGATGCTAGGTGTTCCACTCTAAGGTGTACATCCAGCGTGGAAGGTAAATTCAAGTATACGGCTAAGTAGTACGTTGCGGTCAGCCGGATTAAATAATAATCAGGGTCGGCACGCCACTTTAGGCCCAGCATAGACAAATAAGTGTACAGTGTTGAAAACGGAGGGACGATAGACAGAAATACTTGCAACCGGTGTAGCGAGAATACGGTGGTCGTACCAGCTCTGAAAGTGAACAAGGGCAAGGAAATAATACAGCCAGCACCGCAAGGTGTGAAGTACTTCCCTCGAGGACTGGGATGTTGGGCTGGCGCGAGGGTTATTAAGATCAGTAGTGAAGAGTTGCCAAACGAAATATACATAAGCGTAGGGTTAGGCATAGAAGTGGATGAGACTTGAAAAAGTTCATTTTGCCAGAACCATGTGCGGGTGGAATGAGGGAGACATCAGTCCGATAGACGGAGAACGTGAACACTACAGAGTACGGTGTAGTTAAGAAGGGGTGGCAGATTAGAGCCGCATATGGAAAAGAATATGTAAGGATGCGAATGCGAGGCAGAGGTTAATGTGAGCAGAAAGATTTGGTGGAAGCGCCGAAAGGCAAAACTCATTCGGAGACCGGACACTTCAATTTCGGTACGGAGGACCAATTATACGGAAAATGAATCAGGTAGAGAAACCTGTTATGGAACCGCTGTGTGATGGCAGGATGCACTCGAACGAAAGTGCGGTGCCAGCCCAGCAAGGAAGCCGTTAAGCTGCCGCAAGAAAAGGCGGCAGCTAATCGGACGTTCACACGTTTCTCGCATGCACGCGGATTGGCCAACAGTTGGACGCATTAGAGTGAGTTTGTTTGACTGAATCAAAGGAAAAATGTCATGCATTCACAAAGGTCGTTAATTATGGATGCAACTAGCTGTATATACCGATATGTTTCACTCTCCCTCTGCCTGAGTTTTCGCCTGGTCCTTTTGTTTGCAGAATATACGTTTTGTCCCTGAAGGACCGACTTTTTACATGGTGTCAGAGAAGGAGAAGAACATTAGTACCACCCAGACGTTGATTGGAGCTGCACCGGCTATTTAAATGCCTGCCCCGCTGAACATGGGTGAACGCAGTTCGGCAAGCAACTGACGTTTGTGGAAGAGCAAATGGATGGATTTCTGCACTTTATCGCGTCTGGACAAACAACCGATGGCGTACCGCTTGGCCATGTTTCGCCAAGCAGCAGTAGATGATGCGCACCGCGCGCTAGAGACATTGTGTTACGAAAAGAGCGAAGATGCCAACAATCTGGAGACAGTTCTTGAGAAGTACATTGAATACTGCGAAGGCCAAACAAACGAGACATTTCAACGCTACCTCTTCTTTTCGCGGAACAGGCGGCCAGGTAAATCCGTTGACACGTACGTCACGGAGCTAAAGATTTTGGCCCGATCCTGCAGGTTCTGTAAATGCATGGCGGACAGTCTCATACGGGACCGCATTGTTCTTGGGATCAATGACGAAGGTTTAACGAAGCGACTATTACGAAAGCGCAACCTATCTCTGCAGCAATGTATCGACATCTGTAACAGTGAGTCCTCCACTGCCTATCAGTTCCAGCAGATGACAATCACAGGTGATTCAGCGTTGTGCGCCGTTTCCAGGAGCAAAACTACGAGGCCCACGACCGCGCGACAGGAGCCCTGCAACTTCTGTGCAACACTACAGCCGAGGAACCGCGAACAGTGTCCGGCGTGGGGCCGCATTTGTGTCAAACGTGGGAAGCGCAATCACTTCGCCCGCTGCTGTCAGTCAGATGTCAGTGCACTCGTTCCAGACAAATCAACAAAAGGCACCGAACAAACGATTGGTAACGTGTCTCGGAACGCGTCGCAGAAGTGTGTCTATGCAAGTCTTCTGATCGAGGGACGTTCTGTGTGATTCCAGTTAGACACAGGCGCGACGATCAATATTTTGCCCAGAAAGCACCGCCGCGGCGTACAAATTCAATCGGAGCAAGATTATTTGCGCAAGTGGAATGGTTCCAGACTGAAGCCAAAGGGCTCAGCGACAATTGAAGTAACCAATCCGAGAGACGGTGTTTTGCATCGTCTGCAGTTCGTGATCGTGGATAAGGAGCTCACGCCGATTATCGGCATTGATTCGATTTTATCTCTTGGCTTTGTCATTTTTAACCACGCTCGTTTTGTGTACGCTTGTCAGAGTGAAGCCGATGTTGGTGACCTGTATCCTTCTGTGTTTAGCCCGGGTTTACGGGAATTTGAGGGTACCGCTCACCTGTCCTTAGATCCTTTAGTAAGCCCGATTGCGTTACCTGCTAGGAGAGTCCCATTTGCGCTACGTGACCGATTTTCTGCGGAATTGAACAAGCTGGTTATGCAGGGTGTGATTGCAAAGGTTGATGAGTCAACAGACTGGGTTAGCGAGGTCGCAATCATTACGAAGAAAAATGGCGAACTACGCGTATGTATAGACCCGAAGCCACTGAACGAGGCCCTGCGTAGAGAACATTATGCGCTACCGAGGTTAGAAGATGTTTTACCACGTTTGACAAAAGCTAAGTTTTTCACGAAAGTAGACCTTACTTCCGCATTCTGGCACGTTGTTCTAGACGACGAATCTAGTTTCCTCACCACAGTTGCTACACCGCTCGGACGTTATCGTTGGCTGCCATTACCGTTTGGCCTGAGGGTGTCTAGCGAAATTTTCCAAAAGCGTTTGGTACAAGCAATAGATGATTTAGATGGCGTAATCTGTGTGGCAGATGACGTTCTGATTTACGGTTCTACCGAAGAAAAGTATGATACTGAGCTGCACAGGTTCCTGAGGCGTTGCGTGCAAAAGAACATCAAGCTAAATCGCGAGCAAGTATAGCTGCGGAAAGAGGAGGTGATTTTCCACGGGCATGTGTTAACATCCGTCGGAATCAGGGTTGACCCAGGGAAGATTAAGGCGATACAAGAGATGCCGTCCCTAACGATTTGAAGGCAGTCCATCGCCTAAACGGCATGGTGAATTATTTAAGCTGGTTCCTGCCAGGACTCGCTGATGTCATGACGCCGATTAGGCAGTTAACTCACAAAGGAGTAAATTGAAGCTGGGGGATGGAACAGGATTTGGCTTTCGCAACCATTAAGAACCTTATCAGTAATGCGCCCGTACTCGGATATTACGATCCAGCACAACCATTGGAGGTACAGTGTGGTAGTAGCCAGAGTGGAATAGGTGCTGTTCTGTTGCAGTACGGAAGACCTTTGGATTTCCGCAGTCGAGCACTCACAGAGGCCGAGAAGCGGTACACACAGATCGAGAAAGAGATGCTGGCAGTGGTCTATGCCATGGAGCGTTTCAATGATTATACTTTTGGAAGAAAGACAACCGTGTGCACTGATCATAAGCCGCTGGTGTCGATAGCCACTAAACCACTGAACAACGTTCCTCGCCGTCTGCAGCGTATGCTTATCCAGCTCCAAAAGTACGACATTGACATTGTATACACACCTGGCACACAGATGTTCATCGCGGACATCCTGTCGACAGCACATCCGCCAGTGGCCGAACATCATCTAGAGGAGATCGAGACAGTTAGCATGGTGCAGCATCTGGCAGTGACAGAAAACCGTTTTAAGGACATAAGGGGTTTCAAGGAGGAAGACCAAACTTTTGCAGCTTTGCGAGACGTTATTCTCAATGGGTGGCCAGAAACAAAGAAGTAGCTTCCGAATGAATTAACACCCTACTTCAATCTTCGGGACGAACTCACTGTCTGTGACGGTCTGTTGTTCAAGGGAAGTCGAATCCTAATCCCTTCTTCTCACCGAAAGGAGATGCTGGAGCATGTCCATCGCGCTCACCTGGGTGCAAAGTACACCATTAATCGAGCAAGAGAACTGATGTTCTGTCCAGGAATGACAGGTCAGGTCAAGGATCATGTGCCTAACTGTGAGGCGTGCCGTTCACACGACATTCGGCAAACGAAGGAACCGATGATGCTGCATGATGTTCCGGACCGACCGTGGCAAAAGGTAGCAGTGGATCTATTCTGGGACAACGGGAAGGATTACTTACTCACGGTGGACTACTATAGGGATTACTTTGAAATCGATTTACTCACCAGCGCGACCACGGAGGCAGTAAACAACAAACTCAGATGTCAATTCTCACGGCGTGGGACACCGGAGGAGCTAGTCTCGGACAACGGTCCCCAGTTCAGCAGCAGGGCATTCCAGGCTATCGCAACCGAATGGGAATTCGCACACCGGCAAACCAGTCCCTACTACAGTCAATCAAATGAGTAGGCAGAGTCGGCAGTGAAGCAAGCCAAGTGCCTATTAGCGAAGGCTAGAGATACTCGGGAGGACCCATACCTCATGTTACTGGAAAGTCGCAACACTCATTCAACGGATACCGGCCTGAGCCCAGTGCAACGCCTATACAGTCGAAGGACCAGAACTGTGATGCCTGCATCCTCAACACTTCTGCGCCCTGTCACGCCACAACTGGAGAAAGTACAGAACAGTTTGAAAAGGCGAATGGCTACTCAGAAACGGTACTACGACAACGGCGCACGGGAATTAACGGAGCTGACAGTGGGGGAAGAAGTATGAACTGAACCAATCCCCGATGGACAGGAGCGGTGGAGAAAAGGAGTCGTGGCGGCGAAAGTCTGTGAAAGGTCATACGAAGTAAGTGTTGGAGGGAAGAAGCTCAGAAGAAACCGAGCACAGCTGAGGAGATGTTCGAGGCGACAGCATGAATCAGGGGGAGAGCGTTATACTGCGTGCAGCAATGAGGCATCGGCAGATCCAACAAAGAGGACGCGGAGTGGCAAAGTGTATGGACTATTTAGCAAAGTACAGCAGCAAGAACATGAAAAAAGGGAGGATGTGATGGGAGGATATACTCAAACGAACGTGCGGTGCCAGCCCAGCAAGGAAGCCGTTAAGCTGCCGCAAGAAAAGGCGGCAGCTAATCGGACGTTCACACGTTTCTTGCATGCACGCTGATTGGCCAACAGTTAAACGCATTGGAGTGGGTTTGTTTGACTGAATTAAAGGAAAAATGTCATGCATTCACATAGGTCGTGAATTATGGATGCAACTAGCTGTATATACCGATATGTTTCACTCGCCATCTGCCTGAGTTTTCGCCTGGTCCTTTTGTTTGCAGAATATACGTTTTGTCCCTGAAGGACCGATTTTTGCACGCTGCATTTACCATTGAGCAGTGTGGTCAAAGGCTGCCGATGGGCAAAAGAAAAGTGGCATTGGTTGAAGACCTATGGGTTTTGGTAGCATTAGAGTCCGGACTGGTCCAAAATGTTTACGAATGAGCAGCCTGGTAACGAATAGAATCTAGCGACTACTGGGAGGTTGCGCAGGAGCTACGTGTACCAAGACCGCTACTGAAGCATTGAGATATAGACCGGGAGGATTGCCGATCACAATACGAAGTAGAGTGGGGTTAAGCATAGGAGTGGATGGGACTTGAAAATTTTCAGTTGGCCAGAATATGGTGCAGATGGAATAAGTGAGATATCGGTCCGATAGACGGGGATGTTAACATTACCGAGTATGGTGTAGTCAAGAAGTGGTATTAAACTTTAGCCATATATTTAGATAAATAAAATAATAGTTGTTCCGCGAGTTTATCGAGACGCACAAAACCATGCATGGTCAACATATTCATGCAATCATGTTTCGCAACACACACGTTTCTACGTATGTGCTCGGCATTAAGCCGAAAGTAGGACAGGCTGAAGTAATTGTAACTGCGCTCGTGGGGAATATGGTTCTCAATGAATGGCGATAGGTTGGGTCCTAGCGTGCGTAGGGCAAACGGTCAGGGAACTATCAGTGTAGTGAAAAGGATACACATAGGCACTGAGTATGTTAGGTTTGCACTTGTCAAGAAAATATTTCATTATGATTCCAGTCGACATGCCAGTATGTAGTTGTGGGCAGTGACGTTATTCAGTGGCCAGTCACATCCGCCACGTCGCAGTGTTGTTAAACGGACAGTTGTGGCCTATTATATGGAGAAGACTTGCCAGGCGTAAACCCACCAAGTCTTGGAACACTCTCGTAAATCCATTTGTACACTAAGGTACAACTGGCAGAGCAACTTGCCGACTGAGTTCACACTTGGTTCTCCGCAGTCAAATGACTTCCAATTTCCTCTGTTAGTTGATCAGATATCTTGGTCAGGGCCGCCATAATCGCTGAGGCCAATCGAGGATGAGAGATTCATGAGTGTCCAGGTGAGCAAAACGTCGGTTTCTTGTGTCTGGATTTTTCAGGTTATGTATACTTTTCAGGAGTGTGGACATCGTGTCCAGCTATCATTACTGAGCAACGGTCGTGGCAGTGAGTGCAGTTGTATCCATTTGTTGTACAGCCATGTCCTTTGTAGTTCCTTGTGGGTTATTAGGTCTTGTCCCGGGCCATACATTTTCTCGACCCAATCACAGATCCCCAAGAAGTTAAGGACCTCGGCGAACAAGTAAGGTGAGGGCATAGGATAGACAAATATGCGAATCAGAGAGGCAGAATTTATGGCGGAATAAAAGCTTTGGTAGGGAAGTCGAGAAGCAAAACACAGAGACCAGAAAGTTCATTTTCGCTGGGGAGGACTAAATATACAGATAATGAAGCAGACAGAGAAAAGGGTTATGGAGTTCTTGCTTGTACCGTTGAGCACTGTGGTCAACGGCAACCGATGCGCAAGAAGAGAGACATTGGTTGAAGACCTAGGGGCATTTGAAGCCTTAGACCTAGGACTTGTCCAAAAGGTTTAAGAATGAAAGGCACGTTGGCGAAAGCAATCTAGGGAGGATTTGGAAGTGCTGATGACGCTATGGGTACCTGGACTACTATTGAAGTGTTGCGATATTGACCAGAAGTAGTGCTGAAAACAATATACAGCAGGGGAGTTTAAGCAAATGGGTGCATGAGACCTGAAATAGGCTAAGTTGCCAGAATCTGGTGCAGGTGGAATGAGCGTGACATCGGTCCGATAAACGAGGATGTGAACACTAGATAGTAGAAGCAGTCAAGAATTTGCAGTAGAACGGCGTCATAAATGGAATAGAATAATCAAGGATGCGAATGAGAGAGGCAGGCGTTAATGGGAGCTAAAAGTTTTGGTAGGGGAGTCGAGATGAAAAACCCAATCAGAGACCATAAAATTTCAAGTTCGGTAAGGAGGGCCAAGTATACAGACAATGAATTATACAGGGACAAGTGTTTTGGGACTGTTGGCTTTCACCATTGCTCACCATGGTAAATGGCAGCTGCTGTGCAAAGGAAGAGTGGCATTGGCTGTAGACCTACAGAAACTTTAACCTTAAAGTCCCGGCTGGGCCAGATGGTTTAAGAATAAGTGGCACAGCGGCGAAGGGAAGCTCGCGAATACTGTGCTGTTGCGCTGGCGCTTGGGGTACCCAGAACACTATTGAATAGTTGCGCTATTGAATAATGTGAGCTAAACGCATTGGTGGGGATCCGAGATACAATACTCCATCCGACACCAGAAATTGCAATTTCGTTAGGTAGGTCCAAGTTTACAGATAATGTATCAGACGGAGTCATGTGTTGTGAAGTTGTTGCTTTTACCATTGAGCGCTGTGGTCTGTGGCAGTTGACGCGCAAATGAAGGGTGGCATTGGTTTTATACCTATGGGCAGTTGGAGCCTCAGAAGCGGACTGGACCAAAATGTTGAAGAACCTGAGGCAGAGTGAAGAAGGGAAGCTAGCGAGGGTTGGGAGGTTGCGCTGGAGCTATGGGTACTTAGACCACTATTGAAGTGTTGCGATATTGACCAGAAGAGGCACCGAAAACATTATACAACAGGGGAGTTTAATCAAAGGGGTGAATGAGATCTGAAATAGGTTAAGTTGCGAGAATCTGGTGCTGGTAAAATAAGGGGGACATCGATCCGATAGAGGGGATGTGACCACTACAGAATAAATGTAAGCAAGAAGTTGTAGTAAACAGGAGCCATATAGGGAAGAAATAAGTAAATACAAAAATGTTGTATTTTCGACAAAACTAGGCTTTTTTATGGGTATGATCAGCATATTTCGTTGTCTGCGGATAGCAACCTCCGGTGTGTTATATTTGGCTGTGTTGACAAGATCACTTTGTGTTGGTCTTCTGCGTTCATCGGAAATATTTCTTGGAAATTCAGATAGAATTAAGTTTAATTCCCAAATCTGAAATTTCTGACCAAATATTTGTGTTTTCATCGCTTGGTTTTGGCGATCTTGCTATCGCCACTTTCACCGTCAATTGGCCGCCATCTTGTTTTCGGCTTATTCACAATGCCAAAGCAGTCATCCTGTGGTACTTGCTCCAAGCTAGTCGGCTACCGTGCAAATGCCCTCAAGTGTGTTTTGTGTTAAGTTAAATACCACAGTGCATGTGTTGGATTATCAGTTTAGCATTTTCATCGTCTCCGCAAGATTAAACACGATTTCGTCCAAACTATGTATGAAAATTGCCGAAATAAGGTACAGCCAGTAAGAGTAAAGCCGAGGTGTAGACCTCAGCGTTTCCTTGCGAGCAGCTCCGTATGTTTAGCCCAACAACCTAGCTCGAAGGGCCTTCAGGTTACAGCCCAGCCTTCCTCCTCTATCCCTGAAAACCCAACGGAACGACGTATAACTGTTGTGAACAGCCCAATTTCGCCATGCATAAATTGTTTATTTTTGTTGTGTCCAATGGACACTGAGGTCCCAGCAGGTGAAAGTCCGAGTGCCGAAGGCCAGTAGAATGAACAGAGAACGAACTTACGAAGGGACGTTGGGCGTTTAAGTTATGTAAGTTAACAGTTAGCCAAACCACGTAAGGCTGGTAGGGTACTTCGCCCTGCAAGGTCAACCTCGTTCAACCAGAGGCGTTATAATCTCGTGATCTTCCACGCCCCGGCGCCCAGTGATCAATCACCCCAAGTGCGCTACGCTCACGATGTCGAGTTTATACAGGGTCTAATTGGCATACTCTTCGACGCTGGTGTGGACACGGTAAGAGTGAGGCATATTAACCGTCTTGGAAAGCAATGTGATAAACATAATGAGCCTATGAGAATCACTTTGTGGACGAAGCCAGCAAAAAGACTGATCATGTTCCGCCTACGTAAGCTGAAAGGTTTGAAGATCCATAACGTCCAGACCTAGACCCAGCAGACAGGGAGCGGCTCAAGTGTGCCATCATTGAGCTGAAAAGACGCGCTGGTGAGGGGAAACAAAGCTTCGTATCGTAAATTTTCGGTTGATCTCCAACAATCTGCCAATCAGGATAAACAAGCTGCTCGCACTTCAAGTACGCCAGGCGGCTCCTGCTGCGGCCTGCGAGTAGCCTTCACGAACGTTTGCAGTGTTATGAATAAGCGCAATGAGCTTTGTTGTTCAGTTGCGCCTGAGCGGTCAGATGTAGTTGGACTCGTAGAGACCTGGCTGCATGCAGAGTTATACTCCCAGGAACTTGAACTCAACGGTTACTTGTGCTTCCGATGCGATAGACTAAAGAATGCCCACTGTGGTGTCTTACTTTACCTCCGGTTTTCCTTGCGTGGGAGACTTGTGAGCACCTACCCAAGTGACGATGGTTTGTGAGATGCTGTGGTGCTCCATCCGCCTCAGGCGTGAAGACCTGCTAGTGGGCGCAGTTTGTCGCAGTCCCCTGGGTCGTCGTTTGGATTGGCTGCCCATTCTTCGAACCCATATGAGTAGTTCACACTCTCTACGTATGTGCGAGTTTAATTGCCCTCTAATAGGATGCACCGAGCTGCATTTGATGCCTAGATATGGTGAGGTTAAAGTAAAATTCGTGGATGTAGTACTTGAAACTGGTGCATCGCAACACATATGCCAGCCTACACGCATAACACTACATTCAACCTCGTCCTGTCTCGACCTGATGTTAACAAGCTACGAATAACGAGTGCGTGACGCTAGGATTCTGGAGTCGCTGGCCACAAGTGACCATTCAGTGCTCATAGCTAACATCGAATTATATTTGCCGTATTCAAGTCCGCTGGAACCAGCTCCCAACTACTGGAAAACGGACTTCGATTGTCTAGCTCGAACCGCGAGCCAACTGGATTAGTCTCTGTCACAAGCTGCATCTGTGGAAGATTGTTAGATATTTATAAAAGCGAGATTGACATTCTTGTGTTCCCAGTTTGTGCCATTAAAATGTCGGAAGGTTGGACCATTCAGCTTCATTGGTTTGACAGAGTATGAAAACCTGGTTCGGAGGCGGCGCAGCCTGTGAGACAACTTCCTCTTCTGGCTGTGCTAACGTTTACGAAAGGTTAAAATGTCAGCGGAGCCTCCGCAACAGTTCAAAAAATAATCGCCGACAGTTCGAAGAGCTACTCGCAGTAGCCTCGAAGAACGTCCCAAAGAGAACCTGTATTTACGTGAAGCGACGCCTGAAGCCGACAGGTGATGTGCCCGTGCTGGATGGCCCGGATAGACAGCCCCTAACCTCCAGCACTAAGCATGCGTCCGCCTTGGTTGCGCACTTCGCTTCTGTATTTGCTAGCAACCAGGTGCCTGTCCCGAGCTCAACGTGCACCGCTTTTACCGAACTAACTAGTCTGCATTGCGGCGTTGAAGAGGTAGCTCAACTACTCGCCAGCCTTGACGGCAACAAACCTGCCGGATCTGATGAGATGCACTCACTGGTTCTCAAGTCACTTTCAACCATCCTGTCTCCCGGCGTGACTGACCCTTTCAACAGGTCGCTGTTCAAAGATTCGATGCTGGTGGACTGGAAATGTTCAATGGTGAAGCCTATTCCAAAAGGCGGCGACACTATCAAAGTCGTCAAATACGGGCCAATTTGTCTGACACCCATTTTGGCAAAGGTTGTTGAGGAACTCGTAAAGAATGGATTGCTGCAGCTGCTACAGTCAAACAACATCCTGACGCCCGCACAGCACGCTTTTATGTAAGTTCCCTCATGCAGTACCAACCTACTTGTGACGAGGCATGAGTGGTTGAATGCCATAAGCAACGGGAAGTCCGTCGACGGGATATTCACGGGTTTCAGTAAAGCGTTTGACAAGGGCAGCCATGAGGTTCTCTTTCCCAAACGCAGCATGTGTGGTGTCGATGGCTCACTGCACCTGTGGATACGCGACTTGCTTGTTCGACGAAACTGGAGGGTACAGGTCGACGATCATCTGGCTGACTGCTACCCCTCTAAAAGTGGCGCTCATCAAGGCATTGTGCTGGGGTCCACTCTGCTCTTGATCAACATCAACGAACTACCTTAGCTTATATGGTGGCCGTGTGCCTTGTTTGTAGACGACATGAAGATTTGGAGAGAATTTGAGGCCCGCAATGACTGTGGCCTACTTTTGCAAGACCTCAGTCGCCTATCCACATGGTCTGCAGAAGTTCTTCTCCCGAGCAACCCAGCCAAGTCTGTATTTATGAGACTGGGGAAGGGTGCTGACGGCAGAACCTACGCCCTTGACGGCCAAACGCTATATCCCACACTATCCGTGAAGGACCTAGGTGTTCTCTCGCACTACGAGTTGAAGTCCGTGGACAACACGAACAGGCTATATCGTAACGGACTGCGCATGCTTTGGGCGTGCAAACGTAGCATCGGCACAGAGTCTGAAGAGGTTGCCACTCACCTTTTCTCTTCCATCATTGAACAAATGCTAGCGGGCGGTTCGCCCGCCTACTTTCCGATTACCAGAGGCGAGGCACAAAAGATCGCAGGGGTCCAATACACTGCTACCAGACTCATTCCGAGTTTACGTGGTTTGGGGTATGAAGACCGGTGCGAGAAACTAGGACTCTACACCTTGTCCTACTGTCGGATGCGAGTCAACCTAAGCATGACCTACCGTATTCTACATCTCGGTGGCTTACCAATGCTAAGGCCAGTGCTGCACTTACAAGGGCCATGCAGAATGCCGTCACAGATACAAACTTGTCGTGCCGGATGTGAAATGTGTGCCCCACCCACTGTGCTTCGAACGGAGCGTGATAAACGTTTGGAAGAATTTACTTGAACATGTGATGAAGCCAACATCTGTGCAGCAGTCCAAAACGTTGGTATATTTATAGTTTATCACTATTCGATTCAGAGAACGATTGCACACTTACTTTGACATATCACATTTGTGAGTCCTGAAGTATCGTAATTCAGACACCTTAAATGTTACATGAGAACGACAACGATATTCAGAGTTGATAACTTTTATAACTATTTCATCGTAATTCGAAAGAATTGAACATAATTAATTCATACTTGATCAATCATGCTGTATTAAGTATTCAGCCATATTGTACACGGTAACATGAAAAGCAGCATCAAGATAGGTAGAAGTACAGAGCGAGGGGTGCGAATGAGCTAAAAGATTTGGTAGGGGAGCCGAATTGCGAAACTCAATCAAAGACTCTAAATTTCAAGTTAGGAAGGGAGGACCAAGTTTACAGATAATGAATCATACTGAGACAAGCGTTGTGAGGCATTTGCTTTTACCATTGAGCACAATGGTCAGGGGCAAATTATATGCAAAAGAGGAATAGCATTTGTCGAAGAATTTGGGAACGTGTAGTCTTAAATTCCGGACTGGTCCTAAAGATTTAAGAATGTGAGGCGCAGTAGTGAAGGAAACCCAGCAAGGACGGTGAAGTTGCGCTAACGCTAGGTCTACCTTGAACACTATTGATGTGTTGCGATATTGGCCGCTGTGAGCTAAAAGACTAGGTAGGGGAGCCGGGAGGTATAACTCAATTAGAGACGGGAACATCCAATTTCGGTATGTAAGACCAAGTATAGAGATCATGTATCGGAGATAGACAAGTCTTATGAGGATGTTAGATTTTTCATTAAGCGCCCTGGTCAACGGCAGCCGATGCGTAGAAAATGACATTGGTGGAGGACGTACGTGTATTTGTGGCCTCTGAGCCAAGGCTGGACGAAAAGGTTCCATAATGAGCGGCCTGGTAGCGAATGGCAACTCATCATCATCATCCTCATCATATGCGTTATCTAGAGGTGGGGAACACCTCAGCTACTGTGCCGCAATACATAGAAAAAGGAGAAAAAGGCAACCGGTGCAAGCTGGCTAAGCTACCGGTAACGAATGGGCATCGTTCCGGTAAGCTACCAGCCGGGTGCTGCTATGCACCCAAAAAGAAAAAATATTATGCAAGATTATATAAGGCTAAATAATAAGATCGTGGTTGGAGGGGGAGGCTAAGAAGGATCGGGTGGGACAAAGAAACTCACAGCACGAACGCCACTGAGGTCGGCTCCTAGCCATATCAGCAAGTGTGTCCAATCAAACGTGTTCATCGTCCCTTGGACCCCAACCAGGGAGCCGGGACTTTCCAACCGAGGCCAGCTCAGAAGTGACGGCCTTCATTCCCCTGGACCAAGTCATCGCTTGGCCACCCCTCCTCTTCTTCCATCCACACTCCCGGCGCGCAAACAACACACGTCACGGAAGTCGGTGGGCTGGCATGCGTAACACGTGGCCGAGCCATCGGAGCCTGGTGCGTGAAATGACGGTGCTGAGCGGTTCATTTCCTTTTCCTGTGCCATAAACAAGGCGTCGGACACGCTCGTTGCTCACGCGGTGTTCCCACCAGATGTGAGCTAAATTGCGAAGGCACCGGTGGTCGAACGTAACTAGCCTCTTCAGGTCCACTGCTTTAAGCGGCCAGGTTTCACAACCGTACAGTAGGGTCGAACGTACTGCTGCATTGTACACTCTACCCTTCAGGGCAAGAGTGATGTCGCGCCGGCGCCATAAGTGGCGAAGGTTAGCGAAAGCGCCTCTAGCTTTTGCTATACGGTTCGTGATCTCATCCTCAATCCCACGGACGCTGATACAACTTCCCAGGTAGTTGAACTTTTGAACGACTTCTAGCTGATCCCGACCATGGGTCAGCATAGGATGCGGTCCAGACCAAGCTTGGAGAAACGCTTTGCACTTCGAGGGTGCGAAGCAAAGCCCGAAGGGGCGGACAGCTAGTGCTCGTCTGTCCATTGCCGCTTGGCACGTTTGTGAGCTGTCACAGATTAGGGCAATATCATCAGCATACTCTAAGTCAAGAAGTCGTTCTCCTGATAACAACTCCACACCTTCAAAGTCGTGCCCTGTCAACGCGATTTCCATGACTTCGTCAACAGCGAAGTTGAAGAGGAAAGGTGACAGCGGGCATCCTTGTCTCACGCCCCTGGAGATATTAAAGGGCGACGACAACTTGCCCGAGCTACGAGCATATAATGCTCGGATAATATTCACATATTTCTCAGGCACACCTTTCCTGAGTAGACAGTCCCAAAGTGCATGTCTATCCACCGAATCGAATGTCCCTTTGATATGGAGGAACGTGACAACGGTGGGCCGCCAATATGTGTGACGATGCTACAACAACTGACGCAAAGTGAAGATGTGGTCAATGCAGCCACGACCTCGACGAAATCCAGCTTGCTCTTCGCGAATCTGGCTTTCACGAGTGCCAGTCAGTCTGTGAAGGATGACAGAGGCAAGCAATTTGGAGGCGATGGAGATCAGACTGATTCCTCTATGGCTGCCGCATTCCGATCGTGAGCCTCCTTTGAAAACTGGGACTATGATGGAGCGGCTCCAATCGGTTGGGAGAGTCTCCTGCTCCCACCGTTTAACTAGTAACTCGTGTAAACCATTCACAAGAGCAGGTTCCCAGAATTTGAAGAGGGCTGTAGGAAGATCATCAGGTCCCGCGGCTTTATTCAACTTCAACAGTCCGATCTCATGTTTGACTACTGAGCGAGAGAGTGGATCCAAAGGAACAGCCCACGGAACGGGGCGATCACTGGTCGGCGAGAAATCTAACAATTCCGACCGATTAAATTGCCACTCAAAGTGTTCAGCCCAACGTTCCAGACGTTTTGATAAGTGGTGAATAGGCTGTTTACTTTCGTCACGTATAGTTTCACTAACACCAGGTCTCCTGCTGCCCGTTTCCCGTATAAGCCGGAATAACTCACGATGGTTAACAAGGGCAGCGGCCATTTCCATCTCAGTTGCACGACGAGACCACCAGGATTCGCAGTCTCTCTTCAAGTTAGCACGGAGTTCTGCCCGGAGCTCTTTGCGAGTTTCATTGTGTTCGCTTCCAGCCGGAATATGCCGGCGAGCATCTATAAGTTCCAAAGAATGTGAAGAGACTCAATGTTCATGTTGGCGATTAGACATACCATGTGAGGATTTGCCTGCTGCTAGTAAGGCCTGTTGCATATGAGACCAGTGAGCTTCAATTGCATCCAGTGAGCGTTTATCCAACTCGGATGACAGCGTAATTTGATAGGCGTTCAGAACAGCTGGCTTCACCAGTCTTCCGGTGTCAATGCGCTCACATCATCCTCGCGGGCGTCCTCCAAACAGCATCCGCAGGTCAGCACATACAAGTGCATGATCGGTGTCAACACCTGTGCTCCAAATCGAGCGACAGTTCTGGACGCAGCCTCACCAGCGGTAACTGATAGCAAGGTGATCGATTTGCGTCCATAGCTGGTTCGAGGCTGGTGGGCGCCAAGTCACCCTCCGGCGGGTGCTGTGTCGGAAATTAGTGCTCGCAAGAAATAAGCGAGCATCCTCACACAAATGAAGTAACCGCTCACCGTTATCATTACTGGAGCCTATACCATGTTGGACGCTCAAATGCAGCTCATCTGTGGATAATTTTCCAACTTGAGCGTTCAGATCCCCAGCCAGCACTACTGTGTCCGAGCTTCTTCTGTGGCGAAGCAGTTCGTTCAGTTGGCGATAGAAGTCGTCTTTTACCGGGTCATCTTTACAGTTTGTTGGTGCCTAGGCAGCGATAACGAATAGACACCTGTTAGTCCCAAGCGACTTCGAAGTTTTGAACGAGCCAGCCAATCGGACTGCACACATCCGGCTACTGATTGGAATCCAATCAACCAGAGCAGATTCAGCCCGGGGACTCAGGGCAATACCAACACCGGCTTGGCCGGTGCTCGAAGCTGCATCGTCGCCGGATAGGCGCAATGAGAAAGTGCTGCTAGTGTCACCTGAAGGGGATCGCAGAGTGAGTACAGAGTTTGTGTCTTGCAGGCGGGTCTCCGATAAGCAGCAGATATCGTTTGAGAGGGTCTCTACTGTTCGGGCAAGTGCTGCCTGTTGACCGATCTGAAGCAATGTGCTAACATTGAGGCATGCCAGTCTGAAGGAGGATCGAGAGCTCCAAATGGAAGCCGATGAACTGGAATGGGCCGCTTGCTTGGACATGGGCCTGTTGACAGTGCAGTAATGACGCTCTGCGTTCACCTGTGAGTTGAAACTAAAAGAAAAGCGACTACTGAAGCAAGGTGGGGGAAGGCCGAAAATTGGGGGTTGAAAACGGGGGGTAAAGTAAAGCTGGAACGAGACGATAAGGGTGAAAAGCGCAAGAAGGGGAATAAGAATATGGAAAGGCTTGAGCAGTAGCATTCAAACCCCTATCCACCCTGCTGGATGCAGCAGATAGGGCACCGCTGATTATCCTCTGCGGTGGCCAGAGCATCCGAAATTTGTTTGCAGAGAGATTCATTGTATTGCGTGGGCAGGATACTGTCAGGTTGCCCAGGGCTAGACAGGAGAACGATTAGGGTTCTCAACCAACGCCTTTGGTTCAAAAACCTGGCCGCAAGGCAGCGGGTTTGGCACTGGACTACAAGGAGTCCGTTTTAAGTAATAAGGAGCCACCCTTATTCCAACCCCCAACCTGGAGGACCAGGAGGCTGAGTTTGTCTGGCCTCTAACCATTGACCAATCCGGTATGAGTGGCTCTGAAGGTGCAAAAGCACCACCCAATATAGCTCAATAGATCACTGAGGCACACAAACCATGGCACCACGGTAAGTTCCAGCCTCATTGCGATGGGATTGGCAGCTAGCAAAGACTGAATTGTTGTGCAGTCGCTATGGTTACCAAGACCCCTACTGGAGAGTTGCGGTATTGACGTTAATGTGAGCAAAATGACTTAAAAGTAGCGCCGAGTTGCAAAACTCAATCAGAGACAGGAACCTTCAATTTCGGTAGGGAGGACCAATTATACAGAAAACGGATCAGACAGAGACAAGTATTATGAGGCGGTTACATATATGATGAGCATTATGGTCAATGGCAGCCGATAAGCAAATGCAGAGAGGTATTCAGAGGCCGGACAGGTCCAAAAGATTTCAGAATGAGGCACATAGCAAAAGTGATTTAACGAAGACTGGGATGTTACCCTTGCGCTTGGGGCACCTAGTTAAGTATCGAAGAGTTGTGATATTGACGTTAATATGAGCGAAAATCCTTGTTGGAAGCCTCAAGGCAAAAATCAATCAGAGACCGGAACTTTCAATTTCGGTAGGTAGGACCAGGTATACCGTTATTTAATCAGAGAGAGAATGGTTTTATGCGACTGCTGCCTTTGCCTTTGAGCACTGTGGTCAATGTCAGCCGATGGGCAAACGAAGCGATGCACTGGTTGCAGGCCTATGGGCATTCGGAGCCTTAGACACTGGACTGGTCCAAAGGGGTTAAGAGTAAAGGTCACAGTGGCGAAGGAAATCGAGCGAGGATTGGGAGTTTGCGATGGCATTATGGTTACCACGGCCACTACTGAAGCGTTGTGACATTGACCAGATGAGGTGACGAGTACAATAAACCTAAGAATAGTGTTAAGCATAGGAGTGTATGAGACCTGATAAGGTCAATTTGTCAGAATCTGGAACTGGTGGAATAAGGGAGACATCGTTCCAGTAGACGTAGGATGTGAAAACTGCAGGGTATGGTGTAGTCAACTGTTAGTGGAAGAACGAAAACGTATATAGGATAAAATAGACAAGGATGCGAATGAGAGAGGCAGACATTAATGTGAGTTATATGATTTGTTAGTGGAGCCGAGTGGCGCAACTCATTCAAAGGCCGGGGAAATTTCCTTGTTGTTATGGAGCACCAAGTATACAGATAAGGAATCATAGAGACAAGTGTGTTGAGGCTGTTGCTTTTAGCATTGAGCACCATGGTCAAATGCAGCCGATACACAAACCAAGAGATTCCTTATTCCAATGCCTATGAGCCTTTGGAGCCTTAGAGCCCGGACAGTTCCAAAAGGTTTAACACTGAGAGGCACAGCGGCAAAGGGAATCTAGCGAGGATTGGGAGGTTGCGCTGGCACTATGGGTACCACGACCTCTATTGAAAATTTGGGATATGGACCAGAAGAAGTGCCAAACACAGTATACAGTAGAGTAAGATTAAGTATGGGGGTGGATGATATTTGAAATAGTTCAAGTTTTAGATCCTGGTGCTGATGGAATAAGGAAGAAGTCGGTCAGATAGACGGGTATGTGAACACTTCAGGGTACGTCGTAGTCACTAGTGTTATTAGATTGGAGCCATATATGCTATAGAATATGCAGTGTTGTTGAGGAGGAGTTAAAACGACAAGCTTCTGGTCCAATAGTAAGTGTATTATTTGGTCGAGGGAACGGAACTCCTGAGGCAGATTTGTTTAGTTGTAGATCGTAGGTCCAGAAGAGTGTAGAAGTATGATTTTAAGGTATTAGAAACAGCTGTGATAACCGTTACATTGAGGTAGGAGAATGTTGGAAATAAAGTATACAAAAATGAAGGTAGGCCTATTCGCTAGAGCTTTTTGTCCTGTCTCCCAAGGCTCCTCTTCCGGCGCTTTAGGCCTCATAGTTCCGAAAATGGGTTACGTCGAGGAATCTTATAGAATTGTTGATGTGCGTATTGATCACAGTTTATCGGATTTGCAGTGGTACTTTTTCCATGTGTCCGCTTATCTATAAATGAAGATATTATGTCGTATACCGCAACGAGCAGTCTGCAGGCTGAATCAATAGGTCGCTTTGCTCAGATTATATCGGGTATCCTCTGCCAGTCGAAAATGTCTCGTCAGGTTTGTTTCGACTATTGTGTAATTTTGTATAGAAACGTGAGGTTTAGCTTTAACCCATGTACCACTGCGGGTCCAATCCCAATTGTTTGCATCGACTACGGTAGCTCAGCATGTTTGATGCTAATGTACGTTTAGTGAAGTAAACCTGTATGTTCTCCAGTGCCATCCTGCCGCACTTGCGTGAGTTCGTAAGCACTATAGAGCAGTATTCAAGAACAGGCCTAGCGTACGTTTTATGCAGTATCGTCCGAGGTTCCATAAGTGACATGGATTTGAAGGTATAGTCTATTAACGGCCTAGCTTTAGCTGCACTATAGCTTACTTCTTCAGCCAAGATGAAGGAACTAGAGTAGTGGACGCCCAGCTCACGAATATAGGGGCTAACAGTGAGGGGTGCGCCATTGAGAGTGAGGATTTGCGGTGGCACTGTGCATCTATAAGAGCGGATGCAGCTTTTTCCTAGAAAAATTTCAAGGTTCCCTATTGCATACCAGTTTTCTAGCACCCTAAGATCTCTTTGTATTGTGGGTAGGTTATCTTTCATATCTTCAGCGTCGAAGGAAAATACCACTTTGAGGTCGTCCGCAAATAGATATGATGTACCCCAGCGGATGAATTGGAAGATGTCATTGACGTAGAGTAATAAGAGCACGGGCCCAGGACACATTCTTGAAAGCCTCCACTGGTGACCGAGTTTATGGAAGACGTCGTGCCGCCCAGGCACGCAGACAGGGTTCTATTTGATAAGTAGGATTCAAACCAAGAGTGCAGCCTCCCAACGATGCCAAAAGGGGCAAGTTTGGTCAGTAGTTTCAGGTGTGGAACGCGGCCGCATGCTTTCTTCACGTTGAGGAAGTTGCCAACCACTATATGCCTTAAGTTTACCGCGTCTGTGACATTGTTTAATAACTCAAATAAAACATGTCTGGCAGGATTTCGTGGGCCGGAGCCCGTGTTAAGATCTATTAATGAGATTATGAGGCAACAGAAGGTTAAAGGTTTCTGTTTTAACCAGTCTCTCCATTACTCTTGTTACGATGGGTGTGCGGCTGGTAGGACGATAATGGTCTATGTCGAGACGGGATCCTTGTTTATGTTGTGATAAGACCCCAGCATGCTTCCACGCAGTGGGGAAGGTATAGGTCGTCATGGAGAGTATAAACTAGTTAAGGAGAAGAGCTGGAATGTTTGAACCACCTAGAATCAGCACTACGGATGGAAGATCATCGGGACCGGGTTATTGGGAAACTTTGAGTGTACGTATGTCTCGCATGCTTGCGCGTAGGTTAAATTCGATGCTGTTCAGCCTATCATTGGTGTGTGGGAATGTTTTGATGGATTTCGCCGCAACGGGGACCGAAAAAGGGTTGCAAAAGTGCTTATCGAGATAATCACAAAGCTGGGCGGGGTCAGTAATGAGATTGCCATTATGAAGTTATAGTGAGGCAATTGTTGGGACTCTGTTATTTTCTCTGCTTTGCATCAATTGGGAGAGTGCTTTAACTTTGTTGTTAGTGCAGAATATGTGGGTACTACACTTGCATTACTAACTGTTAAGGAAGGGGCGAAAATCGGCTGATAACATATTAATAGTTGTGATCCTGTTCATAAGGAAAAAGGCACAACTACACCTCTGCGCATCTTTCGCAACAATAGAACAAGGAGCTCAATATCGCCATAATGAACCAGAAAAATTTCAAGGTAGGCACATACGAACCAGCAGCTGTATACCAAACGATGCTAAGGCATTTGTAATTGCCAAGGAGGAACATACACTTTGTCTGCTTCCAAGCAAGAGCATCGGATTAGTGTAAAACTTGATTTGAACCCTTAAGGGTGCAGCCTCTAGCCGGTCTAGAAATATACCTATTTATTTAGTCATCATTTATTGCCTACGTTTCAATGGCAAACCTGCTTTTACTACTGCTGGAGTTAACTCCTACCAACACCTCTGGTATCGATTCCATTTAGCCCGTTGTTATATGAACTGGCATATAAAATTTGTTATTCCGTAAAGCGCCTGTTCGAAAATCTCTTGTCACCTGCGCGTTACCTACTGACTGGATGGATGCTGCTGTCCATCCCTACTTTAAAAGGTGTGACAATCCACTTCCTGTAAATTACGGGCCTATCATTCTTACCAACGTGCTGATAAAATTGCTCGAAAATTTGTATGGGATGCCCTGGAAAAGTTTTTAGGGCGGTTGGCAATCTTGGCCAATTTTAACGGGGTTAGCACAAAAGGTATTCAAGGTTGACCAGTCTGCTGGTTGTCCGAGAGAGCTATGGTGTCTATCGACCAAGAATAAACACTGGACGAGAACTGCATCATTTGGTGCCGTTACACATTCTCGTCTTTCTCTTAAGATGCGTTTCTGTGGCGTCTCCGGGCACGCCTTTCAATAGCAATCGGAACTCCTCGAAGGGTAAGAAATGGGTGTTCGTGTTGGCGCTAGTCTTTCCCCCGACAAGCTGTTCTGAGCGGCGTCTCATAATGACCGGTCGATTTTCTGCTGCCATTTGCTGGGTACAATAAAATATACCGAAATTGCTGAGGGTGATTTAAGTTCTCGTGCACGGTTAGCGACCTTGGTCTACCTAACTCTACAACAAGTACTGAGATTGTTCCGTTCTGCGGCAGGTGCCAAGAAACACCCAAGTTGTTCAGTTATACGCGCAGGATTAAATGGTCTGAAGCTAACCGAAATGGTTTGCAAGAAAGAATTACTTCCTAGGTCCCAATATATTTACTAAAGTCTCACGTTAGCTCAAGACTTCAAATTGAACGAAAACTGGAATCACTCGGCGTGCGTGGGCTCTTTGTGCCCTCTGGATGAACTGTACATCAATTGAGATGCCGACGGAACAAATGATTATTAACTCGTTAGCGGTCTTTTTTGGACCGCACACGCCTGTCCCTCTTGCCCCTTTCATGAAAGGATGACGGTAGAGCAGGTTTGACATGTAGTTCCTAAATGATCATAGGGCTGTTGAACCGGTTCATTCCCGCAGCACTATCGCAGTTTTCGTGGAGATTTATTTTCCACTGTTCCTATGCCAACAGGTTAGTTAGGCCAAGACCTACCCTGGTTTTCCAGCTTCATTGACACCTACTCATCTTAGGCGTCCGTTGGAGTCGCACGAAACCAATCCATCCAGCTTCTGGTTGGCAATCGTTTGGCACGTGGAGCGTTAGGTTATTGGACTGCGCTACCTGAGGAAGTCGTGTTGTCGCCAAACTGACGGAGTTAAACGTCACACTCTGCAGTGACTCCATCAACCTCCAGTTCCGAAAGTGCTCTTTCTCCATAACTTTTCTTTGGCTTGCGCTGGTTAAACTGCGATTCCATGTCCAGTATATATCCTAAAGCAGTGCATTTTAAGCTACCCAATCAAAAAGCACGTTACCTGGATTGTTGCGCCCGAACATGTGCCTCGCTCGAAGGTTGCCGACGTCCACGTTCGTCAAGTATTTTCCGAATCTAGATCGGACGTAGAACCGGAGGTTGAAACATCGGCTTCGGCATTCAAACATTGGCCTGAATATCTTCAATTCTTTCGGCTCTAACCGACGGTTTCTACTGAACCATTTTAATGCTTTGTCACCCAGAAGTTCGTGGTTATGCACTATTGGGAACCTGGTTATTCTGAGCGAAGTCCCCAGCATACAAGCATTAAATTACGCCCCGCAATATGTGTGATCCAATATTCTTCGTCTTTTGCCTTCGTTAGGATGGCGGGCAAACCCTTTCCGGTGGCACTGATACTTTAGCAGTGTCTTCTCGCCGGCGGCATTTGCTTTCGACGTTCGAACACGGTAGTAGGATCAGGAGATTCGCTCGAACGGCTTGATGTAGTACACCAGTCCGTGGGCGTTGCCGTACAGGCGGCTGCTCACGCCCCCAACAAACTGCCTGGCAACGCTAACCGTGTATCCGTTGAGTGTGGCAGGACCACTGGCGCTCTATACGAGCGTATGGGTAGCTACGGTATTTGGAGCCTTAGGGAGGTTGTCGTCTCCAGAATGGTTGGCGGCATCCGGTTCCGGATTTGCCTGTCACTGTGGCCAGCCAAAGGACGCCTGCGCCTACAGTGGGATCATGAGTGGCTTGCGCTGCACCACCCACAGCTCCAACCACACACCCCATATCCAGCGTAAACCCGAAGGAATAAGACCGGGAGGCATGTGCATGAGAGCCGTGTCCAGAATACATCCCTCCAATCAGAATACATGCCTGTTATATGCTATCCCTCATCGAATGAAAACGCTGGTGAATTTGCTAGTTTAACTTGCTACTCAGCTTTGTCAGTAGTGAGAATTCAATATGACAGAATCGCTACACACATGACGTTTTCTTCGACAAACAACGTAGTAAAGGTTTCAATGGACAATGAACAATGGTTTACAACGGGTTAAAAAGCAGGTGCTTGACATGTCCCTTGGGGCGTGTAGCGTGACAAAAAATGCTAGCAAAGGGATAATGGAGTCGTCAGTTCGGGCGCTTACAGATGTAACTGCACTGTCGTATAAAGGGAGTTTGAAATGAGAATGTACGCACGTAAAGCAACGGGGGAGTGGTTATTGTTCACATCATAGGCGAGAAAAATAAAAAAGATAGCAAGGACAACGCTTACTCGTGTGCAACTATCTTGGGTCGACAGGATACAGAAATCCAGTTTCTATAATATTAGCGTTTATCAAATTTCTTGCAAGGCGTTTGGAGTGACGCATTCTCTGTTAGGGTTATGGCACTATCCTTTGTCTGTTGTGCATTAGTGCCAGCATCTGGTGGTCATGAGCTATAGCACGTAGTGTTAATGTGACAGGGTATCGTCAAGGCGTTTTTTGAAAAGGGATAGGGTGGGTGCATTACTTACATGTTCCGTGAGGGCGTTCCAAGGCTGTGTCACTCGAAGGGAGAAATAGTTTCGCCGACATTTCAGGCGGCTGTACTGCGTGACTAACTTAAACTGGTGACCCCTTAGCGAGATGTTTTGACTGGGTATTAGAAGGGAACGGCATGGGTGGTTGGGTTCTCTCAGGATCTGGTACACCATTATGAGATCGCCACTTAGACGCCGATAACGTCCACTGTATATTTTGAGGGTCTTCAGCCTGAGGGGATAGGGGAGGCCGGTCAAAGCTCTGGCGATCTTCGTTGCTCTATGTTGTGCAGTGTCGAGTGGGGTGAAATCGTGCTTCAGCTACGGTTGCCACACTTGGATAGCGTACTCCGCACGCGGCCTCACACATGCACAAAACCTTTTTGGAAAGACTTAAGGGTCAAACTTCCCGAAGGCTCTGCGAAGAAGACCGAGGTACTGGTTCGCTTTCTTAGCTGCCTTTTCAGTCTGCCTCGAACAACCTAGATCATCTTGATCAATCACACCGAGATCGCACTCGTGAGAAACTCGCTGTAGAATTTGTGGTCCTAGGCGGTAGTTGTGCATACTCATGTGCCGTATGTTGAGAACTTTGCACTTGGTGACGTTGAAATGCAGCCTGTTCTCGCCAGACCATGTGTACGCTTTGTCCAAGTCCTCCTGTAAGAAGGTGTGATCCTCCACTGCAGCTATAGTGCGCCATACCTTAAGGTCATCAGAATATGATAAACAGTTAGAAGATAGCACATGTGAGATCATTTATGAAGACCAGGAACAGGCGGGGTCCAAGTACCAAGCCCTGAGATACGCCGCATTGAACTTCGATGGATTCTGATAGGTTGCTTCTAACCCTCACATTCAGGTGACGTTGCAGGAGAAAGTCTCCTATCCAGCCCAGAACAGGACCACCGATTCCATATTTCTGGAGTTTGTGGAGGAGAATGCGATGGTCTATGCGGTAGAATGCCCATGAGAAATCCAAGTAGGCCGCGTCGACTCCTACACCAGCTTCCACGGATTCCGTCCAGCTTACACGAGCAATCAGGAGATTAGTTGTACAGGACCGACTTTGGCGAAATCCATGCTGTTCCGGAACGAGAATTTGGTTGCTCTCCAGGTACCTCATTAAAGCCTCAGCTACATTGGACTCTATAACCCTGGAGATCATAGGCAGTAGTGTTATCGGGCGATAGTTCGCTGGTTCAGCACGGCTACCACTCTTGTAGATAGGCGTGATGGTTCCGTGCTTCCACATCGTGGGGACGTGCATCTCGTTCAGATATCGTTGAAAGAAAATGGCTATTGGTCCTGCCAAACTCATGGCAACAACTTTCAACACCTTCGGTCGAATGCCGTCCGCACCCGGGGAGCTGAACTCACGCAGAGACATCAGCCTCTTCAGTACAGCTGCGTAGGTAAATCATATGCGAGTAAGCCCTGATGGCGGCTTTATCTGCTTAGGCAGGATGTATGGTGATTGTGCGCTTTGGAAAATACGGCCAAATTGTTGTCCAAGGAAGTTGGCCGCCTCTAGTGCGGTTTGGGATAATCCGCATGCTGTGTGCAGAGCCGGAATACCGCGCTTAACACGGCGCAAATTGTTTACGTTTCTCTATAGCAGCTTGGGATTGGAGCAAAGCTTCCACTACACCTTGTTGGTTCTTAAGTTTACCCTTTTGGACGAGTTTGACACAGTGGTTCCTTTGTATTGTGTAGACCTCCCAGGTATGGTCGTTCGGGGAGGCCATGTATGTGTGCCATGCCAGGTCCCTTAATGCCATGCACTTACGTGTCCTGCTCCTTACGAAAGCCTTCATCCTTCTAGGCCGGTGGAGTTTGGCTTCAGATGTCCTTGCCACGAGCATGGTAAATATGTTGACGAATTCACCTCAGGCCACCTCAGGGGTTAATTCAGCTAAGAACGACCAGCTTGTTTCATAAATTAGGTCGGACAGACCTTCATATTTGGTTACAACACAATATTCCCCGGTATGCTCTTTAGGATAATCCGCGTGGCACATGTAATGAAACAATAGCGTCGCATGATCACTGCGGCCCAAAGGAGTATCGGTTATTACTCTCTCTACCATTAATTCTTCATTGGTGAATATTCGGTCCAACAAGCATGGCCTGTCAGTTCCGCTGAACCTGGTGGGCGTAGTGACGTGGCCATAAAGGGGGTAGTCTGAAACCAGATCTTGCAATTCTGCTTTGAATTGCTCTCCTGGTGTGGTCTGGGCTTCGAGGGCATGCAAGTTTAAGTCACCGGTGACTAGAATGTGACTGTACTGTCTGTTTATCACTTGCCTCAATGCAGCTAACAAATTGCAGTCCATCTCATGAGTAGAAGACGGTGGGCGGTAAACAACAACCAATAGGCCAACATCGTTCCCTCTTAGCCGGAAATTACACCAAATGGCGTCAGGTACGTCGGTTTCCGAATCGTTTATGCGTTCGCATTGCATGTTGTTACGAAAATAAAGGGCTACCCCACCACCTTCGCTGGTTCGATCCTTCCGGACAACGGACACGCCCGTTAGTACAATTTCAGCATCGGTTATCTCGCAGCGCAACCACGTTTCGGTGGCAGCAATGAGGTCCCAAGCTGCGGACGCGTCTCGAAGTCTTAATTCTGCTAATTTGCTGAATAGACCTTGGGCATTTGTGTACGTGCATGAGAGCTTCTCGGAGACCAAAAGTGTGTTAGCGTGGATGGATGGAGCAACTGAGTTTACGCCGACTATTAAAGGGTCGGCGAATAATCCTTTTTTGGATGGGTTGCATACTCGCGCGAAGTATTTGATATATAAGCAGGTATCTGATGCCCCGAATCCCGGTGTTTGCTCGTACTCTGCTTTGCTCCTCCGGATAGTATGGCTACTCTTGAAACGGTTCCCGAGTCGGTTCCTAAAGTTGGCGTTTTCCCTAAGAGTTGTGCCTCTACTGAATTGTCATAAGAAGGTGTTGGTGTTCGTGCTGCTTACAGCGGAATTTCTATTTGCAATCTGCAACAGAATTTAATCCAGTTCGCTCGTAGGGTTTGTGCCATTAGTTCTGACTATAATACAAGTTTTAACAGCCTGGAACCGCACCCTCATAGTTTGGTGATATGGGGATCCTTGTCAACGAGGTGACCACCACATATTCGAGAGAAAGAGCCTCCGGGGTGTATTGCCATTACTCGTGGTCCTGCATCTGGGCATCGTCGGAAGGGTATTCAGTAAGCTCAGGAACACCGTGAGCAATCACTGTTTTGTTATCTTGACTTTGTTGTCGCAATACGGACTGCTGTATCATGTTATACAGAACCCCCAAATTGTGTGTACATGCAATCAGCCCTTGTACTTCTTTATTCCTTAGTCTTCTGCTTTATATTTACTACCTTCCAAATTATTAGACCACCGGGTAAGTGAAAGTTATCAGACTTCTGACCTTTGTGTTAGCCTAGTAAAAACATTTTACCGTAATTAGGCTATGTATGCGACCTTGGTGTCTACTGTTGCGCTCATTACACATAATGCACTTAAGGTTAACGTTACAATCACCCAGTACATTCTCTAAATACCTGCATTAGTTGTACCTCTATGTACTTTCGTAACTGTCAGTTACTAGTTGGCCGCAATTTATGCGTTTCCTTATGCATAAGTACGCGCTAATTTCCTCCACGGTTTCCAATTGTAATGAGTAAATCCAGAAAAATATTATATATCTAAATATTCAAGCTTGTCCCAAACATGTATGCTGTAAGAGCCATTTGCCCAAGAAGCAGGCATTTGCTCTTCACTTCTCCTCTTTCGGCACCAGGTTCCATTTCACCGGCACGAAACTTAACCAGCGACAGAGGGACCACTGTCACACTGGCTGGCTGGACATCCAGAAAATTTTACCACCACATCACCTTACCTTGGCTCTAAACCCGCCACGTGTTATGCGTAGTGGTAGGTGAGCAACCACCTCCCATTATGAATATAAACCAGTTCCGCTTCTCTATTAGCAAATACCTCTCTGTCACACAAGTTGCCAAACTACTGAATATCAACCGTCCTGAAGAAGAGTTTTTGAAACTGGACCAGACCACTAATAATCGCCTCTTCTTACCCTCCCACACTATCCTCTTCCCGACTTCTAATCTCTCACTTAGCGCGCCGTCGTCCGTCGTTCATCTTACTCGCGACAACTCCTCTTGGTAGTAGCTAGTCGTTGTTGGCTCCATGTAGCTTGCAAGGAGCCACCCCTTGACTTTCCAGCCTTCATTTTCCTCAGAAGTCTGTCTCGCTAAGCTTCGCTCGCATGTTGATTTCTTCATCGAAACTGTAGGTATCCAGTAGTGATCAAACATCTTAATGTTATGGCTACACCAGCCACTGATACATTCTTTTCTAGCGCCACCATCTATGCTTAGCAGCAGCTAGTCGCCATAGCTTCCATTTAACTTTGCGGATATCCGGAGCTCGCTCCCTTCTTACAATGTTCATTCTCTCTGATTGTTTGCTTTACGGCTCAGCTGGTTTGTTGACCTATTTTGTGCTACCGTAGGATCCAATAGTAACGGAAGGCTTAATCCGAACTCTATTGCTGGTTACCCTTTTCTCTCCTAGCGCGCCGTTATGTGTCGTTCGTCCTACTCACATCAATTCCTCTTGACAGCAGCTGGTCATTGTTGGCTCCATGTAGCTTGCAAGGAGTCACTCCCTGACTCTCCAACTTTCATTTTCTTCTGTCGTCTGTCTCTCTAAACCTCGCCCGCATGTTGCTTTCTTCCTCGAAACTGTAGGTATCTAGTAGTGGGCAAACGTCTTAATGACATGGCTACACCAGCCGCTGACATTCTTTTCTAGCGCCACCATCTAGCTTAGCAACAGCTGGTCGCCATATCTTAACATACACTTCGCGGATATCCGGAGCTTGATAGGAGCCACTCCTTTATTCACAATGTTCATTCTCTTGAATTGTTTCGTCACAAATCAGATGGTTTGTTGACTTATTATGTGCAACCGTAAGATCACCTAGTAACTGAAGGCTAATTCCGAATTCTATTGTTGGCCATTCATCTTTCTCTTAGCACGTCATTATCCGTCGTTCATCTTACTAGCGTCAACTCATCTTGACATTAACCAGTCACTGTTGGCTCCATGTACCTTGCAAGGAGCAACTCCCTGACTCACTAATTTTCATTTTCTTTTGCCGTCTGTTTCTCTAAGCTTTGCTCGCATGTTGATTTCTCTATGGAAAATGTAGGTATCCAATAGTAATCGAACGCCTCAATGATATTTCTACACCAGCCACTGATACATTCTTTTCTAGAGCACTATCTCTGCTTAGCAACAACTAGTCGCCATAGCTTCCATTTAACTTTGCGGATATCCGGAGCTCGCTCCCTTCTTACAATGTTCATTCTCTCAGATCGTTTGCTTCACAGCTCAGCTGGTTTGCTGACCTATTATGTGCTACAGTAGGATCCACTAGTAACTGAAGGCTTAATCCGAACTCTATTGCCGGTCACTCTCTTCTCTCCCACCGCGCCGTTATGTGTCGTTCGTCCTACTCGCATCAACTCATCTTGATAGCAACTAGTTATTGTTGGCTCCATGTAGCTTGCAAGGAGCTACTCCCTGACTCTCCAGCCTATATTTTTCCCTAGCGTCTGTCTCTCTAAGCTTTGCTCGTGTGTTGATTTCTTCATCGAAACTGTAGGTAGTCAGTAGTGATCAAATGTCCTAACGTTATGGCTACACCAGCCACTGGTACATTCTTTTCTAGTTTCTATCTCAGCTTAGCAGCAGCTAGTCGTCATAGCTTCCATTTAACTGCGGATCTCCGGAGCTCGCTCCCTTCTTATAATGTTCATTCTCTCTGCTTGTTTGCTTTACAGCTCAGCTGGTCTGCTGACCTATCGCTTACCTTTACTGGCCTGTTGACACACTCAGCGACTCTGTAGGCGTACACTATTGACCAAGCTTCTGTTTGGAATGGCTACATCTGGCCACTGAGTCTCTCCTAGCGCCACCACCTGTCGGTCGTCATAAATCCGGCGTCTCTGTTCAGAAGTAGCCAGTGGCCATTTGCCCAATGCATATGCGATGATCCAGTGCTTATTAGGAGCCACTCGGTATCTCAATAACCTTTATTCCTATAGAACATCTGCCTCCAATCCGTCCGCTGCCCTGCCACCAATTGATCTTTAGGACTCTCTCGCGGCAACCTCTTTATTTTCGCTTATTATGCCCTCCCTCTCGGATTACGCTAACTACGTGCTGTTCATGCACTTGACAATCACTACTAATATTCTAACTCTCTTTGCTCTATCCCCGCGCAATTATTGGCTCATACTAAACGGATACTTCGTACTTTACTTACTGGTACAACGCTCTTGTCTCTACGCAGGCGTTAGCAATCAACCCATACGGCTAGTGATTCTATAGGATATTCAGAAGACATTTTCAGCATAATTATTGTAGCACAGTGTACATGCTTTTGCCCCAAGCCCAAATGCTGTAACACAAGACATTAACAATGCTCAACCCCATGCCTGTTCTTGCGGTCATCTCACGGTTGTCCCTCACTTTCCCTTTTCTCTGAGGTCCGGGACTTCTTGGAGATCTGGGATTGGACTGAGGAACAGTTTTGGCCCAAGAATGACGTAACAACCCACAAGGACTTACATGGAGCATGGTAGAACTCCGAAAGGACCGAACTACAATCACCATAACCCTTGTCCAGTATGGAGAACTGGACATATCCTCATACTCCCAAACATTATACATCTAAAAATTCTGGACAGCGGAAAATTTGAACATTTGCTCACCTGGACATACAACAAGAAGGATAGTCGCGATGTCCCTCTCCTCTCAAAAATCATGGCGACCCCTATCAAATTACCTGTCCAACTAACAGAGGAAATTGGAAGCCATTACTCCGCGAAAAACCGAAGGTAAAACCAGTCGTCAAGCCGCTTCGCCAGTTCAACATTAATGTTCAAAACGCCCTATGGCAATGTTGCAAGACGTGGTGGGTTTTCGCCTGGCAAGCGTTCTCCCTATAAAAAGCCACAAAAGTCTGTTTAACAACACTGCGAAGTGGCGGATGTGACTCGCCACTGAATAAAGTCACTGCCCACAACTACATACTGGCAAGTCGACTATACTCACACATCAACTCTTCCTGACACCGTTTCAACTATACACGATTGAACCCGATGTATCGTCGTGATACACATCTGTATTCAAACCTTGATCATGCCTAAGTTGATGTGTCTGTGATACTGAGAATAAACTATTTACCTATTTATTTATTTATTGTATTGTTCCAATCATGGACATATGAACGATTTGCTACTCTCACTGTTACAGTTGCCATAAAATGTTTGTACAGTTGTACATAACTGATCATGCCTCCATGGGCGTGTCTCGCATAGTCGAGAATAAAATATTTATTTATTTATTTACTTATCCTCCTCCTCTTGGTTTAGGATATCTTTTTTGCTTAGCTTGACAGATTGGTTCTTACCAGAAAAACCAACAACGTGCTACTGACTGCAACATTACTGTCTTAATTAATATGGTTACATTGCTGAAATCCGCTGACACTCGAGTATGACTAAATGTTGGATCGATTAGCTCGACCCAAGGCAAGGCGAGGAACGATACTTTATTAACACTTGAGGCACTGGTATCCCTCATGTTCGAGCAAACTCAACATATGGGAGCAGTTGCTAATGCCCCAGCAACGCATGCTCTAATGAATTATACGCATTGCATCTTTTCGCCAATTTTTCCGATACACGTTCCTTTATTATTAGGGACAGGTTTCCCTTGCTTAGCGTTGTTGGTGATATAACTTTGTGGATAGAGATAATAGGCTTTAAGGGATAAAACACGATATTTAACTATGTGCGTTTTTCAGCCCAAACCTATCAAAGGTTATTAAATGTCTCCTGTATTAGCTAGTTAGACCTGGCTAATGAAGTACCAATATAACCTTCACAAACAATTAAGCTTAAATATACTGCGCATTATATTCATAGTGGCTTCTTTGGCTCAATATACACTGAAAATTGTACACGGAGTCATTCTGACCGTGAACTAACTCTAAGTTGACCTGAAGTCTCCTACATATATAACCTCCCTTACTGGATTCCTAGAGCTTTCGTGAAATATTATCGCTAATTCCTCTATACTTACAATGTATGCCCGACAAGTTTACTTTCAGGCCAGTTACACCATACCTCGTTATTATGAGGTATTTCGGTCTGCATAGAGAATTTCCAGAAAGGTATGCCTATTTAAAACTTATACAGCTTAGACCTCTCTGATATTTTCTTTCTCTCTTTTGCTGCTTGCAAAGCAGAAAGTCAGTTTTGCGGAGCTAAAATAATGGCGGTATTCGTCGACCGCCTTTCAATCGTATACATCTCGCTAAATACTGCAATATCACAGTGCTAGTATGTTAACAAACTGTTCAGTTTCGCCTAAGTTTGTACTACATTTCGGGATATATTATTCCTTAAAAATATTGCTTTTGCCTTGAGGTTTACTCATTTTGCTTTTTAGCGCTAGGTATCAAATTTAGGGAGAGGATTTTAGGTTAGATTTATCTTTACTTTAATTTTATAGTTCAGTACGCCGCCTTAGTACTTAATTAAAGACGCGTTTTAATGTTAGTCGCATTTCTAGAAAATATTTTTAACCTGTTCTTGGTCCCTGTAATTCTGCCACTCTTATTTCTTTCCCTGTGCCCACAAGCAAATGGGACGACTGAGCATGTAAACATAGTCCCATGGATATATATTGAAGTTTGTGGCGAATTGTATCCCGCTTGCAAATAAGTCATGCAAAAAGACTTTATTGCGCGGATTCGCCACTACTAAATAAAGGAGTAGAAGCATCTCCTGAAGAATCCGGATGCACTTCACGGTAAGCGCATACATCTATTTCTACTGAATACGTAATAAACCTTGTACTTTGGTACTTGCAAACAAGGTACCCATATTAACACTTTCCTTTTCTCCGGGGTCGGGAACTAGTTGCAGATCTGGGTTTAGACTAAGAAACATCGTTTGCGCCCGACACAAGACCTAATAACCCACAAGGAACTACAAAGGACATGGCTGTACAACAAATGGATACAACAGCACGCACTGCCACGACCGTTGTCCAGTAAGGATAGCTGGACACGATGTCCACACTCCTGAAAAGTATACGTAACCTGAAAAATCGATCACCTGTACGCACACAAAAGCGACTCTTCATGAATCTCTTATCTTGGATCTGCTTCAGTGATTATGGCGGCCCTGATCAAGATAGCTGATCATCTAACAGAGGAAATTGGAAGTCATTTGACTGCGGAGAACCAAGGGTGAACTCAGTCGGCAAGCAGCTCTGCCAGTTGTACCTTAGTGTACAAATGGATTTACGAGAGTGTTCCAAGACGTGGTGGGTTTACGCCTGACAAGTCTTCTCCATATAATAGGCCACAACTGTCCGTTTAACAACACTGCGACGTGGCGGATGTGACTGGCCACTGAATAACGTCACTGCCCACAACTACATACTGGCATGTCGACTGGAAGCATAATGAAATATTTTCTTGACAAGTGCAAACATAACATACTCAGTGCCTATGTGTATCCTTTTCACTACACTGATAGTTCCCTGACCGTTTGCACTACGCACGCCAGGACCTAACCTATCGCCATTCATTGACGACTATATTCCCATGATTACTTTTACAATTTTCGCTGCCTGTACGAAGTTGGTTTTATTTTGGTTAAAAACATAGCAACGTGTTTGTTGGAAAACATAATTGCGCGTACATGACGATCATGCCGGTTTTGGTGTGCCTCGATGAACTCGAGAATAAACTATTTATTTAATTATTTATTCTCCTTTTTAAGCAAGTGCAGTTGATTTGCGTAAACATTGTTCGGATTAATTGCGGGCATATCTAGCAAGTTTAAAAATTTTCTTTCATACTTTATTTAGTTACGCTCGCAAGATCAAACGCTAGCCATTCCTGTTGCGGGATTAGCCGACTCGTGAAGTGATGGGGCAATGCTAGCAATTTGTGTAACCCGTGCATCACAATTCGCAATTGTCAGGTGGTTACGTAATATGGCGGACGATTACGGACCCACCCACTTTATCTATGACTAAGTGGGTTGGCCCATGTAAGCGGTTGACTGTGCATCTGCCTTTTGCTACGTACAAGAAAAGGCAATGTGTCCGAGGGTTGTCCGGAAACGTGCCATAGAGTCATTGTTTAAGGTACTTAAGAGTGGCAGAAATGGAAGATGCAGTTGGGTCCAATGGAGGCACGTACTTGTTAATGACCGAGGTTTTTGGTGTTACGGCAGACGGTGAATGCGGAGGCGGTGAGGCAGCAAGGTGGCGATGACGTTGAGGTGGCAGCGTTACTGTAGGAGCTGAAGTGAAACGAGGTGTAATCCCACACTTGCTCGCGAAGCGATGGATTCAGGTTGCGTTTCAAAGTACGCTGCCATTACGGTTTAGCAAGCCATCAATGGGTATATTTGTAGCAAACTGGTTGCACTTTTACCAACGGTACTTACGCAGGTAAATCATAATGTGGTAACTCTGCCAGCCAAAATACTCACTGAGTCTCTTCACGGTCTTGGGAACTCATCAATGCACGCCGGCACACCCTGATGAGGCGAACATAACGAGCTTCGCGAAGACAGCACGTCAAAACTCCGCGATAGGCTAAAGTTGAACGGTGCAACGTGGTGGTCGTATCATGCCCCCACTACAATATATCCAGCGGGGTAAGACAAGGATGCCCGCTGTCACGTTTCTTCTTCCACTTGGCTACAGAGGAAGTAAAGTAAATCTCGGTAACAGGACCCGAATTGCTCACGTTGACGCTTCGCCGAGAACTCCAACGTCTTTTCCGTAAACAGTATTTCTCTAAATCACGGCTCTCCATCAAAAGCCTGTTCAGACCCAAAGGCAACACCTAAACGTTGGTTAAAAACGTAGAACCAATGAAGGATCATTCCGAGCTTTTCGCTTAACTGTGCGCAGTCCAGCGTTGTCACACTTCCTGTACGTTTTACACCAAAAGCTTTCGGGAATATTTAGCGAACGTATCGACAGCCATGTCACCGGGTTGGGATGGGATCCCTACTAGCTTTCTGCGTGTGTGTGCTGCCGGACTGGCCGAACAGGGTGCTTCAGGGTAGAGCAGCTGATACACCAGCGCAAGGGGTCATAACTGCAATCTAAGTGTGGGAACAAGCCAACCACTACTAATTACCGCCCGCCTCCACTGCTTTTCATTGCTTATAAATAAAGTAATAGTATATTCCTCGTCCAGGCGTGACACAATAATGCTATGTGGTCCGATCCACGTGTAAAGCAAGATCGCACAAATAAACCTATGATTCCTGCTTTATACACTGAATCAAATACGGATATTAAAAGCGTTGGCAGACGTAAGGCACATAGACTTCATATAACCTTCGGGCCCTATGGGCCCACACTACTGTCTCCAACTGTACTACTCCCACTGTTGGTGCTGCTTATTCTGCTATCATGTACAATAATGCAATATGCTAACCATGCCCAATAGGCGTGTCTCGCTTTGTCGAGAATAAAATATTTATTTATTTATTTATCCACTGGTCCAGCTGCCGAACCTAAAGAAGGACGTGGCTATGCTGGAAACTGTTCAGCGCAAAGCAGCTAAGAGACTGGAGGGACTATCTCACTTTTCGTACGAAGAATGGATTATGGCCTGTATGCTGTACCCCCTGAAATATCGTAGGCTTAGTGGTGAGCTCACACTAGCCCTTTTATTTTGACTGACAACAGGCACCCTATTAACGACTTATTCGTCCGCGCCCGCACAAACTATACAACAAAGCGCACGATCAAACTGACGGCTCTCAGCAGTCCGCTTCAATGACGACTAACCAGCTCCAGTGCTTATCGCCTTAGTCTGAAACATTGCTTGAAACTGGTGCCACAGCACCTAAAACAGATGTCTTCAAACATAGTGTAGATCCCTGGGTCTGGCTACGCGGTCCTCTCATGTTGAAAGACTAGAACCATTCGTTAAGCACGCTAGTAGGATCGCCAACGTTTACAAGTAGCTTTCGGTACTCCTCTTATTTACCTCTTATTTAAATTTACCTTACTGTCCCCTGCCTAAAATGTTTCTATCCCTGCACAGACACCTCTATCCCTTCCCTTGTTGAGCAATAACACCGCCAAAATCGGCCGCTTACCTGCACATTATGCCGCTTTTTAAAGAGTCACATCCAACAATCGAGATGCCGGATGCCTGTGCCCTACACAACTATGCTCGCCATTTAAAATCCTTGGAACGTACCCAGAACAACAGGAACCTGTCATAAGACCTCGAGGCGGAAACTTCGAATAACAATGCTACTGGTTCGAAACAAACCGTAGAAACTTATATTCATCAACAAAAGCAGCGCCACATCAGTCACTTAAACTGCTGCTATCCGGAAATGTTACCCAGAAATACACAGCCGGACAGAAGGGGTCCTACTTGAAAAATTTAACGTCGTACACAAAGGTTCTTTGTCAAGGGGCCAACATCTACTGTTAACAACATGCCAACATTATACGCTGGCTATGGTGAAAACATAAAGCAACACACGCGAGATCTACTCCTTGTGGCTTCACTGCAGCGCGTCATTATGCGCTGTTTACCCAGAAGCTAAGGCAGCAGAAAGCAATGGTTTCAAAACCAATGCAACTAGGAGACAACAGCTGACGCAGCATTGCGGCCGACTGCCAGCCTTGTCTTGTAACGTCTTGTTGCAAAGATGGTCATGACGATTTCCTTGAGGTAGTATTTTGCAACGTGCGTAGCCTAAGGAGCAAGGTACAAGCGTTCGGTCTGCTCGTCCCCAGATCTCCTCCGGACATACTTGCTTTCACGGAAACTTGGTTGTCTCCGGATATCACGGGCGGTGGGATAGGTTTAGCCGGCTGCGCACTGTTTGGAACTAGTCGCCCCACTGATCGTCAAGGTGGAGGAGCTGTAATTTATGTGAGCTGTAAATTAGCTGGGTTGAGGACCTGCACATTTCAGTCGTCCGAGCAGACTGCTGCGGCCTATCAGCTGTTATGTTTACATTCCCTATCTAGTTTACATTGGTAATGATCTAGATTTTACAGATGCACAGCTCTTTTACCCAAACCTCTAGAGAATTGCTGGTCAGGATTCCCTCTTATTATGTCCCCTTTCTTCTTTAAAATGTCTATTTCTACGATGCTCTCTGTCTGTGTTCATACCTTACTAATAAGACATTCTAAATAAAAAATAAATAGTTTATTCTCTAAATTTTCGAGAAACAACAAACCAGCCGACATTTTAGTCTCGTCTCAATGAGCTTCTACCTTCCGACTTCTGTAACTCCAAGGATCAGCGATCGGCAGCCCGAACGGTCACCTCGAGAATATCGTTGGCTTTCCCCTTCTCGTCAATAGAGCCTTTTCCTTTTCGCACATAATTTTTGCATTCCTTTCACAATGGGTCAAATAACTCTTCGGACCTGGACGCAATCCAGCTTCACCTGACCAGCCTGCTGCCTTCAGCCTACTTCCAGACATCCGCGACGTTAACCAGCTACGTTTTGCAGTTCCTATACTTTGTTCCCATTATCCTGAGACCCATGCACGGCATGCTAACTGCCTTCTCCTACAGCCACTTTCGTCCAAAACTGCTTCTTTTCTGAGGACGCTCGTTACTTCTATTCCAATATCAGTTTGGAGGCCTAGATTCCTCATGCTGACTAATCTGATTTTGTCTGAACCGTCTTCTTCTTACGGACGTCTAAGATATAAGTGATCTCGTCCCGGTCGACGCCGTTCTCTGTTAGCCTCACTTCCAGGGCACTGGTGGTCATGATTCATTTGTATTATTAGGTCCACTTTATTCTTTAGCTTTTCTATTTCTCCTGATGCTCTCCAATAATACTCAGACCTTACTAATAGGAATCTCTCACTATGAGCCGACCTTCTAGTCTCGTCTTCATGGCCTCCTGCCTTCCGACTACTAAGCCCTCACCGACGAATTATCGACAGATCCCAAGGTCTATTCTCATCACGAGATCTTTTCAGGCTTTTCCACTTCTCCTCCATAGTCTTCTTCCCGACCCCATTCTTTCTTTTTCGCGCCCTCTGTTTGCAGTCCTTTGCCAATTGGACAGATAAATCTTCGAGCCCCGCTCTAATCTAGCCTCGCCTGGCCAGTTAGCCACTTTCGAACTGTTTCCAGGCAACCGGGACCTAATTGGTCTAGGCTCTGCAGTGGCAACACACTCTATCCCTTGGCCTGAGCGCTTCACTCTGCCTGCTAACTGGCTTTCCTTATAGCCGCTGTTGTCCCGCACTTCTTATTTGCTTATAACACTCCTTACTGCTATTCCACCTTAATTCGGCGTAGTAGCTTTAGCTTGCTGACTTACTCGGTCTAGTCGGAAATATCTGCTGTTTTCTGACCTCTCCCAGACTTTTGACACTTAAGTAATCTAAGCCATGCCGCCGTATCGTTCTGTAGATCACGCAACATGAGCATTGCTTGTATTGGTTCAACCTTTTTATTATATTCTCATTTCATCCTTAACATGTCTATTTCTGCCGGCGCTCGCCGCTAGCATTCCGACATTAGTAAAACGGCTTTCTATTATGACGGATTTTTGTGGCTTTTTATAGGGAGAACGCTTGCCAGGCGAAAACCCACCACGTCCTTGGACACCGTAGCCGAAGTGTTTGCTGGAACGGGTTACACCCAAACAACCGAGCTGGCACCAAGGAGAGGTTGTTCGGCTAGCCAGCCAGGAAGGTAACTGGTCTGTCGAGCAGAGTTATGGTGCGTTAGAATTTGCCTCCAAGTCGTAGGGTCAGGGAAACTACGGTTAAGGGTTTTGCTCTTCAACTGGATGCCATCGGGTGGCAACCCCAAACGTTCATCTTCCATAAATGACCAAACTTCAGGTTTTATTTCTATTTTAAGGACACAAATAGCTGGGTGGTCTACTTGTTCAGCTGTTACCCCGTTCCCATCCTTGCCTCCTGCGTTTACTTTTCTCTTTTTCTCACCAAGTAACCTGCCGAACAATAACTGCTAGGGCAGGATACGTGGACATTAATTGGTGGGACAGGTGATGGGGCAGTTTTTGTTTTAGGTCTATTTGTATCTTAACGTCCGCCAACTGCTGGTTGAAGCACCAGCTGAAGAGAGATCGCTCACGGAATAATCCTATCATTTCAGTCTCATTTGCACTTGCAGGCGCTGTGCATTTTGCAGGTTGGACTTGCTTTTCCGACTTCAGCAATGCGTGAATTCCCCCCCACATTTTACTGCACCCATGCTACCTGTCGCACGTTACAGGGTAAACGAGTAAATAGATTACTTGGGTTACCGTCTACCTCAAGGCATTGGACGTGCATAATCATTAATAAGGGGAACTATGTCGCAATAACTCATGCGCACTGTAACACGCTCGCAGATGGTAACAACTGCAATGGTGCTTTGAATTGAAACGCTAGGTCGACAAATTGTCAAATCACATCGGTGCTTAAACGTACAAGAACCTACTAGTACACCGCGTCTCCAAACGCGAAACCTGGTGTATACCTATTCGGTGCATGTTCACACATACAGTTACAGTAAGGCTGCACCACGGAATGTACGCCTACCATATCCTGAAAGCGCAGGAAGGAGGATGACTTGAATGAATTTTCCACAGGGATCGCATGTTTGCCAGGACAACCAGTTGCGATTTACCTGTTTGTGTGTTGAATGGTTATCACTCGCCGTAAAGCATTCAGCAACATTCGGACATGTAACGTACGGAACTGTGAACACATTATCTGCGGTCTTTTACACAAAAAGCGCATCGAACGGAACCAACATAAGCAGTCACGCATAGCACACATACAATACCTATCTCTCCGCAAAAACGGCTGCAAGTTGCATGTAACTAAGCACAGCAGATGTCGCACATAACCCATGTGATCGTTTCTTCCTTCTCCGAAAGCTCCTCCTCTAGTCCAAATATTTGGTATACGTCGTTGCGAACACTTTGGCGCCATCCTTTTTGTTTACGCTGCCTATTCTCACGATTGGGACAAGCAGCTGAGGTGTTGGCCTTAAAATGACAAACCAAGGTTGCCTGCTATGGATTCATCACTTGGAACCTAGGTTACTCGAAGCAGAGGTGCCTTCCTTTTAGATCACCTTATGGACTGAGCATTGATCGCCTGTGAGGATGCTGACGGCTGCTGCCTTGCTGATCGCCAATCACAGGTGTTTAGCCCTGCAGCCTCTGTAACTCATGTGATCTGTCCAACTAACCGGGTTCCCCACCAGGCAGATTACTGCAGCACGGATAAATATTCGGCTCCTGCGACAAAACTCACCGAACATTCGCATGGACGGAAGCATTCGCTGGTACCTCTGTCCCGACAGGATATAAACAGGAACACCCAACGCCACCATCGCCACTTCCCACTGGCGCAACATGGTTGCCCTATCCATCGCAGCTTGCTGAACCGCATTATTTTTGTTTGTGAAATTCAGCTACATTCATGTCGTCAAGCTCTACAGAAGATCCGCTGTCAGCAGGTATGCACCGTTTGCAGTCAGACAGCGGCGTATATTCTCCTTCTCCCCCAAGTAATGTCACATACCATAAATGCACTCAAGGCATGCTCCAGTGACGGATGAACTCACATTGACACCGGCCCCATACACAATGAAATCTCGCTTAACTGTGCAGTGCACATCACACTCCTTCCACTCCTTTTCTTTCATTGTAACTGAGGTTATGTGAACGGATTTACAAAGACGCATATATTGCGCCCTGGCATACTGCGGCAGACGAGCAAGCGTAGCGTCGTACATCGCCACGCCCTTCAGCGCATTATAACCTCTCATCTGGTATTTGCCCAGCTTCTGCTGCCTTGCATCCGCAACAGCGTTAACAAGATCCCCTATCAGGGTGAACAAAGTCTTAGGGGACGATCGCTGGTTTACGCGATTAGTTTTCGTTCTGCACTATGTTATTGGTGAAGCAACCTAACGTGGATGAATTCTCCAACTGCTGCGCTGCCTAGGAGGGTACACAAGGATGCCATGTCCGTTCCAAATAACGGCAACGTACCTCATTCCTTTTATTACTATCCGACAGCGGCATGCAAACCAGCTGCTGTTTCCGCATGTAGATCAAATTTCACACCAATAGCCTCAACTGGTGTTTAATGACAGGAGACTCCGCATGCAACTGCGTGCATCTGCGGCTCCTAGCCCTCGACACATGCAAGCGGCTAAAGGCCATAGCAGTAGACCGGTAAACCGAGAGAAAAACCCACAGTTGCGCCGCGAATTTGTTTGTCACCACGGTTTGCACGTTTGACGTTTCAGGAATTAGCTCCCCCTTTGTCGCCACCGACAAGTGGTAAGCGCCTGCCCTTGCCTCCGGTAGCAACGCATTAAAGAATGACATGGCGACACCATTCATATCCATAAACATACGCCAAAACACACAGCTACGCTGACCTCGCGGTATCGGCCAGCAACTGTCTGAATGCGCGATAGCACGAGAAAACGTAAGGAAGTTCGTTCCCCTCCTTTACTAGACGTCACTTGGCGTTTAACTGCAGCAGATGCACCACCGCAAAATTTTCATCCGCAATGCCCACATTCCGACGAGCCTGCATCACGAACGGTCGTTGGGGAGTAAAGCGCGCACCGAAATCCTCCTATAATCGCCCAATTCATGGTTGCTTTTGAAGCTTGGCAGCAAGCCGCACACTGGCCAAGCCTGTTTATCCTTCAAAGGTCTACCCTTCGCATACCGTTAAGGCTCTCTACCTAGTAAGCATGCAAGTGCTGCATATGACACACCCAGCACGTAGCCGCAAACCTCCAGAGAGAATGAAATACTGGCCTTGCAACCGTAAATACGGTATACAGATTACATGCGTTACTAAGCTAGCACACGCCAATTACCTTTTACTGCTCACGTTCACCCTATCACTATCGCTATGACTGCAGCGGAATTACACATCCCGGTAGGTACAACTTATGGGTAATTCCTGGCCATGCTTCCGTTCATTGTACGTTGCAGTCTCTACCTTATACTTAAAAATACGCGTCGCGGTAGATAGCTGAACTATCCAGGCGTCCTCCTGCATTTGTGCACCGTTACGATACACAATTTGAAACCTAAGCTGGAAGTAGCATTGTCATCCAAAATGGCGATAGTTGAGCAAATAAGCCTCCGCAGTTTAGCGCGCACTATAAACATCGTCCAACCCTAGGCAACAACTAAGGAACGAATAAACACATGTTCTATACTTGTTTTAAAAATACAGGTTCTCAGCAGTCTAAAACATGACGCCATAAACAGTTTACCTACCCGACCAAACTCTCATCCTAGCCGATTACATTTTCCATGTGTATCCGTCCACGGGAGAAACGGTGACACGCTAACCGGTGAGAGGTCGAACGGCTTGGCATCTTGTCATCGTTAACCTCCCCAGTTCTCTCCTGCATTTTTCAATCTCTCTTCCGTGCATCCTTTGCTGTTTCCCACGCATCGAGCTCTTAATTCCGTAGTATGTCGTTACGGAGTCTACGGTTTAGGGTTGTGAGCTTCCGTTAGATGCACTTAGGGGGCAGTACCAAAAATTCCTATCATCCTACCCGACTCGTATCTTTAATTTTGTGTTTGTTATTATAACTTTCTTCTCACGCATTGGTATTATGGTTATTTAGCTGACATTCCTCCTCTTGTTTTCTTGGCTTGCCCATCACCCTCTTACTACAAATAAACCTGCCTGGCACGAACTGCTGGGCAGGAAAATGTAGTCAGCAATTGGTTAGACAGGGTGTGATGCGGTCTCTGTTTTAAGCTTTTCAACATTTCAAGCAGATCTATTGATTCCCTATCCAATGATACGCAAAAGTAGGATCATTCACGGGATTCTATTTAGATTCCGGTCCCAACTGAACTTGAGCTTGCACAGGTTCCATCCTATACTAGAATGCCGTAAAGGATTGACGCCGGAAATGCAGAGGCCTCATTGTAGATGTATAAGCCTATAACCATTTTATAGGTTTTAATTTTGTATGACATAATTGCGCAATGGACAATGCACTATTTACTGCATAGTTCAAATTTAATACATTTACCGCCGGATGGAATACATAAGCCGAAGCAACCAGGATTCAAACCGCGACTGCGTGGCCGACAATTCTGCACGTCACCACTAGACTATGATTGGGTTATGCCCGTCGCTTAAATGTTAACCGAAAAGCCGTTCGTGAAGGCAAAATTCCTGACACGTGTTGATAGTTTTTATAGAACAGCAAACCAGCACAACACGATTTCCGCACTTTATAAGCATGTTTTTGCTTAATTTGTTTGCTACGAGCGGTAGAATATTTGTCCAAGACCAAAACAATCACGTTTCTTTTAAACATCACCAGGCTTTGAATTTTGTATTTATTTGTTAGATAATTAATTGGTACTGAACCATTTTGAATGACACTTCCGCTCGGATGTGCACTGACTAACTGGAGTACTTTGTTGTTATCTTGCGTCACTTTATAGGTCATCGGTTGTATGTCCTTGAACTTTGGATAGCAAGACTGAAGATGTCAGATGCTTGATATTTGTGACAGGTTGCTCTATGCCAGTTATCTGTAAACGTTTTCAGAAACGCAAAAAATGTCATTAACTACTTTATCTCCTATAATCGATCTGGACCGAGTGAGTGGCGTTCTCGTATCTGATGCTTTACTTCATCATAACTTCCTTGTCGGCGCATAGACTCATCCCTGCCATTTGGGTCTGCGTACGGTCACTGGCAAAAAGTTACGCATAATCCCACCATATGACATAATAACCCGTCGTTCACACGACCTCATTAACTGTTAGTCGTACCTTTTTATTAAAACCGTACGCCTACTTAACGTGGGTAACAGATTGGCTGCCGCTGGGTGATTGGTGTCCCTGGCCGTCCCATTGGGACACCTTTTGGCCGCGATTAGGTTAATTCCAATTTTTTGTGCAGTGTTGCGCCTTTTGCTTTTCCCTAAGTTTTGACGGTATGTTCCATCTGGAAGAAAACATACACCGCAAAATTTCATGCCATCCTGAAAAATTGCCTGCTGACCGCAATTCGTCCTAAATGTGTCTTAGTGGGGTGGTCAGGGGCGCAAATGATGGCCGCTTAGTGCTCTCCAGCGGTCTCCCCAGCTTACGAAAAGGGGTCACTCGTGTTATGCGTTTTCCCACTTTTATTGATTCCCCAGCCCCTTAAGATATTCCTGAGAATCACAGTGGTAATGGCATTAAATTTCCGGGAAAAGGTTAAGTAAGCATTAATTTTGTGGAATGTCATCCTATGTATATTTTGACTAGTTGCACCGTCATTTGCTGGTAGCTTTGCTGGCGTACTTTTGATACTTTTCTAGATGATGCTCCCTTATAATCCATGAGGACCAACCTGTTGAATATTCACAATCGCGTCCTCTTCGCTTACTCTAAACTCAAGCGTATGTGTGAGTTCTGCTTGACGCTCTCGCCTGGACCTAGGTCGGGTCCATGCATTCTGACGTATAACCATTTATTTGTCTTGCCGAGAGCGCTGTGCGCTGTTTGTTTCATCTCATTAATGACCTGATGCAACAAAGTTGCCTACCTTTTCTCCATTCCACCAATTTCCTTTCCTTTCGCTGCGTTGGTAATACGTGTCAGTATTTCTGATTAATCTCTGTACTTTGGCATCTGACCAACTTCGTGTTCCTACGATAAACAAAAGAAAACTTGAACCGTCCATGTTAGTTCAGGACAGGCTTTACTAATTACGGCTCGATTGCCGGCTCTTCCTGAACATTCAAAAATGTTGCATAAACCTCGATCCAATCGGACAGGGGCGGATGTTCGGTTATCACGTAGGGTGATTGACTTGGAACACTGCCAGAGGATGTAGTCTTAGCACCGACTGTTAAGACATTTGAACACCGACTTGATGCCCTCAGTTTGCAGTTAAAACTCTTCCCCTCGGTCGGTGGCTTAGTTGATTGCACGCCCGGCTTGCAGTCCTAAGGTCACCGGTTTGAATCAGTGTAGGGTCAGGCGTCCTTGCGGTATACTCAGTCCATGCGCGACTGGTGGTCGCGCGGCAGCAAAGCGCCTTTACGGCGTACAACTGACGATTTATTTATATTTATTTGTTTTTTTCCCCTTCACATCACAGCCTTAATCACACTTCCATTTCTCTTTTTAATGTAGATTTCAGTGTTTTTTTACGTTGTCTGTCGTTTATTTCAGTTTATTTTTCTTTTCTTCCATTCTTTTCTTCCTGTTTCACGTGACCGGCCCCGTGAGTCCTGGTGCAGGACACATAAGCATTGATTGGTTGAGCGCGGTTGATACGTGCCGATCGTTCACTCTCAGAAGACTAATCGATTTGCCGATGCCTTCCACCTTTCGACAACGCTTTCACAATGGAAAATCCATGTGATTCTCCTATTGTTTCTGTCCCACTTTAACTTGAACTTTGCATCGATTAAATGCGAAGCACAACCGATGCTTTGATCACCGTATACTAAGCAGAGCCCTCAGCCTGTCATTTATTTCATCGCCATTTTCCAGTCTAATAATACGTTTCAGCGCGCACAGTTCGGTTTCGCGACTTTACCCAACTATGCTATCGTCCGACCAACTGTTCTCTATCAAATCACTGCGTTTTCGGTGAGCGACCTAATCCAACTTAAGCAGACGACTCCGGATAGAGATTATTGCCCTAAATTTTGCATCATACTGATACTTCCCATTGTGTCCACAAGTAAGCGTTTCAAGTACAATACGACGGAATCATGGTAAGATGCAGCATGAAAAAATTGAACTCCATATTTTGAAGCGTAAAGGAGGACCATAATCGTGGCGATAAGCGCCAAGCAGTATGCGCCGAGTTCCACTCCCAGATAGGCTATCTCTACCTGATGAGTCCAAACCAGGACGAAACCGTCGGTCGTGGAGTGCAGAGTTGGACGAGAGCCACACCGAAACCCTTCACTTCGGTGCTGGTCCCAGTGACCCTATTAACAGAGGTTGGTTTCGAAGTCAACCGGGGCCACAATTGAGATTGCGTGTCGCAATCCAAGACACGGCGGATGCTCGAAAACCCGAAAATCAAAAAGGCGCAATCCTTTTGGTAGATCGGCATGTATTAGGTGGAAAGAGACCTTCAGAATTTGAAATTAAACGGGTACAACTGCTTATATACTTGCTGACAGTAGTCAGTGAGAGCCACTGGACTGCCCACTGCATCGATACCTTTAATCTGGTCGTTGTACCTTTCCCCTAAATGTTTGCCTCGGTCACGCTTGAGGTTGCGTCGCGTGCGTCATGTGACACTTTGTACGTGCGCACACGTATTGGCCACACACATGGATCAGTCCCTGGTAAGAACGTAATGTAGACCGCGGGATACAAAAATATTATTAAGTAGAAATTGCGCTAAAGCAGTCAAGTCAAGAAACAGAATGCAGGGATGCCGCTGATTTCGTGAGCGCGTCATGCCCGATGGTCTTCAACCACCGTTGTGCATCACTCCCAAGCCTCCATCCACGCACCAGTTTGAACAAGCCTTTCGGCCAATTTCTCCGTGCCTTTGTACCACGTCATCCACTGGTCACTTCGAGGTACGACGTAACTATCAGTCGCCTAGCATGCGTAGGACGAAACTGAACCATCTCAATTGACGCAGAAAAATCATCTTCCCAAAGACGATTTTTGACTACACCTTTTCAGATTTGTTGCCGCACACACGCTGATGATACTCCAACCTTTAGCCGGAATTATTTACGGAGTAATGGCTGACTATGGCGCGGGGCAGTGAAAACCACAAGAAAGCTTCCTCGTCGATGTTGCCTCATAGTTGCATGATAACCAGCTGTTTTTGACGTTGTTGACAAAGCCCTGAATGTTTTCTGATGGCATTCATTCTTAAGCTATGTCCCCTTTCTTATTATTTTCTGTTCCGTACCGTCTTGTGGTTGTGCTGCAACGAAGCATTAGTTCACATTGCCGATGATGATCGGTTGACGTAAGGATTAGCGCATGCTTCATAACCTAAAGGTCACGGGTTCGATGCCGCAAGTGCGGGCATTCTCGCAGTATACACAGCCATAGCGCGAATGTCGGTAGTCGCTTCAGTGAAACTTAGGCAAGTTGTGCCGGCGTACTGCTGATGTCTTAAACGATCCTCGTAAATACCCGTTGTCGGTGGCCGGAATCCGGCACTTGCACTTTATTCGACCTACTTTGAAGCTCTCCAGTAAGCGCGCTACCTGAGCAGCCAAAAAGCAAGTTTTCATGGATCTAGTAATTGCTAGCATGCAGGAACTTTCAATTAAGTCATTCTGTCATGAACATTATTTTGACTCCATATTTTGGCTGTATCTACTATCTTCTGGGTGCTCCATACGGGTTTTGTTAAGAACCTTTGCCTTCCGATTTGGGAAGCGGCTTACAATGACCCGAGTAGCTGTATCGGTTATCCGTACTGTCAACCAAACAACAGATTTTGGCGCTAGTAGCAAATTTAATCAAAATGTCAATCTCAGGAAACGACCTGTTAACTATTTTCTTACAACGGCAGCAGCATTTCAAAGCCGCATAGCTGCGAATGATCAAGACCCTCACTCGGACGCTATCACTCCAAACTACAAGCCTCCTCAATGTTGAGAAGCCTTCAGTTGATGCAATAATCAGTCGTGTCAATGTATTCGTTTTTGATCTCGCTTCAGGGCTGATTTTCGAAGCGTCATTCAAACGGTATGAATATGCTTTCGGGACAGAGCTGGTAAATCTTGATGATTAGTCAAACGTACGGCTACTGTTACGTAAGCTCGGGATTGTGGAGCACAACAGATTCATAAACTTCGTATTGCCAGAAGATGCTCAATCTATCAGCTTTGGTGAAACAGTTTCCCGTTTCACAGAGATGTTCGGCGGCCAGATGGTTTTTCAACAGTCGATGCAAATACCTGAAGCTGTGCAAAAGAGACAGCGATAGTCTTATTGCACATGCACAACCATGAAGCCGAGACCAGGACCAGAATACTCGGGCTGTTGGAACGCGAGTTGGAAATCACACTGCAAACTATTATGCCTGTAGCTTAGAGAAACGTTAGGACACTATACAGGTATGGTCGAGGATACATGGACGCATTCCGATGATTTCGCAGTTCAGCAGCTTTTCAGTAACATCTTTCTAGCCACTAATCACAAGAAGCTCCCTCAAGGTAAGTCACCATCCGTATATTGGCAATGCGGAGACTGGCATTTCCTTAGATGTTGGCTATTAAACAAGCATCTCTGCGAGAAATGCCGTAGATGTGGGCACCAAAAAACTCATTACGGATCCAAGCCCCTTTTCTTGCTGGTTCTTGATGCTCGAAAGAGGACCTGCGGTCAATTTGTGAAGAGAGTGAATGCCAGTTTTACTGACATTGTCAGCGATAGAAGAAAGCACATCACTATCAGCATCAATGGATAACAGGCGCGTTTACAGATCAATACGACCTCAGACCTCACAGTATATCGGAACGATTCTGGGGGGTTGTCCGTCTCCAGATATCAAACCTACCAGTCAGCAAGCCAGTAGTGCGTTAGGTGCGGAATGGAAATTCCTTGGTCATGTTGAATATGAGTGTTGTTATGCCGCCTTTACCACACGGGGGACAATTTTCATAATGGTCCATTAGAATTTGTATCTTCTAGGTCTTGACTGAATCAAGCATTTCAACCTTCCTGATGTTGCGATGAACCAAATTTGTGCGTGTCCAAAGACAAGCCAACAGCCCCTAAGACTATATCTAACGAGCCCCTACGTGAGAAATATGTAACCATCTTTCGGGAAGGCTTCGGTAGGTACAATAATGTACAGGCTTCAATGTCCCATAAACCCGATGCTGTTCCATTGTTTCGTACGACATGCCCTGTACCTTATGCAGCAACACCAATGGTTGACCAGAAGCTGGATCAGAGGGAGCAGGATTTATCCATCCGGTGAAAAACTCATTCTGGGTGGCACCCATTGTTGTGGTCAAAAACCTAAGTGGTCCTATTCGAATATGCGCTGATTTTTCGACGGGTCTGGAAGCTGCATTTAACGCCCAACAATACCTCTTACCGCTCCCGGATTTGTTTGTAACATTGAATGAGGGTAAATGTCGCAAAACAAGATCTTCCCGACGCATACATGTCAACCGAGGCACAATAGGCTTCACCATGAATACGCACCGGAGCCTGTATCAGTACCACCGCCTCCCGTTCGAAGTCAAGTTCGCACCAGCCATATTCCAGCATCATTCATCATTCATTATACACGTCAGCTAGAGGTGGGAAACACCTCAGCTACTGTGCCGCAATATTCCAGCATACAATGGACACAATGCTGACAGATGTTAATCGAGCAGCTGCATACCTAGGCGACATCGTTGTCGGAGGCAGTGCCGATGATCTACTCGAAAAGGTAGATCGACTTCTTGAGCGTGTTGACGAATATGGATTCAGACTACTACCTGAGAAATGTAATTTCTTTATGCACTTAGATACGTTTATCGGCTTTACAATCGACATGCACGGTAAGCTTCTAGACCCGGGGAACATGGAAGCAATCAGAAAGATGCCGCCTCCTTCCTAGGACTCGTGATCCATTACAGCCCATTTCTGTTGCACTTGCATTGCTTACTTGACACACCCATTGATTTACTGACCAAAGATAAACGCTAGAGCTGTATCGAAGAATGCCAGAGACCGTTTGATTGGGTGAAAAGATTGCTATTTACCCACCTGACTACACATTACGACCCTACTTTGGAGATTGTGGTGGCCACAGACGCACTAAAGCATGGGTGCATTCGTAGCCCACAACTTCGCAATTGGTTGAGAAAAGGCAATATACATACAGCCAGATCGCTGTTTCATGCAGAACGAAACTACGGCCACATTGAGAAGGGGGTCTTTGCGATAGTCTTCGCAGTAAAATTTTTTACACTTCTTACTGACCGCAAGCCACTATTTGAAGTTTTTGGATCAAAGTCGAGCATCCCTGTCGATACCGTAACGATGGGTTACCACATTACTCGGCTACGACTTTGTGAAGCACATTTCCACGAAGAACACAGGCCAAGCTGGTGCATTTTTCCAGTTGTTGGAAAATAAGCAACACCATCAAGAAGAATTCCTCACTGTAGCGATCTCTCGAGCTAGAAGTGAATTAGGTATTGTTGGAAAGCTCCGAAGGCTTTCGGTAACCACTGAGATGATACGTGATGCATTTATGCGAAATCCCTTTCTGCAACAGGCGGTCAAATTCACTACTACACAGGGACTGAAGGACAACCTAGCTGGAGAGTTGCAGAGTTCGTCCCAAAGGAAAGATGAACTGTAAATCATCAATGGATGTTTACGTTTGACGGAAAGAGTTAATATTCCCAGGGAGCTTCGCCACAGAGTTCTGCAGCTCTTTCATCGTCGACGCCCTGGCATCAACAAAATTGCACGAAGTTTACCGGCAAAGTATTGACTCAGCACTGGAGCAGTTGGCAAAATCGTATCTGAAATATGCGCATGCTTACAAGCCACCCAGAAAAGCAGAATTATCTTCCCGGCCACTGGCAACGAAACCATGGAAGCGAGCACACGCGGATTTCTTTAGTTCTGGGAATAAAGAACATTATATTATTGTTCTTCCTTCATGGAACGTACAACAAGTGACGCAACAATTGGCATATCAAGAAGACTTTTCACCGAGGATGCCAAACTTTAGTTACTGACAATGGCCCTCAGTTGCCTCTTCGCAGTTTGCCCAATACTGTGCGCCCTACGGTATTACACACCTACGCTCACCGTCGTTCCGCTCTCAATCGAATGGGCAATCGGAGCGCTTTGTTGACACGTTTAAAGAAATGCTACTGAAAATGTGAGGGGAAGACCTACACGAGAGTTATTGGATGTTTTCCTTCTACTCTACAGATCAAATCCGAACCCCGGATGCCAAATCAGCTGTCCCATCAGAAACGCTGATGGTCAGAAAAACCCATACTCCTAATTCATTGTTGCTTCCGAGGCGTGAGAATGGTGAGCTACTACAATCAGGGACGCAGAACGCAGGCGCGTTTATTTCACCCAGGCAGAGTATTTTAATTAGAGTCTATCACACTGGGAGACCACGGTGGACAACACGCTCGATCGAGTGCAGACTTCCCTCGCAACGAGACTGGACCTTAACGTGGTGCGACGGTTTACGTACCTCATTGACCCCTTGAGCTATACTGGGTAATGCCTCCGGGCACCTTGAGAGCGACTCCTACCAGGTTGACCAATGGTGAGGTCAGACAAACTCAGTCTCCTGGTCCTCCAGATTGAAGGTTTGAAATGGGATGGCGTCCTTTTCTGTAAAACTAAATCATTGCCACCTCCCAGCTGCCTTGCGGAAAAGCTTTTCAGCCAAAAGCTTTGCATGAGGACCCTAATCGTCCTCCTGTCTAGGTCTGGGCGCCCTGGTAGTATCTCAGCCCATGTACAACCATGACATTTTCTTCAAACATAAACTTAATCCTGCATCGGCCGTCGCGCAGATTATCAAGGGTCGCCTTATCTGCTACATACAGCAGGGCGGATAAGCGAAAACATGCTACTGCTGGCGCCTCCCTTCTTTCTTTTCCACCTTTTCTCTTACTCCCATCCCGACCCGCACTACTAACTTTCTTTCTATAGTTCCCAACTTAATTGACTGCAACCGAAGTGCCACTGGAGTAAAACCATCTGCAGCCACCATCCCACCACACCTATCGGACGCCCATCGGCAAGTCCCGTATAAGGCCACGCTATCCCGTTTCCATGGCGACATTCAACGTTCGCACTCTAAGACAAACAGGTCAACAGGCTGCACTAGCACGCACCTTGGACACACTGGGTGTTGATGCGTGTTGTGTGTCCGAAACTAGGATTAATGACCCTAACGGGGTTATTGAATTAACTGCACCCGGCTTACCCTCTCATTATTGGTTGCATGCATCCGGAGACGCCGGTGCAGCACTTACGGGTCAAGCTGGTGTAGGTATCATTCTAAGCTCCAAGGCTGAGCCATCGTTGGTTGATTGGATTCCGGTGAACAGCCGTTTATGTGCAGCCCGTTTGACGACATCAGCTAAGGTGGAGTCACGAAGTAGTACAAAGGGTTTTTTTGTTCTTGATTTCCGCTTATGCTCCCACCGACTGCAGTTCTAATACTGTCAAGGACACATTCTATCACGAACTGAACGCGCTACTACGCAGTGCTGCTAGTTCAGATATTATAGTACTTGCAAGGGATATGAACGCACAAGTAGGGCGTCTGAGCTCTTCAGAAGCTCAGTTAGTTGGTAATTGTGGGCTTAACTCCGAACGGACTGACAACGGTGAGCGTCTGCTGCAACTGTGTGCGGAGCACCATTTGTTTCTTAGTAGCACTACTTTTAGACACAGTGGGCGCCGAAGTGCCACTTGGCGTCCTCCTGTAGCTGAGCAGCGATGGACCCAACTTGATCACATAGCCATAAGTTACAGATAGTGTCGTTCCATCCTGGATTGCCACTCGTACTGGAGTACCTGTGTCGACTCTGATCATGCCTTGGTACGTTGTCGTTTCTCCATGAACTCCATGAACATGGAGGCGCACCAAGCGTCCCCTACGGTTGGCAACTGAGAAATTGTCTCAGTCCTCGGTCAGGCAAGCCTGTCAAGAAGCACTGCATACCGAACTTCCCCTGTCTTGTCCTAATGACGCTGAGCTTCAGTGGAATAGGATATCGGCCGCCATGCACGACGCAGGAGCATCTGCTTGTGGCACCATTAATCGTCACCTCACCAGTCACTGAATATCCGAAAGGTCGGTGAACCTGTTGGGATCTAGAAGACACCTCCCGGCTGGCTCTGAACACAATGTGACCAGACGGGCTATTAGGCGTGAACTAAAACAGAGCCTACGTGCTGACAAGGAAGCCTGGTGGGCCGGAAGGGCTCAAGAAATGGAGGAGGCATGAGCAGTAGGCAATTACCGCAAGCTCCTCCAGCTGATCCGCACCACTGGTCTCAGAAAACCAGGCGTCAGTGAGACAATCAGAGACAGCGCGGGTACGCTGATACACAATAAGGAGCGCCGTATGGCTCGTTGGGCTGAACACTTTCAAGATCAGTTCAGCTGGCCCCCTCCTCCCGAGCCTCTTCCTACTCAGGTGATGCAGGATGAGCCATGGACGGTTAGTTTAGATCCTCCGTCGGAGGCCGAGGTCCGAAACGCGATCACGGCACTTAATCGTTATCGTGCCGCTGGCCCGGATTCTCTCCCACCAGCACTATTTAAGGATGGAGGTGAGGTCCTCTGCAAAGCATTGACCTCCCTATTCGAATGTATCTGGAAGGAAGACAGTGTCCCGGCTAATTAGAGCGAATCGACTATAGTGGCAATATACAGGAAGGGCAGTCGCACAGACTGTTCTAACCACAGGGGTGTCACCCTAACGCCAGTTGTGACAAAATTATTGGCCTTGATTATTGTTCTTCGCCTCACTGCGGAACGGAAATCTCAGATTAAGGAAGAGCAGGTTTGTTTCCGCCCAGGACGTGACTGTATAGACCATATATTCACTTTGCGGCAGGCGCTAGAGCAGCGCCACGCATACCGCAGTCCGACAATAGCTGTGTTCCTTGATTTCAAGAGTGCGTTCTATTCAGTCCATCGATCGATTCTGTTCGAAATATTTGCGCGAAAAGGTGTTCCCACGAAATATGTGAACATCCTTCGTGCTCTATACTCGAACACTGCAGGCCGCGTCAGGGTATACGGTGTCCTATCGGATAGCTTTCCGACCACAAGTGGCGTTCGTCAGGGTTGTCCGATTTCCCCATTTTTGTTTACTTTCGTCGTGGATTCTATCATGGAGTGTTCCCTTGCGGAATCTCACGATGTAGGCGTTGAAGTGCTTCCTAGTGAAAAGTTAGTTGATCTAGATTATGCGGACGATATCGTGTTGCTTTTCGACGATGTTGGGGCGACACAATCAACCCTAAATAGCCTGTACAGAGTGGTCCCATTAGTTGGTATGCTCTTTGCACCTTCAAAGTGCAAAGTGTTGCTGCAGGACCACCAGCCACTTGATGATCCCTTGACGCTTGCTAACGAGGAAATCGGGGTTGTTGATCATTTCACTTATCTTGGCAGCTGCATCAGCAATGATGGGCGCATAGACACTGACGTCAGCTCACGCGTTGCAAAATCCAGAGCTACCTTCTTGAACCTGCGGCATCTTTGGCGACAGAAGGTGGTTTCCGTCCGTCTGAAAGGCCGTGTATACAAGACCACAGTGAGGGCCGTTCTGCTCTATGGTAGTGAGACTTGGCCCTTAGGTCTGAAGATCTGAGGCGCTTTCAAATCTTTGATCATCGTTATCTGCGAAGCATTGCTGGTATCGGATGGCACTACCATGTCCACAACGATGATGTGCGTAGGTGAGTACTAGGTAGTGATAATCATGCTAGCTCCCTAGAACAACAGATAGTACTAAATAACTTGCGTTGGCTCGGGCACGTGCTACGTATGCCTGGTCACCGTCTACCTAGGAGGGTTTTGTTTAGTCTGCCAGGTGTAGGGTGGCGCAAGGCTCGAGGTGGACAGAAGTTGACTTGGCAGCGGGAAATGAAGTTACTGACGACCAAACTGGGTGCCATTGGTCCGTCTCGCCTCCCGGGCTGGAGTCCACGTGACTCGCCTTGTGCTTGGTTTGAGACTTTACAGGACATGGCTCGCAGTAGACACCAGTGGCGCGTCTGCTGCCGTCTCCTAATTGGATTGCCCGTTTAAAGTGTGTTTGGTGCTGAGTTATCTGCGGGGTAATGGCTGATTATGACGCGTGGCAGTGAAAGCCGCAAGGAAGCTGTCTCGCCGACGTCGCCTTATCTTTGCACGATAGCCAGCTGTTTGTGACGGTATGTTGTCTACACAAGGTGTAGGCGCCTTGACCCTGAATGTTTGCTTAGAGCATTAAGGTTTCCAGGTAAGTCCCTTTTCTCTCCCTCTTCTTATTCTTTATTTCATAGGTCGTCATGGTTGTATGGCAGCGAAGCATCAGTTCAAATGGCTGATGTACTGTTGTTGTTGTTGTTGTTGTTGTTGTTGTTGTTGTTGTTGTTGATGCTGATGGTGATGATGATGATGAGTGCAGACTTGCATAAGTGCTACACAAACTTCAAGTGGGTGCTATGATTTGTAACAGACAAACAAACCAGCCGTGACCAGCCAGCGTTTACTTAAGTACCAGTGAACGATCACTGTCTTGGGATGTTCTGGTGGGAAGGAGAAAAGAAGAAAGGCATCAGCAGTACACCGGTGCGCAGTACCGACGCTTCGCTGCCGCGCAACCACCATCAGTTGCACGTGGGGTAAGAATACTGCGAAGGTCGCACTGTCCCTACGCAGGCTCGAACCCACGCCGTCAGATTCCAAGGCAACCTTGTTACCTATAGGCTACGGGCCGGCATATTCTCTTGGACAGTTTCGACCTAACCCTAAAATCCGGGAGGGACTTAATGAGCCTTGCCCAATGGCCATAGCATAGACGAACTTGCAGCCGTGATGATAAACTGATCAGATGTGGAGTTCCGTGGTCAGAAGAAAGTCGTACGTCACTTTTCACAGGGAATGTTAAGGAAGCCTGGCCATAGCAGCCATCGGAGCCAATCCTCTTTCAAGCAGCCCGGAGTAGTTTGGTCGCACATAACCTGAAACCGATAGGTCAATCAATGAAACTAAGGCAATGAGATCGTTTTACATTGGAAGCCATTACCTACATTGAAGTCCTCAGGTGAATGCACTACTTAAACAACCAACAAGCGAGTGTTAGCGCATCTAGTAGTTGTTAGAATTCATGAACTTTGAATTATCTCATTCCCTCATGAACTGTTTATTTTGACCCCATATTTTAGCTGTATATATTATCTTCCGAGTGCTCCACACAACTTTTATAAATAATGAGATAAACGTTTTATTCCTCGACAGTGTGAGGCACAGACCAATTGATCGCATAAGCTCGTTAATTTTACGTGTTTTTGTTCTAATTGCGTCGCCACTGTTATAATTGAGGGAAGGCCACCTCTTATGAAAATTGCGTAATTGCCTGATAAGAGTGTCGCTGGCACGCCTACGATGACGGCTTGTTACGCTGACCACTCAAACGGAATTGCGCTGTCTTGATGACGCTAGCTTAGCCGGTGGGGCGAATAATTGAGCGAGCTTATGAACAATCCTAGCCGCACGTGTTCGGATAGACGCGGAGCCTCGGAACGGACGCAGACGAGAGGGGGGTTTACGACAGACGCGCGCTAATGACTTAGACGCGAAGGCTGTGCAGCTAACGACTCACACGCGATCACGCGACCCGACCGTCTCCCAACTGAGGCGAAGAGAAAGAAAAGGCAAGTGGTCATCTGTAGGCTCTTTTACGACCGACAAAGGGCGATCACAGACGATGCTATCACCTTGACGAGGTGGTAGTTTGTAAAAGGCCATTGTCAAAAGGGGCGTAGTTGGGCCGCGTCTCGGAGTGGCTGAGCTCTGCTGCGTTGTGGGGAGGAATTGGACCCCGCTTCCCACAGCCATTCTGCCGGGGTTTCTGGCGCGTTTTTGCGGGAATATTTGACGTGCCCGCAACAGTTTTGTACAAAGGTTTCCATATGGATTTTTTGAAGTGATTAGCAGTTTGAAAGTGTCTGAGAGATTAAGCAACTGAGAACAATAATAAAGGTACATTTAACCGAAAGTTCAAGTAAACTAATACGGTCATCCATGTAACTGTCCCCAGAGGACCTGCTTCCACGCAGGGTATTCCCTCGATGGGTTTCACCCGCACTTCCGTACTCCAACTGGCTTTACCGGTGTGGTAAAATAGTAAATAGACCATCAGCTGGGTAACAAATGTTTTTTCCACAAGGTTCTGAAGCCTCAGCCCGTTCCGTCATGCGGATCAATCAACTATGGCTTATTTTTTATTAGACAGCGTGTCAGTAGCAGTATGATTTGCATGGGTATAATATTTTTAGCTTGGAAGTTGTAATCCGTCACCTCAAGAGATCAGCCCAGTTATGGCCAACCATAAAACAAGGAAGGATATAAAGTATGAGGAATTAAAAAACATAATATTGATTACAATCGCTTGCTGGTAGGCCAATCACAATTTATGGAAAATCTCGGCGAGTGACGACGGTGGTACAGAGACTTCAGCTTGAAAAGCGTAGTGCATCTTCGAACCAGTACATCAAAGGAGCAAACAGAATGGTATAGATGAAGTGATAGGAGTAAGATCGTTTATAGATACATACTTAAGAATTCCACTATATGTAGGTAAAATTATAATATTGGGACAATTATGGGATATGGCGACTTTCAAGTGTATCAGGGCCTCATACAAATCATCTAGAGTCATCTTTTGGCTAAGTCTTGACCAGATATTTGAAACAGTCAGGTGAATCATAATCATACGTTTGAACTGCGGATGTAGGTTTGTTCCATATTAAGGCATTTTGCGAAGAAAATTTTGAGCGGCTTGGGGCGAGACTTTTGTATTTGCAATGTGCGCTCGCTGTTTCTTAGTTCATAGTGCATTGCTTATCTGAAACGAGTTGTGGCTGAGCGGTGAAACTTAATCCAAATAGTAAGCGGTGTTGAGGGCAGATTAAGTTTCCCTCTGCGCAGCCATAGCGGCTCCGGTTTTCGAGTCTCGCAACGCTCACGGTATGTCATAGTGTTAGGCATGTTCAGAAATCTCTTTGTGAATGATCGTTAAATGTTTCCTACTGCTATGATGTCCACTTTTCTCAGATTACCCTGCACTATCGTACACAATCAAGCTTCGGTCTAACACATTTTAAAGGCTTGAAGCCTGGAATCCATCAAGATAAAAGTTCGACTTATGTAGGCGGTCACTTTTCTGGCAGAAGCTTACAAAAATATAACTTGCTCTAAAAAATTGAGTGAGGCGGAATATGTTTGACCAAGTTCTCGGACTGCGCCACACACAGGAATAGGGATGTTGTTTACTGTTAGGATGTTCGGAGAGGGGTCACAGTCGTGGTACAATAGATTACACTTGTCATTGGCAAAGTGCAACTTCCAGGAGTTACTCCAGTTCTCCAATGCGGACAAGTCAGACAGAATACATGCTAAATTAGGATTATGTTGCCCAGGGGCAGAACGACACACAATTTCAACATCATCAGTGAAGAGGAATGGCTTACCGTACATTCTTTCATCAGCGAGATCGTTGAAATAGATTAAGAATAAAAGCGGACCTAGCCCGCTACCTTGAATCACTCCACTAGAGTTTGAGGTGACTTCAGATGTATAGTTACCAATTTTGACTACTTGCTTTCTACCCTCGAGGTAGGAGGACAACCACTTTAGAAGCGAATATGTGATACCATAGAACATAAGCTTCCGCAACAATAAGCTGTGTGGGACACGGTCGAAAGCCTTTTGGACATCAAGGAATATTACAAGGATGGCACTTCCGGCGTCTTGCTCTAGCCACATAATTCCGATAATCTAACTGACAAGTAGTGCATTATCTACCTTTCGAAATACCTTGCTGATGTTTACTGAGAAGGCTCATAGAACGCAAATATTCTATTATGCTTTCTTTGAGTTACCTTTCAATGATTCTGGAGATACTAGATGTGTGGTGGATTGGACGGTGATTTTTTACCACTTGCTTAGATCCGCTTTTGTGTCGTGGTATTATAGTTGATTGTTTCCAGTACAAAGGATACTCTCCATTGAGCATGGAAAGTGCAAATACACTAAGCAAAAGCAGGGGAAGTCTGGACCTCCGTACTTAACTAGAATTGGCGAGATATTGTCATGGCCTGGTGAGCATGATGGCCGAACTAGTCTGAGTTGGTAACATATGTCACTAAGTGTGAATTCAATACTTTGCAGTATATTACTGCCTTTGTGTATCAGCTTGATTTGACGATCCTCTCTCGCATTAGTGCTATAGGTAGACATGAAGTAGTCATTGAAGATCGAACATATGATTGTGTGATCGGTTATGGCAGTTCCATCAGAGTTTACAATCGAGTTGATATAACCTGATTTTCTATTTTGCCTGCCGTCCAAAAAGTTTTGAAATGCAGCCCACCACGCAGGGACCCTTCAGTACCATTACCTCCTCCGAGTATAGCATTTTCTGGTGATCATGGTACAACGCTGTTAGCATTCTGGTGTGAAGCATCAGCAGAGTAAAATCTTTTGTTTTCCTTAACTTTTTCTTTACTTTATGAAGCTTAGTGGCTATCTTTTTCGAGATGCTTGCAGGTGCAGCAGTCTTCTTCAACTTCTTAGTACGTTCTGGAGCCAAAACTTCAACACAAAGCTGAATACGGTGGTAGAACTCATCACAAGCAGTTTATACCTTCTGTGCTAAGAAATATGGATCCCAATTTGATGACCTTATAAGATCCGAGAAAATTGACCAGTTCACAGAAAAGTATGAGCGGTATGTGATCCTGATACTATCGGTTTAGAAAGAATTTGCTAAGAACAACCATCGATGTTACGATCATTACACGGCAGTCTGTCACTGACGTATGTGGACACGCGAACATCCCATAGTAAATATTAGATCAAGTCTGTTACCAAACCGAGTAGACTCTTTGACGTGCTGTACCCATCCCAGTCGACCAAGAGTAGACATAATAGTATTGTGTTTCTGTTTTTTACTGTTAAGGTACCATGGGATTTCGGGCATATTAAAATCCCCAGCGATTATTTTGTTAGTGTATGAGGGGTCCGTAATAAAAGAAAATGTCTATCAAGTCATCGGTTACGGTGAGTGCAGACGATAGGGGTCTGTAAATGCAACCTACTAAAATATATGTTGGATTAATAGGAATGGTAATCCACACCGAATCAGGAACTTTCCATAGGAGTGGTTCATCCAGAGGAAGAACCAAGTATGCGTCTTTGACGTATATTATACAGCCACCACCTCTTCCATAAAGGCGATCATTACGAAGGATTTTATAACCCAGTATGCCGAGCAATGTTTCTAGCATCCCCGCTGAACACCATGTTTCTGTTATTAGTACTCTATTAGGAGAAGAAAAATGCAGGATATTGCGCAGGAAGTGCATTTTATTTAACAATGAAGCCAGAAGTTTTTGTCTTCTGATTTGGGAAGTGGCTGGACTGTGGCCGGAGTAGTTGTATCGGTTATCGGTACTGTCAGAGTAAGCACCACTTTCATACACTTACTCCTATGCTGCGTCATCACACTAACAGTAATGTCCTAAATCCTGCACCTTTCTGAGGGACGTCAAGCCGGTGACACACAAGTTTCCGTCTGTCAACTACTGGCAGGACTGTCCTCGTACGAAATTCTTTTGTTGCTAGTAGTCAGTAAAAACGTAATCCCTGTATTTAGTATTTGCTCCTACACACTGCACCTTCATGACTAAGTACTGGAGCAGGTAATTGCCAGTTACGCAACAGTGCTTCGAGCTTCGGTAGTTTAGAGGACTGATCGTACCCATACGTTTTAGCCGTCAAACGTTTCAGCAAACATTAAATACTCTGGTGGCATTTACCTAATAAGTCGATATCTTCGGCATAATTTAACCTGGTCCCTGGATTCGTCGAAAATTTAGTTTTAAAGCGAAATACAGACGACCGACTATGGTGGTTTTCCTTGACTTGAAAGCCCGCCTTCAACTCTGTTGACCACACCAGCTTGTGTCACTGCCTTTCCCTGAGGGGCGTTCCAGCTAAACTTCTTTCCGTTCTGAGGTCTCTACCGTGATTCCCGAGACCGTTTAACGGTCTAAGGGAAACTCTTCTGAGTTCCCCGCAACAGATGAGGTTGTCCAGGATTGTTCTGTACCTCCTTTCCTCTTCAACTTTTTGATCGAAATGATCATGAATTACCCGGTCCTTTCAGACTCTATTGGATTGGAAGTTCTACCAGGTGACCCAGTGACAAACTTGGAGTATGAGGACGATATAGTTTTCCTTGGGTCTGATGTCTTGGCTATGCAAACATCACTGCATAGACTTTTGCGTACCGCTGCACACTTTAGCATGTACTTTGTAACTTCAAAGTGCAGAGTGCTGTTGCATGACTTACGGAGACACCTGTTTTAGCTGTTTCCAAACAGCCACTGGAAATGGCAAATCAGTTCACTTACTTTAGTAGCTGTGTCACCTCTGGTGGTCACATCACTGAGGAACTTACATCGAATATCCACAAGGCCCGTGTGGCTTTCCAGAGGCTTAACTTTCTGTGGAGACGGCGCTGCAGTAAGGTCGGTTTTACTGTATGGATCAGAGGCCTGGCCAATTCGCGGCGACGACATTAACCGCTTGGCCGTGTTTGACCACCGGTGCTTGCAAAGTATTGCTCACGTTTGGTGTGAACACCGTGTGAGCAATGCTGAAATCCACCAGTTGGTTTTTGATAAAAAGCGTTCTGGTGCCACTCTCGAATGTAGAAATCGAGGTGGTGGAGGTGATCATGTTAACAGAAACGCTGGAACGTGAAGTCTTGATTCATAACCTCTTCCGGAACCAAGACCAGCTTGTTCCACACGGGAGTTCGTAAACTGGATATTAATCATACGTGATACCTATCTCCTTGCGGCCACTGGGACAGGGTAAAGATCCTTTTTGAGAAGCACTACCACACATCGGTTCGTGAGACTGGAATCCTGTGGTCATCGACTTTTATAAGGTACCAAATTGTTAACAATTACGACACCACTTTTCTTGAACAGACAAAGAAACGCCCGTGTAAATCGAGGAAGTATTGGTTCAGTGTTCTGTCAAGTCGCTCATTGCGCCTTTTTGAGGAACAACAGTCCCTTGTTTTAAACACAGATATCAGCTCTGTACCGGTCCCCATTCTTTTGCCTTCCTCTTTATTGGGGACAAGAATCCCTACTTTGTGATGTACAAACGAGAGAAGCGCCGAGATGATATTATTACTTTGCACTGTATGCCGACTCTAACTGTGTTCTTCCATTTGAGCAGCGCGCTCGACTTACTCAAACGTTCCATTTCTTTCGACATGCCCACTCGGGTGTTCCAACGAGATATGTGCGCTCAAACACCGTGTAGCATCGTGGTCTACCACGTATTACCTGTCGCCCTCCGAGCAACAAGTGATGTTCATTTGGGGTGTCTCATTTCTCATTTTCCACACAGTTCTGTGTTACACTCCGTTATGGAGTGTTTCCTTGTGGAGTGTCACGATGCACCAGTTGAGATCCGTCTTTTGCTGAGGACGCTGTCTTATTATTAAACAATCTCGAAGCGACACAGTCAAACTTCAGTTTCGCTTACGCTTCGCACCTTCAATTTTCGAAATACTGTCGTAGAATGACCAGCCATTCGTTGTCCTTTCGACCGTTAACGACAAGAAGCTGAAGTTTGTTGTGCATTCAGCTTATCCATTTGCCTCGATGACAACCGGAAGTTGGTCTACGTATTGTGAAAGCCAAGTTTGCTTTCATAATTCTAAAGCACCTTTTACACCAACAGTGGATTTCTAGTGTCTTTCAATGCCTTGTGTGCGGCAGGATGGAGGATGTTCTCCTGTACGGCTGTACAACTTGGCCGCTAGTGCGCATCCAAGCTTCTGACCACCTTTGCCTGCTTGATATCGCCACCATAGAATGGCAACAGGATGTCCACAATGCTGTGACGCACGTGTGAATGCTAGATAACGCTGTCTATGTTCGTTCTCTCAGTGGAATAACACGTCGCTTCATGCGTATGCTAAGTATGCATGCTCGTTGTCTGCTGGGGGAGCTCTTGTTTTTTTGCTATATCTCTGATGGCCTAAGGCTGAAAGGAAGCAATCTGGGACTCCATATACCGAAGCTCACTATAGAAATTGTCGTATAGTGAATAAAATGGAGTCTATTCACATATATCACGCTGAAATTTTGTGTTGGCTCCATATGAGCTACACACAGATAAGTAAGGAGTAGGTTGGTCAGGGCAGCAACGGCCCACCAGCTCACACTCACGCAGAGTTAGTTAATGACCGACAATTAGGGGAACAAGCGAACTTGGGGTCTGGATGGCCGCCAATCAAGCGCCACCCATACCAGCTTGATCTCATCATTGAACAGGTTTGATCGACACCTTGAATATCCAGAACGCTGGCCATATTCAAGTGGATTCTCATGATAATGCGCATACGCGTTACTTGTTGGACTTGCTTCCCATTGACTTATGGGGCATATTAGAGCTGCGTATCCTCTATTACTCTTAGCTTCCCGAATTTGGTCACGGGAAAATGTCCTCTTCTCACATACCTCGGTCATGGTCCTCTATTTAAGATGCTGCGGACGATAATACCCATCAGATTTTGCTGGCTTGACTAGGCGTCGCACTGCTGACCGTGGCCTATTCGACATAGCTTACCAAATTATACTACTGAATGCCGAGAGACGGGAACGTCAGCCTATAGCTGAGTTGTCAAAGGCGTAGGCACAAAACAACACCTGATTTCCTCACCATTTGGACTAAGCAGGATAGGTAGTGCCTTTGCGCTTGTAACCAATGCAGTAATGAGGTTATTGGGGTAATAGCCCAGTTTTCACCAAGCGGACGCAGAAACTGACTCAAACATAGTCATTTCAGCATATGATTATTAGTCTCCTAAACTTCAACCATACTGTAACATAGTTGGTTACACAAGGTCTCATGTGCAAACAAGATACGACGATCGATCCAAATTCAGAGCACATTAACTACTGTCCCTTTCCTTAACAAACCCGCTACGTAAGTACTAGTGTACACGAACAACAGCGGCGCGTGGAGACCCTGCAATATCTAGCCCACCAGTTACCAAGCGATAGGCAGCACATACCGTGGACAGTTTGTTTTTGTTCACATTGTGAATAGCTCATATAAAATCCTAACATCGTCTACCTATAGCACACATTCCTAATACGCACCTAGCTTTGGACTCTTAATAGAGACATTTCAGAAGGCTGTCCATGGCCACTACCATTCGCATAGTAATCGAAATTCGGCGACAGGCAGAGTGAGGAAATAGATTGGGGTGCTAGGTGAGCCTGGGGAATCGGTTGACGCTTTAAAAAAGAAATAACTTCCGAGCGTTGATCAAGCGAAGGCTTGTGTTTATATGGAACGCAGTGATATGTGATCCATAGTAAACTAGACAATACGTCCGGGTAACAATTACTGGCACAGAAGAATGCCTGTGTAAGGCGAACAGGCTGCCCGCTATACGATGGTGATAACAATTTTTTACATCGACGGTTTTGCTTGTTTTCTTTCTTCCACGAGGAGACGGGTTGGTAACCTGCTGCGATGTTTTACGCATTTACACCCTTTAGAGAGCAATCATCAGCGTCAAATAACTAATACCAATAAAACCACTCCTGCAAGATTGCCAAGTGCCTAGAGCATGGGAAAAAACCAATGACTTTCTACCCCAGAAACAGCCATTCGAAACTGCAATGTATTAGTCATAGAGTCGACTGGTTTTCTTGAAAGCACCAAGCTTGTAGTTTATCTGGCGGCAGAGAGCACGCTTCAGTCACTACCAATCCAACTACCCTTTTCAAGCCAAATAAAGCTTGGTCTACAGGACCCCAACACACCTGCTGTCGAGCGAGGTTTTATTTACTTCTCAGTACGATCACAAGGCATGCACAAATAGTTCTAACCCTACTAAAACAAACCATGACGGTTCCTAAACCACACCCACAGAGCTTGGAAGTTGCACTCACCATGACCTAAACATCACTACTTTGTGGGTCAGAATATCAATTAATCATTCGATGAAAGTTTCATAGGAGTTAGCTACTTCTCTTCAATAGCTCTGCTTAAAACCATAGGGTCAGAATCTGTCAGACGGTATCAATCACTCAACTAAATCTTCTATAGGTGTTCTTTTACCTCCGACCGTCTTTCGTTTTGTGCCGGTCTTCCCTTTACCCTGATGACTAGAAAGGATACATTCTTGACCGTCCTACAGCTCTACGGCATCATTTCACATAGGATCTTTCGACATATTTCCTCCGCATCAGATCAGTCAATAGCTACTGCCAGGATTGACTTTACACTACGTTCGAGTCTGTGTGTGCTGTCTCGGCCACCCATCCTACACAGTGGCATCGTAACGCATCCTTGGCCAGATGGTACGAACTCAAACCATGACTAGGTATCACGTATTGGAGCCGATGTGCATTGTACCAATGATTTCGACTGCACTCCACATATAGCCCTGTAATGCATACGGTTGAATCGGGTCAGTTTACGCCCACCACATGATACTACCACCGACCAAAGTCGCTAGGAAATACGTCAATTACAGACGGTGAACGTGAATGTAATCTTGTCGACCGTCTTCCTGCGCCAACCCAAACGTCGCTTCAGTACTCAGTGGACGGCAGCACAGTGATCCAACTTCTATTTCATCTGCCTGCCACATAAATTCACAATCAAGTAACTGGTGATCCGAACCGAACATGTTTGGGACCATTTTCAATGCGTCATGATGTAAGAATTGGGCACAAACTGATTCGTCAGAATAAGCAGTGGACGTCAGAAATGTTTAAAAATCTGTTGTGCACAGCTGATGTACTGCTAGGTGGGAGAGGTTTTCGGATGACAGGTTTTCAATTGTCTCCTTTTGTGTATGTATTACATGATGTCTTGCGAAAGTGGATAAGTTATGGAGCTTGCCATCGTTCCCGAGCTACTCATTTGCAAAAAGCTCTGGTAATTGGCCGTCCACCGATAACATGGAGAGAATGAGAATCAAGATGGCCGGTTCCAGTAAGGTGTTGTTTAGATTTTTTCCATTTACTGACTGTTTGAATGGTGCGGATTTTCAGAGGTTCTCCGAGCTGAGTGATTATGGTGCAGACGTTTCGTTGCCTGACTAGGCAACATCATCAGTGCGGTTTCAGGGGCCTGGTTCTCACACGCACGACCTGCCTTAGTAGTATTCCTTGGCTTTAACCATGTTAGTTGCATCTATATACAACCGTAATTGCCCATAACTGCAGTGGGTCCACAACAACGGTCAGGAGTCTAGGGGGAACACCTCCAAATCTCATTAAGCGACGTGCTTCAACATTACTTTGTTACACCATTCCTTTTCAACTTTTGGACAGGAATGCTTGGAATACCCGAGACCTGTCCATCTATTCTAGAAAATAAGTTTCCTCAGGTGACGGACTGATTGGAGTAGGGGGCGTGACGAAATAGCTTTTTGGAATTACATCCAGCCACTGCGCAAACAGTTTCAAAAGGCTACCTCGGGACACCGAATGTTTCTGCATTTGTTCCAACACCTACAGATCGTAGGGTTTCACTGCGCTGATCTGGTAAGTCACGCATTCTTACTGTTACTCTGGTCGAGATGTTCGTGCATCCACAACGATTTCTCATCCCCGGAGGCGAAATCGCCGATGAGTTCAGTCCGCATTTTGAGAAATCCAACCTCGGAGCGGTGTGAGAGGGCGATGGGATATCAGCTTAATGGTAGTAAACCGAACGTTTATTGTCTTTCACAATGCAGCTTTTTCAAGTTCGGATGCCAGGATGAGTCATTTTGACACAAATCTCTTTCGGATCTGTGGCCTAACAACAGTTCACATAAATTTAGGTAGACTGAAGGTGATAAACACTAGGTTAGTTCTACGAGTCCTCCCATGATCCGTTCTTTGACCGCTTTTTGATAGGAACAATACTTTTCAGGGTACATTTATTCCACCTACCTTGCTACAAAACACCCAAACCGTGTCAGTTACTGCGGGGTCCCCGTTGTTTTTTTCAGCGGTGGTGATAATTTGTCGTGACCCGGTGTTTTATTCCATTGCATCTTCCCTAGTCCATCCACCTCATCCACCTCCAGGTAGTTTCCTGGTAAGCAGCTAACAGCTCATATACCACCGGCCGATTGAACTGTTGTCGTGATTGATGGCGTATCAGTTATCCGTCTTCCTTAGTCCTTCTCTCACCGGGATGAGCCCTTCTGAGATCTGGGTATCACTTGGGCTTCAGCGGCACTCGAACATTCCCACCGGCACTGAGTTCTTCCATCTTCCAAGTCATAATCATGCACTTACTCCCATCGTCAATTCCGAGCTTTTTTGTCAGCGGTCGTTCCGAATTGTTGCAGACAAGTTGAAACTTTCCAATGGAACCACTTGCTATGCTTCAATAAAAACTATTGAAATGCATCCACTATTCGGACAACCAGACTGGATGGAAAATCATTCTCCAGTGCATTTGCATGGTGTATCAGAGGCGGACGAAATGCGCCTTTGGTTTATACACGTCGTTTATCCGTGACAGCAGACACGGCGGTCTAGGAGGATATTGCGATTTTGTTTTTTGTAAATAGACTTAATATGCAAGCATCTCGTAAGCACGATCTTAGCGGAATTTGGGAAGTGCACATTACTCAGGCATGCAGGGGTTCATGGTCATTATAAATTCCAGTGTTCAGGCTGCCTTGCAATTTTAAGCTGGCGCTCGATATTTATAGCCGGTGGCAATGTGGTCAGTCGGAGTTCACAAGAAATTCTCATTCAATTGAGGTCAAGTGGCTGGGTGCATATGCTGATGGAAGGCCGTGAAACTCATATCAAGTTCTTATTTGAGTACATCTAAAGAAAACGTCTATCGTCGTCGATACTACCAACATACTTCCCGTATTCACCCTCATATTTTCGCTCCTGTCATCCGCCCAGTTTAGCATTTATTTCCGTAACAACTGCCACTGGCACTTCCGGCCATTGCAATTAAGAAAGACTTCTCATAATCTTGTTTTACGACCTCTCGGCTAAAATCGATGAGGATACGCACTAAAGCAATAGATAAATATTGCCTTCAGCCGCTGCAAATTAACGCAGGTTGCACTCTGGAGCCGAAGCGCACACTTGTCGCTGATCACTGACATTCTCCATGAGCAGTGTTTGCACGTTTGCTTGGATCAACTCTTAAACAGCACATTCTGCGAACCACCGACTCGATAGCGCCAGGCACGCGAAAACTGTAAGCACTGTCATCGAAACCCGAGTCTGTTCTTCCCCGATGTATTAGGACGTTACCATCTTATGTATATGTTTTGGAGAAGTGACATCGTGGCAGATGTCATCCGGAACTCGATCTGGCAGTGTGTGGGCACCTTGAAACACCCCATGGGGATAACCGATCAGGCCTCTTGTTAGTGTGCTTGGCGAATCCAAAAGTGGTCTGTTGTTGATGAATATGAATGTCCGCCTAGTGATCTGCACGCCTGGCTTACCAACATATGGTGACCGGTTCGAATCCGCATAGGAGCGGCCGTCCTCACAGCATACTTAGCCCGCGCGCGACTGGTGGTGGCTGCGCGCAGCGAAGCGCCACTACGGTGTACAGCTGACGGTTCATTTATTTTTGTTATTTTGATGAATATTAATGGAAACAATGAGGCAAAAAGATTAATTGTGTAGGGATACTGTGGACATACGGTAGTCTCCGGGCGCCTATTCCTGCGGCTGGCTATGGTGGGAGTATCCATTCCCCAATGTTTAACTCATTTGTGTGATGCTTAAGGTGATAGGAGCCTAGTCAGGCTTACGAGTGTGCTAGCGATGTCCCATTGCGATGCGTTTTTGTCGGCCATCTGCAAACTTCAGTGATTCACAACTGGGAGTAGTTATGCATCCTTTTCGATACAGCTGCGACCATGGTCAGTCGCATTGAAAGAGAAAAACAAGGTGACGTGCTTCCTCATTTGCGAACTTACGGTGATCTCTCAGGGGCTGCTTACATGCAATATCGGAAGAAACAGCGTTGTTCATGCAATTTTTTCCATCATTATAACTTATGCACCAAGGACCATAATCGGTGAGTCCCCGACGAGTTTTCACTTCAACAACCGGGGTTGCGCTTGAAGACCCGTGGGCAAGGGTTTTTCTCTCCAACTCTGAGACGTCTGGTGCTTGTCGAGCTAATAACACGTGAAGTGCTGGTACTACAACTAGGAGTTGATGGATAGGCATCGCTAATCTTTTGGGTGTGATCAGATTTGAAGGTCAATGCATTTGATGTTTTCGTACAATGCTACAACGTATTAAAACCTGCTCTTGATTGGATCTGCTTATCCGTTTCACTAATGAGGACACCACGCGCTTCGGTTAGTATGTCACATCTCTTAGATGCCTACTTCACCTGTGATGTTCATCACGAGCCACTTTCTTTGCGGCATTGGATTTGAAGGTTACTTTGTGATTTGCGTGAACTTGTGGGCAAAAGAAATGGCCCATTCGCACTCATTGCATTAGGTATCCGGTTCTCTATGCTCGCCATTGCTTTCAATATTCTTTCCAATCCAGATGTTTGCACCTAATGTACAATAATAATCCACATTATCTGCAGTGTTTTGCTTTCTTTGAGCTCAGTTCGCTTTCATTTGTTTGCTCATGTCCGTCAAACTTTTTTTCTAATGCCTCGATATAGATTGTCACCGCTACGACTTATTTGGCGAAACCCATTGTACCTAATTAGATGACTGCAAAGATTCACTTTAATAGAGCGGTTGTTTGGACTTGATGCATGTTGTCCTGAATGGGGCCCTCGATGTCACCCAACTCAGTGGAATACCACATGGTCACGAATTTAGCGGCTTTCTTGCGTCTGATCCATTACTTCTACTTCGTAACTCATCTGTGATGCTACTTGTTGTCTGTTGCCTTTGAATGGGTTCTTTTCTCCCTTTGGTCATTCCCCCGTCTTCACTAATCATTGTATGACAGCATGAGCCAGAGGAATTTATCCGCCGATTTTCCACGCACTGATTCTAGTTTGTCATTGCATTGACTTGCGTTTAATATCTCAAACATACTATCTCTTTAGTTCACTATTATTAACTCATTTTGTTCTTATCTTCTCCCAGCTTATGTCGCACGTCGAATTTTCCCTGCGGTGGATCCGGAAATTTACGCCTCACGAATTTTGGAATTCGGATTTTCCTGCTGTTCCATGCCAAATGTTTCTTCTGTCTTTAAACGTGGGACGGTCGCATCTACCCCTTCCGGCTGTCGAGTGGGGGAGCGGTTTGTCATAGTGTTCACTGATGCCAAAGGGGTTATGGAATTTGTTTTTTGCCACTGGCCTAACAATGAAGTGATCTTGTGTATTTCCAGGTTTGTCACGATCGTTTGCACTGGCGAATAGTATTCATCGCCTGGTATGATATCTGAATCAATCACATCTAGTCGCTCGTATCTTATGTAACTTAGCTGGACGTAGTCTTGAATTGCCTGTTTTTTAAATACACATTATAGCATTAGTCCGCAATCTTCCATCCTGATTTGTTGCTATCCCCCGTCTCTTTCACAGTCATTTTCTACCGCATCTGCTTCATTCTCTTTTTGTGCACACGACTGTCACTTGTTTTTGTCTTGTCTTGCGAATGCATTTGCTTCGACTATGGGCATGGCAGTGATGCACCAGGGTGACGTCCTACTTTACTTATGTTTCGCTGTATGATATTGATGCTTTTAATGCTTACATGTTATGTTGCAGTGCTTTACGTGGTTTAGAAAGTTCTTTGACCACAGTACGTATTACGGCACCATACTTCTATCGGTCGTATCGATGTTGCTTACCTCATGATGCCGCTCATCTGAAACCAGGTTGTCCTGCTTTACCCCGCTTTCATACCACCTCTTTAACCCGCGGCACCTCAGTCTGTCATGACACGCGCAGTAACGCGATCAAAGTCTCAAGCAGAGCCAGCTACAATAAATGGAAAGCTGCATACCTGAGACTTACTAACTCCAGATCGATCGACATCGGATAGAGTGACGAATTAGGTGGCTGCAGCGTAAACTATCATCTAGGAAGAGAGCTCACATGAGTCTGAGCATTGCTTTCCATCAGTTCTTTCGTGCCTGTTTGCCATGTGATTGATTGGCCACAAGGCTGTGCCCATCTAAGTGCATTAATACAAGACGATGCACACTGACGGTGCCTTTTGTTATCCATGCGAAGAATGTGAACTATCCAACGTAAGCATTGCAATATCACCACGACACTGTACGGTTGGCTGCAAAACCCGGTAAACATACTTTAGTTGTTCGACACCATACCAACTATTAATTGTTGCCCCGTCTACACTGTTGATTCTAGACTGGTCATGCATTCGATAAGCGGTGGCTAGGACTCGGATCCACACGGTGCTGGTTGCCACTCTGACGCCACATATCTTACTACTAACTGATGTTCGGAATTTGCGTCGTCCTTTGGAATATTACCCGGGCCTTACTGATACGCACAGCAACCTTTTGGTGATAGTCATTTGGATCGTCGAACTAACCGACCCCTTCTAGCAGCTCCTCGGTGATGGCGAAGGCAAACAGTATGTCACCTCAGGTCAACCATAGTGCCTCCCACGTTGAAGGTACCAAGTGCGTACTGAAGCGTAGCGCTTTTCTGGTGGCCGTGTTTGACTACTGCAGGAGTGTCTAGCTTACGCTTACCTTCACTTGTCAGACCGTCACATGTTGCAATTTCTACTTCAGGACTGGTGAACGGTCTATGGTCATTCGTGCACCTTTCGCAGTTTATCTCGAACGATCCTACGTCAGACATCGTCGTAATACTCATAAGCATTCTACCGAGTCCAGAGGATAGAATGTTGGAGTGGTTAATTCGATCGCATCCACTTCTTTGAGAACGGTTTCACATTAATCCATTCTCTCCTTCTCGTAGCACGACTTGGTGTACAACTCTGAAGACGCTACGATGATCAGCATAACACGTAGTCAAGCCACCGGAGTCTGACTGACATTGCCGTTATTGTGAACCCTCTCACATAATACTTAGTTCGCAGACTTTCACACTAGTTCCTTACTTATGACGTGCCTCTCTAGACAGACTGCGACCAGTTGACTACCAAGTCCTCTCCATTCACTCCTTTGCTTCATCTGTGTCGTTTCCCCATGGCATGATATGCGCGACGATGGAGGATTGATCTCCTACTCACGTCACGAACCACACACCTGGAGCATTATTATGCCCCTTTAATAACTTCATCCTACATGCTCCAGAGACCACCAGAATACTCAATTATTTGGGCTAATTCACTTTCTTCAATTGCGGCATTTGTTACTTTCACCTACTTCCACTCGGCATAACCTTGCGCTGCCTTATATCCAACGTCGGCGCTAACGTAGCTAAATGCATGCAAAACCACTGTTCCTTGGCGAACATATCATACATCCACATAAATATCCTAATTAATTAGCCACTGCTGTCTCTTTTTATCACGTGTTTCCTATGCACCTCTTAACTAATTACCGATTCCCACGCAAGCTTCTGGATGTTCGTGGTAGTAGACAGATTACCACCGGGTGTTTCCTCGCTATTGATGTTGTATTCCTCATCAATCCCTAAAATTTTCTCAGCTGTACTGCTCTGGCGAGATACATAAATCTGATCACGATCGCACGCGTAGTTGTTTGGTAGATGATACTGAACCGCCATTCCCTTCGTAGCCATTGATTAGTGTGTTTGCTCGATGTAACGCCCACCTTTTCTGATCAGCTGATCACACAGGCTTTATCGATCTCCAATGTATCTCCGACACAACTTCCATGAGCCAATTTTCATAACACTATACTACAGTACGCTAAGAATAGAGCGTAATGTATAAGTCTCCTTCAAACACTCCGGGAATAGCGAGGTTGGATATGATACTTCCCTTATCGGTACCCTAACCGTTTGTCTCATTGAGTAGTTCAAAGGAAATACGTCTCTCGTCAGTCTAATCTTTGTGCGTATTGCCATGAGCCCTCGGACTTCAACTGCTCTAATCAACTGGTTCACAATCAGCGGCCGCATTCGCGCCGTCAGATTGGCTGGATCATTCAAAACGTCGAACTTGCGCCTAAACATTTGATGCGGTTTTGCCATTTCTGTTTACGACCACACAAAGTGCAACTCTGGCTCAGTGAGAGACGATTTCTATCGTAAAGTGAACGACCTTCATCGTCACATAAGTACGCGTACTGTATGGCTGGCTGCTAGTCTAAACACTCAAGTTAGGAAGTAGTTCACAGATGAGCTTCATCTGGGCGGCCAACACGGTTTAGACTTCTGTAACGATAACGGTGAGCGGTTGCTAGACCTGTGTGCACAAGCCCGACTATTTCTCGTGAGCACCGGCTTCCGACACAGCACCCGACGAAGAGTGACATAATGCCCACCAGCCATGGGTGCGAATTGATCACATATCGATCAGCTGCCGTTGGGGGTAGATGCGTTCCAAATAACCACTCGATTTGGAGGACCAATGCGGACTCCGATCATGCACTTGTATCTGCTCATCTGAGTGTGCGATCCGGCGGACGTACGCGACGATACTGCAAACGAATGGGCACTCGCCAACTACGGAAGCCAGATGCTCCATTGCTATAGAAAACCGTAGATTTCGCAAGTACTACTACGTCGCTCACTCCTGCTGCTACTTTCCCTGCTACTCGTGCTTCTGCATCATTCGCCAACTTTTGTTAATAATTCACGACTTGTTGAATCTACTTCCAATGTTCGTCTCGCTGATATCCAAATCGTCCGGCCATTATCTATCCTTCGATCCCGTACTTCATTCCGCCTGGCAGCATTCGATGTTCGGACCCTCCTACAGATTGGACAACAGGCTGGCCTGGCCCGCACTCTAGAGTTCCCAACCATCGATGTTTGTTGTCTTTCAGAGACTCGACTGCAGGATCCTAGCACCGTGGTTCAGTTGTCGTTCCCAGCTGCTCTTGATACCACATATTACCTACGTCTGTCTGGTGACATGGAGGCAGCAGCATCCGGCTCAGCTGATGTCGGTATAGCATTGAGTGACAAAACGGAGGCTGAATTACTCGACTGGTTTCCAGTCGACAGCTGGATTTGTGCGGTTCGGCTTCAAAGCCCATGTAGAATCAACAGATATTGTGAAGAGAGGCGCAATTTGTTTGTCGTTATTGCCTGCACTCCAACCGACTGAAGCTGTGCATCAGCTAAGGATGACTTTTATCGTGGACTCCAAAACCATTTGAACAAGACCGAGAAGTCAGATGTCATCGTCCTTGCCAGAGATCTTAATGCACGAGTAGGTCGCTTACTTCCGTGCGAACGTCATCTTAGTGGCAGTCACGCGTTTGATAAGTCGTTCTGACAACAGTGATAGACTTCTTACGTTATGCCAAGACCACCGTTTCTTTCTCTCAAGTACAAACTTCAGGCATACCAGAAGACTTGCAGCCACCTGGTGTCCCCCTTCACCAACACAAGCGTGGTCACAAATAAATCACATCACAATCAGCTTTAGATGACAAGGCAGCGTCCGGGGTTGTATATCGATTTGGTTTACGTACCTCGATTCATATCATGCTTTGGTTTGCGCGGACATCTGCATGCGCTTCGGCGGCTCCTCAAAACGTAAGCTGCATACGCTCGACACCAACAGGTTAGCTGATCACGCTACTCGATCAGCTTATCATGCTTCCTTATCACGTGCATTCATTAGTGCTTCACTTCGAGACATCGAAAATCATTGCAGTTACCTACGTGAAGCGATGCTAACTTCCACTCATTCAATCTGCGGAATCATAAGGCGCCGTCTGAGGGGCTGGATTTCCGCACACTTACTGGAATTGTTTTATCGTTGTACTATCCCGACCAATTCAAATAGCAGTGCATTGCATCGCACCATCAGCCAACAACTTAAGCAAAGGCCACATGCTGTTCGCAAAACTTGGTGGTTCCAGCACTCCTCAGAGATTGAAACGGCAACCCTCTAAAAACTTTCTCAAGCTCTTCCGTGTCATTCGGGTCACTGGTCACAAAAGACCTGGTGTCAGTGAGGTCATTTGCGAGATTGCTGGAACGCCGATAAGCAACAGGCGTATGGACCGTTGGGCAGAACACTTCCGCACTCAATTCAGCTAGCCTCCTCCGCCGGCGGGACTGATGAGTATACCTAGTTGCGCGCCTTGAAACGTCTCATTGAAACCACCCACGGAAGCTGAGGTCTGCCTTGAGCTCCGACAATTGAAGCGATTCAAGTCTGCCGGCGCAGGCGGACTTCTTTCAGAGCTTTTCAGGTTCGGGAGCGAAGTACTTGTCAACCAGCTAACACCTCTGTTCTCTAAGATCTGGTGTGATGAAACAGTCCCATCCTCTTGGGGCGAGTCAGTTATCGTCCCGATCTTCAAGAAAGTTGCCCGTACCCTATGCGCTAAGCACCGAGGAATCAGTTTAATGTCCCTTGCCTCCAAGCTGTTAACATCCATTCTACTCCACAGACTAACCCCGATTCGAGAATTGCGCTCCCGTGAAGAACGGACTGGTCTTCGCCCCGGTCGAAGGTATATAGACCACTTTCTTCGCTTCGCCAACTCCTTGAAACGCGTCATTTTTGCCGCCAGCCCACTATCGTTGTTTTTCTGGACATCCTAGCCGCTTTCGACTCCGTCGATCTGCCAGCTTTATGGCGTTGGTTACATAGGAATGGAATACCCGAAAAATATATCACCACCCTTCGAGCATTATATTGCAATGTCAGGCAAAGTGAGGGCTTACGGTAAGCTCTCTTCACCTTTTGCCGCCATTACCGGTGTAAGACAGGGTTGCTCCATGTCCTCGTTTCTCTTCAATTTTGCGATCGAGGATGTCCTTTTAAACGATCTCGTGGGTTTTCAGGGTTCTGGTATAGATCTTCCTTCTGGCAACCGCGTGACCGATTAAGATTCTGCTGATGATATCGCCTGGCTTGGTGATGACACACAAAGCACACAGGCCATTCTAAACCGCTTGGCGATTGGACCATCGAGATTTGGCATGACCTTTCCCCCCTACGAAATGCAATGTCCTTGTCCTGGATTGGCGTCCACCTGCCCCAGTGCTCAGGTACGCAGCTTTAACATGTGGAAAATTTTGTTTACCTGTGAAGCGGTGTCTCTGCTAATGGTAGCATTGGAAGTGGGATTTCCCTCCGCATTGCCAACGCCTGTTCGGCTTTGGCCAACTTGAGGCATCTGTGGCGACGCCGTGACGTTTCACTGTTGGCAAAAGGCAGAGTCTATAATGCCCGTGTGCGCGCGGTGCTGCTGTATGGGAGTGAGTCCTGGCCGATTCATGTGAAGGACTTGTGTTGGTTTTCGGCCTTTGACAAGGGATGTCTGCGGAGAATAGCTCCAGTGTGGTGGATGTACCACGTTCGCTTCTTCGGTAACACGGAACTTCCACTTGACAGACTGGTGCCGCTGCGCCTACTGAGATGGCTGGGTCACACTTTACGCATGCCATGCGAACGGCTACTCCGATGCGCTTTCTTCGCTCGCATAGGACCAGGCTGGAAGAAATCGCGCCGTGGTCAGCCTATCATGTGGTACAATGGTTAAAGCGCTGACTTCCAGTTTAGCTGTCGTAGGTCCCGTGCGTCTTTCGGGCTAGGGTATCAAAGATGAAAAATATCGCTGGCTAGGAACACTTTCGGAGATAGCGCAGGACTGGATCTCATGGAAAATGTGTACAAATGTTTCTCTTGATTTTCTTGATTTACATGGCAAACATTAAACAGACAAAAAGAAGGCAAAAAAGGACAAAAAATCCAAAAACAAAACATTTTTGTAACTTTCATCCTTTGTAGTCTCTCCATTTATTACTTGCATTTCACGGTTTTTGCTGGCTCTGTCTAACTTATAGACTGATATATATATATATATATATATACATACATATATATATATATATATATATATATATATATATATTGCCGCATGCTTAGGCTAGTGTTGCATGATGCTTCTTCACCGCAGTTGGACTAAACCAACTTACACTTAAACTAAGTCTTTTTAGGTTGGATAAAATTTATTCCACTTGATTTGGTTTGTTCTAGTAACTTGCACACCTCGCTCATGTTAATTGGGGTAAACATGAGTAACTTTATTACGTACCATTTTTATAAATAACTTTCAGACACTTTGTACTTATTGCGGATTCGCTGTTAACCAATTTACTTCATATGCCAATTTAGCGAGTAATTATGTTGTCATATCCAGTTGTTGAGGTTTTCTTTGCACTTGGCAACTTGATTACAAACGTTTCGTAACCATTCGAGGTAGCACCTTCAGTGCAAATTTATTAGCAGTCAGGTAACAGGCGCTGGTAAAAAGCAAACCCAATGATGGATACTGTCAGCAACCACTTCGTTCCTTATATAGGTATACGGGCTATTTAGTTTGCCTCCTTTTGATTGGTGAATGATTTTGTTCTGCGGTCATGCTCGAGTCACGGCCATTGGTTGCACAAATGTTTTTGCGACGTGGTAGGGAATATCGCTCTCGGATTGGCGCAGGGCGTGTGGGTGAGCAGTGTGGGCTTACATTGACCATTTCGTTCATTATCTGTGTGTTGAATTTGGTTATTTTGAACTCTCTCTGTCTCAGCGGTTAATATATTGGATCGATGTCGATATGCATGTTGATTGAGCTCGTGGTTGAGAACCAGGCTTCAGGAAACTCATTCCCTTCTTGTGTTTTTCCTTCAGTCCAGATCTCTACCTCGTCTTAGTTGAAGCTGTGTCTCTTCACCCACGGGTGCTGAAACTAATGAGGTTGCGTAATGTTTCTCGCACGTTCTTTGATGTTCTTGTATCCTAGTGGACAGCTTCCTCTCTGTTTGTCTCACAGTGCTTTTCACAGTTTAAGCTTTTTATTCTATATACGACATTCCGTCCTTCTAGTGTCTCTCGCTTTCCTTCTGGTTTTGATATTGTTTTAATTGGTATCGTCATTTCGAGTGGTTGGCTGTTGTTTGACATCCCCGGGGTGGCTGCGCTTGATGTGCATGCTGACAAGGTGCCTAATTGTCTGTTACCCACTACTTTATCTACACTAGCTCCAGAAGACAGTTGCTCGTTCCTGGAGGGTCCTCGTGACCGTATTAGTCTCAAAGAGTGGGTATATGCATATGGTTTATGTGTCGATCGGGCTACGGCCTAACCACCGCCTTTTGTGCGCTTGATTCCCCAACTACAACATGCTTGTGTTTGCCTGTGAAGGAGTGTGGGCCGGCTCCGTTGATAAAACGTGGCTCCCATCCTCATACCTCCCGGTCTTATTCCTTCGGGTTTACACTGGATATGGGGTGTGTGGTTGGAGCTGTGGGTGGTACAGCGCAGGCATCCTGTAGTTGTCTTATTAAGGCAGCAGTGACAGTCAAATCCGGAACCGGATGCCGCCAACCATATTGGACATTTATGCGAGGACAGAGCAATAAGTTTCCGGATGCACAAAGAGTTTTCTTTTTTACAATAACCTTAGCATTACATTTTCTCGGTGTAAATAAATAAATAAAATAACTAAATGGTATATTGCTCGGTGACTCGAGGTGCAGTCCAACTATGTGGTCTGATCAATGTGTACAACAGGATCGCAAAAAGTAATCAATTTGTTCACGCTTTTTACAATGGATCCAACACAGTTATTAAAGTAATTGGCAGTATTAAGTTATTAAAGAAATTAAAAAACCAGGAATAATAACATATGCAGATTTAAACAGATGTCCAGTCAAAGTAATACGGCCACTCGTGGAACCGCCCCCAGGGGACCTGCTTCAATGCAAGGTATTCCTTCGAAATTTTTCGCCCGCACTTCCATGCTATACCTGGCTGCGTGGTGGTGTGGTGGTATAGTAGCATATGAGCCATCACCTGCTTATCATATGTTGTGTTCTTTTTAGGGCTGCTTTTATACATGTATTATGAGCGATGAAGCCTCAGCCCAGTCCGTCATGAGGATCATTTAATTATGGTACTTTTTTATACGCCAGTCAGTTTGTGGCAATGTGCCTTGCATAGGTAAAGTCTTTTATAATCTGGAAGATATAGTCCGTCACCACAGGAGATTAGCCCAGTCGTGGCCAACAATGAAATAAGGAAGAATGTAGAAAAGACTTATATGAAAGAGGTAATATATCGTTATATAAAAAATAGGCAGGTATGTTTTTTACATCAGCGTAAAAATGGCTCGAGCCGATCACACGATCAAATTGCGTGGCATGACAGCCGGAGACGAATAACTGTACGAGTTGTCCATAGGCAAAAGTCACATAGGGGATCCGTTATTGCCATCACTGAATTCTGGTATATGTTTCTGGACTGTTAACTCCAGGAAAAAAGGGGAACTGGTTAGCATTGCAGAACAAATCTAGCGAAGGGGATCGCAGAACAATATTACGAATTAATCAATTTATGGGGGAAATTACGAAAATAGTTCCTGAAGACACAACAGTAAATAATTTTGCTCTCGGTTTTAAACAGAAGACAGTTATGAATTAAGTTTGAACGGAGTGAAACCGCATAGGAGGTAGCATTAAAGAATAGCATAAGAAGCGGTTTGTAGCAGATCATCCTAGATGATTATGTTTTCTCTGCTGCAATCGAGTCGATGTTCTCCGGTATTATACATGATCCGGCCCTTCTTCATACATCTTTTCATCGTCAACTTGAATTTTTAAGATCCATTTCACTCTGTCCGTTGACAGATAAGCCTTTATTATTCTCCTGAACATGTGAAAATGTTCAATACATTATTCTCTTTTGGCAGCTTATTCCATATGGAGCCATATCTAAGAAGGTAGAAATTTCTCCTTAGGCTGGTCTTGAATTTAGGTAAATGGGATATACATTCACTATCTCACAGTTCATAACTGGTATTTTCCCGAAAGTACAATTGATAGATTCCAACACATGCTTTCCGCCACGTGAGTTTGCTGAGGAAGCACAGATTTAATTGCATTCTTCATAACCACAAAGGTTCAAGATTCAACTGTTTGCACCTATCTGTATGAAAGAGCGGTTAAATAGCCAAATATGCGCTTCGTAAAGGCGTGTTGGACGTTTTCAATGGCTCTCAAGTCAGCCTTTCGCAAGTTACTGAACACAACACAGCGATATCAAAGCAAAGGCCTGATACTGATTTTGAAAGCAATTAGTCTGGTTTCTTTCAAGGTTAGCGGGTGGCATATGAGCCCGACCGACTGCCTAGCCTTTTTCACGATATGATTTGTATGTTCGCTAAAGTTTAACGAACCAAAATATCTTAAACCTAAGTCACGAACAGACTGGCTGATGGAAATGACTTCGTCATGAAGCCTGAACACTTCTGCTGCTGACATCCGTACGCTAGAATACTACGCTTCGATGTTGCAAACGTCATGTACCATATATCAGCCCATCTCTCAACAGCTTTCAAGTCTTTTTGGATACTGTTAAGTTCAGCGGTACGCTTAAAACCTGGGAAAGTGTAAACCACCTTTAAATCATCAGCAAACAAATAAGACTTCCCAAATTGTATAACAGAAATCAGGTCATTTATATACAGTAGGAAGAGTAACGGACCTAAGACACTGCCCTGTACCACTCCACTAGTGACCAGATGCGGTGAAGGAATGTAACCATTGATATCCACAACTTGCTACCGTCCTACTAGGTACGAGTGGATCCAAGTGTTAAGCGGATTTGTAACACCGTACTTACTTAATTTATATAGCAGCTTTTTGTGGGACTCTGTCAAACGCCTTTTACATATCGAGGAAGATGACAATGCACTGAACACCTGAGTCAATCATCATCATCATCATACACATTAGCTAGAGGTGGGGAACACCTCAGCTACTGTGCCGCAACACATAGAAAAAAAGGAGGAAAAAAAGCAACTGGTGCAAGCTGGCTGAGCTACCGGTAACGGATGGGCATTGTTCCGGTAAGCTACCAGCCGGCTGCTGTGCACCCAAAAAGAGAAACAAATATTATGCAAGATTATATAAGGCTAAATAATGAGATCGTGGTTGGAGGGGGAGGCTAAGTGGGATGGGGTGGGACAAAGAAACTCACAGCACGAACGCCACTGAGGTCGGCTCCTAACCATATCAGCAAGTGTGTCCAACCAAACGTGTTCATCGTCTTTCGGACCCCAACCAGGGAGCCGAGGCGCTCCAACCGAGGCCAGTTCAGAAGTGAGGGTCTTCATTCCTCTGGACCAAGTCATCACTTGGCCACCCCTCCTCTTCTTCCATCCACACCCCCGGCGCGCAAACAACACACGTCACGGAAGTCGGTGGGCTGGCATGCGTAACACGTGGCCGAGCCATCGGAGCCTGATGCGTGAAATAACGGTGCTGAGCGGTTCATTTCCTTTTCCTGTGCCATAAACAAGGCGTCGAACACGCTCGTTGCTCACGCGGTGTTCCCACCAGATGTGAGCTAAATTACGAAGGCACCGGTGGTCGAACGTAACTAGCCTCTTCAGGTCCGCTGCTTTAAGCGGTCAGGTTTCACAACCGTACAATAGGGTCGAACGTACTGCTACATTGTACACTCTACCCTTCAGGGCAAGAGTGATGTCGCGCCGGCGCCATAAGTGGCGAAGGTTAGCGTAAGCGCCTCTAGCTTTTGCTATACGATTCGTGATTTCATCTTCAAACCTTACGGGTGCTGATACAACTTCTTAGGTAGTTGAATTTTTGAACGACTTCTAGCTGATCACCACCAAGGGTCAGCGTAGCGGGCGGTCCAGACCAATCTTGGAGAAACGCTTCGCACTTCGAGGGTGCGAAGCAAAGCCCGAAGTGACGGACAGCTAGTGCTAATCTGTCCAGTGCCGCTTGGCACGTTTGTGAGCTGTCACAGATCAGGGCAATATCGTCAGCATACTCTAAATCAAGAAGTCGTTCTTCTGGGAGTAGCTCCACACCTAAGTCGTGTCCTGTGAACGCGATTTCCATGACTTCGTCAACAGCGAAGTTGAAGAGGAAAGGTGACAGCGGGCATCCTTGTCTCACGCCCCTGGAGATATTAAAGGGCGACGACAACTTGCCCGAGCTACGAGCATATAATGCTCGGATAATATTCACATATTTCTCAGGTACACCTTTCCTGAGTAGACAGTCCCAAAGTGCATGTCTATCCACCGAATCGAATGCACCTTTGATATCGAGGAACACGACAACGGTGGGCCGCCAATATATGTGACGGTGCTCCAATAACTGACGCAAAGTGAAGATGTGGTCAATGCAGCCACAACCTCGACGAAATCCAGTTTGCTCTTCGCGAATCTGGCTTTCACGAGTGCCAGTCAGTCTGTTAAGCATGACAGAGGCAAGCAATTTGGAGGCGATGGAGATCAGACTGATTCCTTCATGGCTGCCGCATTCCGATCGTGAGCCTCCTTTGAAAATTGGGACTATGATGGATCGGCTCCAATCGGTTGGGACAGTCTCCTGCTCCCACAGTCTCACTAGTAACTCGTGTAAATCATCCACAAGAGCAGGTCCCCCGAATTTGAAGAGGGCTGTCGGAAGGTCATCAGGTCCCGCGGCTTTGTTCAACTTCAACAGTCCGACCTCATGTTTGACTTCTGAGGGAGAGGGTGGATCCAAAGGAACAGCCCAGTGAGCGGGGCGGTCACTGGTCGGCGAGAAATCTAACAATTCCGACTGATTAAATTGCCGTTCAAAGTGCTCAGCCCAACGTTCCAGGCGTTTTGATAAGTTGTGGATAGTCTGTCCACTCTCGTCACGTATAGTTTCACTAACACCATTTCTCCTGCTGCCCGTTTCCCGTATAAGACGGAATAGCTCACGATGGTTAACAAGGGCAGCGGCCATTTCCATCTCTGTTGCACGACGAGACCACCAGGATTCGCGGTCTCTCTTCAAGTTAGCACGGAGTTTTGCCCGGAGCTGTTTGCGAGTTTCATTGTGTTCGCTTCCAGCCGGAATATGCCGGCGAGCATCTATAAGTTCCAGAGACTGTGAAGAGACCCAATGTTCATGTTGGCGATTAGACATACCACGTGAGGATTTGCCTGCTGCTAGTAAGGCCTGTTGCATATGAGACCAGTGAGCTTCAATTGCATCCAGTGAGCGTTTATCCAACTGGGATGACAGCGAAATTTGATAGGCGTGCAGAACAGCTGCATTCACCAGTCTGCCGGTGTCAATGCGCTCACAACATCGTCTTGGGCGTCCGCCAAAGCGCATCCGCAGGTCAGCACATACAAGTGCATGATCGGTGTCAACACCTGTGCTCCAAACCGAGCGACAGTTATGGACGCAGCCTCTCCAGCGGTAACTGATAGCAATGTGATCGATTTGCGTCCATAGCTGGTTCGAGGCTGGTGGGCGCCAAGTCACCCTCCGGCGGGTGCTGTGTCGGAAATTAGTGCTCGCAAGAAATAAGCGAGCATCCTCACACAAATGAAGTAACCGCTCACCGTTATCATTACGGGAGCCTATACCATGTTGGACGCCCAGATGCAGCTCATCTGTGGATAATTTTCCAACTTGAGCGTTCAGATCCCCAGCCAGCAATACAGTGTCCGAGCTTCTTCTGTGGCGGAGGAGTTCGTTCAGTTGGCGACAGAAGTCGTCTTTTACCGAGTCATCGCTAGAGTTTGTGGGTGCATAGGCAGCGATAACGAATAGACACCTGTTAGTCCCACGCGACTTCGAAGTTTTGAACGAGCCAGCCAATCGGACTGCACACATCCGGCTACTGATTGGAATCCAATCAACCAGAGCAGATTCAGCCCGGGGACTCAGGACAATACCAACACCGGCTTGGCCGGTGCTCGAAGCTGCATCGTCACCGGATAGGCGCAATGAGAAAGTGCTGCTTGTGTCACCTGAAGGGGATCGCAGAGTGAGTACAGAGCTCGAGTCTTGCTGGCGGGTCTCCGATAAGCAGCAGATATCGTTTGAGAGGGTCTCTAATGTTCGGGCAAGTGCTGCCTGTTGACCGATCTGAAGCAATGTGCGAACATTGAGGCATGTCAGTCTGAAGGAGGATCGTGGGCTCCAAATGGAAGCCGATGAACTGGAATGGGCCGCTTGCTTGTACATGGGCCTGTTGACAGTGCAGGAATGACGCTCTGCGTTCTCCTGTGAGTTGAAACTAAAAGACACGCGACTATTGAAGCAAGGTGGGGGAGGGCCGAGAATTGGGGGTTGAAAACGGGAAGTAAAGTAAAGCTGGAACGGGACGATAAGGGTGAAAAAGCACAAGAAGGGGAATAAGAAGATGGGAAGGAAGGATGGTTAAGGAAGTCAACTTGACAACTAACACACGAGCGGGACTTAAGAAAGCCATGCTGCGAAGGTGAGAAAAGTTTGTGCGATATTAGGAACGAAACCAAATGTTCCCTAACAATTCTCTCTGGTATGCGCGAGTGAATGGCTGTGTGACTGATGGGGCGGTAGTTCCAGATGTCAGTTTTCGACCTGGACTTATGTCGCGGTATAACCTTAGCCGTTTTCCAACGTTCGGGATATTAACCGGACTGGACAGACAAAGAGAAGCTATTTAATATAAGTGGGATATCATCTTCACGGTGTTTGACTAAAAAAGAGGAGATCCCATTGTAGTCAGGATGGTCGTAGACAGGTAATCATACGTTTTATCGTAGCGACACTAAGCTCGATCGCTGAGACTTGTTCAGAGAAGTGAAACGAGGTTGGCAATTCCAGGGTTTCTTTTTCAAGATTAAAGGATCTAGCAAAATATGAGTTAAAAGCTTCTGCCATGGCAGTTGGGGAATCAATGCATTCGCCTTCAGGCATGACGATGTGGGAGGGTAGGTCAGTTTTCCGCCTATCCTTTTTCTCAGTAATGCAGTCACCAGTTGACTTGTATTACTACTATTTACAGCCTGTTATTCTTCCTGCATGAGACGGGTGTAGTGTTTCATGTTCGTCTCTGTTATAAGGTGTTGGAGTCTCAGTAGTACGCTGAAATCGTGAGTACGTTCTTATGTTCGAGTTAGCACTCGTATTTTCCGCTTGCCCTTTGCTTTGTTAGGGTACTTAGAAGAGGCTCTGATGTTATCACGGGAGGCAAGTATGCTTAAGCATATAGTCACATTGTCATAGAAGATGTCAGAGGCTCTCTTAATGTCAGACGAAAGAAAGAAATGGTCCCAATTTTGGACCCTAAGCAAAACGGAGAAATCTACCCAATTAGCATTTTGAAGGAAGTGTGGAACCACCGCAGACCTACGTGCGACGACTCAGCTATAATTTTACATCCGACTATTTTGTGCTCACATCCAACAAGACCGTCAATTACTTCAGTAGCTATCTGGGAGGTGCCTGAGGTAAAAAGTAGATCTAGTATATTTTTCCCCTGATAACCAAGAGAACATGTTGCTCCCAACCACCAATGATGAGGGTTATGAACTCAGCATGTTTCGCTTTTGTTACTAAATTTGGCCAACAGATATCTGGTAGGTTGAAATCTCCATCTACAACTTTATCAAAAGAACCAAGTTCCCATATGTAATTGAAGATATCAACCAACTGGTTCTCATCACTGAAGCTGGCCCCGGGTGAACGATATATACAGCCTACAAGAGTTCGCTTAGTACCGAAGGACAAGAGTAACCAAGCGGAATCAATAGGGGGGCATATAAGTGGAAGTGTGAATTCAGACATAAGGAGGTTCTGTGTGTAGTAAATTATGCAGTCGCCTCTGCCTTGCTTTCGATCACTTTTAATAAGCTTGTAATCTTCGATAGAAAGCAGCTGACTGAGCATAGAATCATGACACCAGGTTTCAGTGAGTAAAATCATATCAGGTTTATTCAGACTTGTGAAGGTGCGGAGTAAGTGAAGTTTATTCAACAGAGAACGGATATTAATTATCACCAGTTTTAAAAGATCCTGACGCTGTTTATCATTCCACCTAGTATTTCCTCTTGCAATCACATTAGTTCTAGAGCCCTCCGCAGCAAATCCCTTGCCGTGAGATTCGCCAGTCCTATCGGGATTAGAGGGGTGGGGGAATGCAAAAAGAATGCTGTGGTGATTTGAGGCGATGGAGTTTAAGCGGATAGGGTGTTATTGTCGAAGGGCTCGCAGAAGGCATTGTAAGAGGAGGAGGCGGAAGAGAGTATGGATAGGGGCACAAATAAGTGGTCTGTGTTTCAGCAAAGTCATGTACAGGTCTACCAGGAGAACAGCCTTGGCACATCACCAGAACAATGGGAGTTGTGGCTTGCCACTGTGCAGCAGCATTATTCACGACTGTCATTGGGACACGGGGAGTCACCTTTCGAGCACGAAGGCCCCTGTTTGATCTAAGACGCTTAGGGCGCGGACCATGACCACTGCTGCTGCGTCAGCGTTCATGCCCAGTTCCATGCGCTCCATTCGTTTGGAGAATCAGCTAGACCATGCCGAAGTGGGTAACCCTTCAAGCAGCTCAATGATGACGTCTACTGCAGCCTCTGGAGACTCACGCATCATGCACTTGACATTTGGAAACACAAAAGGTCACACGGAGCCAGGTATGGACTGTAGGATGCGTTCTATAGTCAGAAAATTTACGAAGACATGGGACGTGTGTGCGGATGCGTTGTCATAGTGCAGCAAGGTCCCTCGTGCTCGAGTCCTTGGACGACGCTTGACTACAGCTTCCAGCACTTTTGGCAGACACTGGGTGGCATACCAGTCTCCGGTGACTGTGCGTTACCGTACGGGCGGTACGGTAGCCACGTAATCGGTCTTGGCCACGAACACAACCATCGTCTGCTTGACCACACTGCGCTCACGCCGGAATCTCTGAGGCAGCACCCCCCCAATGGCCGTCCACTGAAGCTTAGTCTGTGGGTCGAACCTGTACACCCAGGTCTCGTCACCACTGCGGATCTCCCAAACAGCATTGGAACGTCCACCATCAAACCTGTCAAGCCTGGTGCGGCACCAATTCGCCCGAGCTGCTTTCTGATCCTCAGTGAGCTGATGGAATACCCAGCGTGCGCAAGCCTTTTTGGAGATGCAGTTCTCACGTAGGATGGTGGGGATTGATCCAACGAGATCCTGGTGGCTTTCCCCAGCTGTATCACAGTCACCCACATGTCCTCTTTTAGCATGGCTTGCACAGCAGCAGTGTTGTCCGCAGTGTTGGTCTCCACAGTTCAACCACACTGTGCCTCATCATCCAGGGACCGCCTGCCACGCGCGCATTCCGCAAACCACTCAAACGCGATGGTTCTTGAAGACGCCTCGTCACAAAACGCAGCACGCAATCGTTCAACACTCTGGTGCTGCATTGAACCACATTTTTAGTCATTGAAAATCGTCGCCCTCCAGTGACATCGACCGAGTTCCATACTTACAGTCAGAGTATTGCAACCCTTATGACTTGTGAGCTGGGTTGAGCTGCTGATAGAGGGTTCCGTGGGTGCTGAGTTATCTGCGGAGTAATGGCTGATTATAATGCGGGGCAGTGAAAGCCGCAAGAAATCTGTCTCGCTGATGCCGCCTTTGCTTTGCCCGATAGCCAGCTGTTTGTGACAGTATGTTGTTAAGGCAAGATGTAGGCGCCTTGACCCTAATTGTTGGCTTAGGGCATTAAAGTTTTCATGCAAGCTCCCCTTCTCTCCCTCTTCTTATTCTTTATTCCATAAGTCATCAAGGTTGTATGGCAGCGAAGCATCAGTTCAAGTGACTGATGTACTGCTGTTATTGTTTACGATGCATCACACAGAATTTGTGTAGCCACAAATTGAGCTCCTCCAATGGATCGTGTTTCGTGTTATCACAAACTACATAATTAACTTTATTATTGTTCATTTTGTTTTTCTTTTCTTTCATTGTTGATCACGACTTGGACTATCTCTTGAGGTGACACAGTGAAGCTCAATCAGTGTACGCACGCAATGCGAAATGCCACAAATAAGTGCTATATTTTGTAGGGTTAAATGGGCCGAAGTGGCCACCCTAATTGCATATGAAAATGATCTGAAAAATGAGTTAAAGCGCTGTAATGGCCTGTTTGATTTTAGACCACACTGAAACACGGCCTGATTAGATGAAATTGCCCGCTCTGTTCGCATATAAAAATCGCTTTATGTGATGAATTAAAGCAATGATGGCTTGAAAGCTTTTAAACTACACGGGCACGCATTTCCAGATGGGCGTGGAAGTGCGGGTGAAACCCTTAAGGGGACTAACCCGCATGGAAGCTAGTCCCCAGGAGACGGTTCCACGAATAATCGAATCACTTTACTTGAATCTTAGACCGTTTCCTTTACTCTCTCTCTCTCTCTCTCTCTGAAATCTGTTGCACTTCTCGCTCTATTTTATTGTATTTGTTCTTTTCTGTGGTTATGGTGGTTTAACAAGCTTGTAAAATCCTGATTACACCCAAAGGGCCATGCATCGTAAAACCGAGAATTTACGTGATTATTATTATTAGTAATAACAGTAGTATCCAAGCACGCTGATATGCGGGTTCAACATGCGATCGCTGGACACCATTGTGGGTAACCAGTTGCGTGTCCGCAAGACATTCTTAGTACTAAGCATGTTTTCATCCGGCAAACCCGATCTCAAGTCTGAGCAATGAGTCTCCAGACAGTTACTGTAAATTCTCTCTGCTTGCCGACATAATCCGACTGGAATTGATTACGATAAATATAATTAAGATCTCAAGATAAATTTTCGTAATGGTTTGAGGAGGGACCGGGGAGTCTGGTGTTTTCATCGTTCTTTGGAGATGGGCACAGCCTTTGCTCATGGTAACCACCAGAAGTTAATCCTTCTGATACGTGAAACGGGCAGTGACTGACCTGCTGCTATCGGAACTGAACACGGCGAGATAAAATACCTATTCACAACTTACCAAAACGTATGGAACTCTGAGCTGAACGCTTTGGAAGGCAGTTTACTTGGCAAGACGCACCATCTTAACAGTGATCGCTCTACTTCTTTGGTCGTTCCTTTGAATCCGCGCTCTCTCGCAGAACTCGCAAGTAAGATCGGGCCGTCGAAATTTTATAGGGGTTTGGGATCAGATGAACTCGCTGCATCCCTCTTCGAATTAAAGGACCAGCGCTTGTGGAAAACCTGCACGATTTATTATTTCATTGTGCGTTTCTTTGTCTCTCCCCCTCCTGCTTATTCTCCATCAAACCAAGAGCGCATTACTTATGCACAATGTTATTTTTGTTGGGTTTCACTTTTACTCTTTTTTCATTCCTTTGTTAATCCCGTCAATTTTTTTATATTGTTGTGCAATTAGTGAACCTGTACCTGTATGGCTGAGTGGCGGTTAAACTCCTAACTTTAATAACTCATCCGCTTGCACAAGACATCCCGCAGCACCTCTGCATACAATGATGGCAACTGAAAACTGCTCATCCGAACCTCTTCCACTCAGCGGCGTGAACATCAACTAGGGTGCATCACTTGTAATGCGGTTTCACTATTTTTGTCTTCCTGTGTTCCACCCATTACACCTCCGTAATTAACATCATCTGCTCACAACTTCATCTTTAAACGTTTCTGACGTCCACTGCTTATTCAGACGACTCAGTTTGTGTCCAATACTTACATCATGGCGCATTGAAAATGGTCCCAAACGGGGTTCGGTTCGGATCACCAGTTACTTGATTGTGAAGCTATGTGGCAGGCAGATGACATAATAGTTAAATCACTGTGCTGCTGTCCATTGAGCACTAAAGCGGTGTTTAGGTCGACAAGGTTACATTCACTCCACCATCTGTAGTTGACGTATTTTCTAGCGACTTTGGTCGGTGGCAGTATCATTTGGTGGACGTAAAATAACCCGATTCAACCGCATGCGTTGCAGGGTTATATAGGGAATGCAGTCGAAATCATTGGTACAATGCACATCGGCTCCAATACGTGATACCTAGTCGTGGTTTGAGTTCGTACCATCTGGCCAAGGATGCGTTACGACGCCACTGTGTTGTGAGGCGCTGTGTGTAGTGAGGCACTGTGTGAGACAGCACACACAGACTCGAACGAAGTATAAAGTCAATCCTGGCAGTAGCTGTTGACTGATCTGATGCGGAGGAAATATGTCGAAAGATCCTATGTGAAATGATACTGTAGGGGTGTAGGACGGTCAAGAATGATTCCTTTCTAGTCACCAGGGTAAAGGGAAGACGGGCACAAAAGGAAAGACGGTCGAAGATAAAAGAACACTTATAGAAGATTTAGTTGAGTGATTGATACCGTCTGACAGATTCTGACCCAATAGTCTTAAGCATAGCTATTGAAGAGAAATAGCTAACTATGAAACTTTCATCGAATGATTAATTGATATTCTGACACACGAAGTAGTGTTGTTTAGGTCATGGTGACTGCAACTTCCAAGCTCTGTGGGTGTGGTTTAGGAACCGTCATGGTTTGTTTTAGTAGGGTTAGAACTATTTATGTATGCTTTGTGATCGTACTGTGTGAGGTTAATCATACAACGCTCAGCAGCATGTGAATTTGCGCCCTGTAGACCAGACTTTGTTTGCCTTAAAAAGATTGGTCGCAATGACAGGCGGTGGCTTTATTCTCCCCCCCCACCGCTTTTGAATACTCGTTCTTTCCATTCTAACCTTCTCGTTTTCTTGCTATTTGCAAGGTTTTTCAGTTTAAATTTGCCACCATTGTCTACCAAGTATTCAGCTCCCATGATTAGCTCCGTCTTTTTAATTTCTCCCTTTCCATGTTTCGCATATTCACATTTCTCGATAGCTCTGATGCTTTCATGCAGTAGCTCTTCTTCGGGCTGTTCGATCAATGCTGTTGGTTTCCACTTCTTCGAGCAACGTTTCAATCTCTATTCGCTGTTTGCAGTGTCATCTTGATGTACCCCTTATTAGTCACGTTCACTCATTGAGATTGTTCTACTTGGTTTTTTTACTGCTAAGCATTTTCACGGTCAGTTGCAAGTGTTTTGCTCCGCCCTTCCGTACGGCCAACTATCCTTTGCACGTTTCGTCAGACGTATGCTCGTACGCGCTCTCGACAAGAGTGTCAATATTGCCCGCGTTATCTGTATTTTTTTGCTTTTCCTCTTAGCACACCGTTCTCCGTATCTTTTCGATTCTACCTTGCTTTTGGATACTCTTTCTCCTATTCTAGTACTGTTTGAGCATTGTACTTGAAAATTCGGCGAAATCCTTACTGTCCTCGTTACGTTTTCTTATCAATGTAATGTCATGCTTTCCTTTTAGAATGAGCTGGATGTGTTAGATTTAATGACCTATCCACGGCGGTACACTTGTGCGCTTACTAAGCGGGTCAACCTGGAGTTCACTGTCCTAGCACAAACGCAGTTTGGAGTCAGTGTTTACAACTGTCCCGATCTCGCCACTGTTGACGTATTTTCTCGTACAAGCACTTATTCTTTTTTCCATTCGTTTATCTGCTCTATTATCTTGCGTTTCCTGAGCTTATCATCCATTTTTTGCAACTATTCTGAGCAGTAACAATTTTCAAAAATGGTTTACTTTTCGGTTAAGGTTGAGCGTCGCGTTTTGTTTCTAAGATTCCCGTATCCTAGCTAAGTTGGATCGTTCGTCTCACTGCCCCTAGATTCCAGTCTATCAACGACGTAAACCCGAACCTAAATAACCTGATAGTATTTCTCCTTCACTCATTAAACTACAGACAGTTTACAGTCATCCGCGTCTTCAACACGTCTGCTGTTTGCAATTCCTTTGAGGTCCCTCTATATTTATTCGAGAAATTAGTTCGTGGCAATCAGCGTTGGGTTTTGGAGTATCCTCGGTTTGTTTGGATTACGACGCGAATCTCTATTGTGATCTCGCTCATTCCGATCATTGGGACCGTATTTGAAGTCGGTTTTCGTTGTTGCTCCTACCTAACTGCACTGCGCGATCGGTTTTATCCTCATTGGAATTTAACACGTAAAAATAGCCAGAGCTGGAAGCGACGCTCACGGTGTAACAATAAATGGTTGACGTTTCGATCATTAAGCCACTGAGGGTCGCGAGTAACGCTTGGTCCAGGGGTTAGGACTTGAATCTTTTATTCTGAACTACACGCCGTACTTTCTTAGCATGTGTTCACTTTATTCGTCACCCTGTTGTCGTTTTTTGGATTTTCCATATTTTGTCCGAATCATTTGAACATGTTTGTTCTTTTTCCTGATTGGGCATCAGTCGTGTTCGTTTCCCCACAGTTCTCCACTCACTGCTTTTGTCCTCACTCTTCCTGTTGATGTGCTCCTCTCCATCCTCAGCGCGTTTCCCTGGGGCAGTTGCTTCCACAGCCTGTTGGACATAATATGGCGAAATGATCTGCATCTTGACTCTCGTTGGCATGTATTGCAAGTGTTGCTTTCACGTCTCCGGTCTACGTTGCCGCCTCCGCGGACTATTGGCTATCTTAGCTGCCCGGATCCGTTTAATTCTTCCCGAGTATGTTTGTTGTTACCTCGTCTACCTACCTACACCTGACGTTCATCACTAACTGCTTCTTAAGATGGTCCACACGCAATACATTAACCCTTTTCCTTTCTACTTATTCTCATGGAACTGTGTTTACGCCTATTCATCTGTATGTGATCGGAAAATCTCGCGTACTTTTAGCCATCTCCTCCGTTTTCTTGTATCTTTGACCCTTGTACATCTATGTTTACATTTTTTCCTTGCATTATTAAACTCTCTGTTGATGGGGCCCACACTCATTCATACTCACTGGTTTATGGCCGTTACACTCCATTTGAACCATATCGTATCTTCTATGGGCAGCTTATTTCTTCTCATTCGTTTGCATCTCTCATACTGACTCACCTGGCCGAGTATTTAAGCAGATTGATGTCACCTAACTGGGTTATCGGTCGCCACTCCGGGTTTTGCTCTTATACTTTCCTCCTTCTCTAGATGGCTGCCAAAACATAACCTGCTGCTTTTCGGTTGTGTGCTCCCGCTGACTTTGGAGGTGTTCAAGAATTCTTCTGAACTAGCACTGTTTCTGAACTTTCCATCGCATTAGCATTTTATTCCGATTGCTTATCTAACCCTATACACCGTTTTAGGTGAATAACAACGATGAATACTGTTTGGTAAAATAAGACCCAACCAACTCTGCGTCACCTAGGGTTTTAATTTTTGACTCTAGCTGGTATTCTTTACAATTAAATTAGCCGCAGCAAGCGTGCGACCACTCTCGCAGTACGGAACTCAGAACTGCCTTAACGCGTCTGTGACACTAAACACCGCTAAGAAGCGATTTACCTTTCCCCTTTTGGTCTGTTCTTCTCTACCGGTCTTATCATCTGATGCGCATTCCGTAATTTAGCTACTTTTGCTTTCAGCGCATTGTTTCCATCAGGTCACCCTAGTGTGCCCACTACGTTGGCTACGCGGGCATGGAATCTAGCGGAATAGCACGCGTTGGTTCAAACAGGTACTACGCATACCAGCCCTCCTCTTGGGATCTTGCTTCCTTTTCGTGATGTGAAGCGATAGAGACCTGGTAAAGGAAGTTACGGACTACAATGCCGGATGCTGTTTGCACACCCCACCCTCTGGGTTTAGGTTCAGTCGACCCACGATGTGTTTGGCTCTAGACTTTACGTGACGTTTCCCGCAACCGGTACCGGTGGTGGCATTGTTTCAATCGTCATCGAGACGAAGCACCGGATTATGTTCAGTTTCGTTAAACAACTATGATCTGGGCACTGAAGTGCGGTGGATCCAGTTGCAACGACTCACGTCGCCAGAGTGATAATACAAAACAACGGCAAACGGCAGTGTGCAGCAAGTCTGCTATTCTTCAAATGGGTTCGCCTCACGGACTGGTCAGGACGCTGAGAACGGATCAACTGTCCATATTTTTCAATTATTGTTTCACTAACTGTGGGTTTTCTTGAATTCCTGTTCCAGATAAGCTGCTATAGCACTCGGCTGTCCCTAGTAGTACTGACATTCTCTACCTCATGGGCCGTTGCCACCTACTAGTGTTTTCGGCTTAGCCGAATACTCCTTGTCAATAGTTGTTTCTGGACGCTACGGACACACTGAAACCCAGGACCTATTTGAACCTGTTTCCGTGCTTCGATCCACCCACAGTTCGCAGTCCCTAGTTGGTTGCAGAGGTGGCGACAAAAACATTCTTCGTTGCACACTTGCGGCCATTCTAAGTCGGCATTCAATGTACCAATCTCATCCAACACTAACAATTGGTGTGCCAGTTCGTCACTATATTATTGAAAATGTGGACTGCGAGTTACATGTGAGAAGGTTAGAAGTCAGGCGCTCCTTGGAAACGTGAATAGTGAGCGCTAGTCATGTGCGCACTAGCGCATGGTCAGAATCCAGGCGCTTATTTCAATTTGACTTGAACTAATATGCGCCATCTGCAACTGATGACAATTAGGTCAATTTGTGTCCAGATCATCGAGGAATTCGGTATGTACCAGGTAGCACGATGTGAACATTTGTGCTGGAAGGCAGTGCTACTAATATACACATATACAGATGCATAGTTGCTGGAATATATCACCATTGCCTGTTCGACGTGCATCGACCCCGAAACGGCCGTCCAGGTGTTGTTCAGAATCTGAAAGACGTCCTACTTGGGCATTCAAGTCATCAACCACAACCACGATGTCAGTATTATTCTCCATGCGCAGAAAGGATACAATCTAGTGATAGAAGTCGTATTTGATTCCTTCCGAACTGCAGTCAATAGGGGGCGATGAAAGGACACCTGAACTTCAGACGGTGCTTATTAACCCCCACCGAGGTTCGAAGCCAAACTGCACACTTGCGATAGATTGCTTTTAGTATTTTTGGTGAGAACAATACCAGCGCCGTAAATTCCGTTAGTTGTTGACTCATTATCGCCAGAGACACCTGTTTATTTTGTGGTGCTGACTTACCTCTTGGGTAACGTCGATCGTGGTGCCCAACCGTCCTAGACGCTAGGATACTCTATTGTCGGTGCTTTCTTGCTTCCGTACAGTGCGCAGCTGATTTCAATCTACTATTGTTGATACTACTGCGGCTGTTGTTGTCGTCGTCAGGTGTTGCCTGCTAGCAGCACTACACTTCGCCACAGGTTTCGTATTCGTTTGCACTCGATAGGTAGACATAGCAGTAATTCGACTCGGACTCTTGACGTTTCGATATCAGCCGAAACCTTTGTCCATGAGCCGCCAGTTCGTAGAAAATGTTTGCCACGAAGCTGAGTGCCATTTTGAAGCACTCGTAGGGGAAGTGGATTGAGGCAAGTGCTGTGTTATTTCCGCGATTTACGTTACTTCAAGGCCGGATCCGTCACGTTCTGTACGTGAAACGCGATTACATTTGTACACTGTTTGTTCGGAAATCGATTCAATTCCTCTACCACTGTCCTACTTGTGGTCTACGATGAAGCATCTTCCTTTGTTTCATTGTAGAGAACTGGACAATCGAACAGACACTCACTCATCTTTATCGCATGGTCCATGACACGGACTTGCCTAGTCACCAGAATTGACAATACCTTGCTGTATAGCTCCACATCAGTATCCTGTGCACTGCGCGACGTGGTCATTGTTTCCTCACTACCCGTTCCCTGGTACACTTCTCTCGAAGGGGAGCATCATCTGGCTATCCTGATTCATCGATCAACATTACTGATGTGAATAAGATGCATTTAAGCTACAGCAAAAACAAACAACCAGTTGACGTAGGTATCGCTTATATTACATTGGCCCTGTCATCACTAGTAACTAGATTGAGAATCACGCGTTATTGGCCATTCGCGATATCATACAGTACCTCTACTTATTTGTTTTCCATTCTAATCTACTCAAGCGCTTCACGAATCTTGTGCACTACTCTTAGCGTTTTCACCTTTTTAGCATTCACTACTTGCGTTTTCTCCCGCTTCTCAACCCCGTCGATCACTCACATCGCCTGGTCAGACACCTTACAGTTGGGGGCTTGATCAGCCGTTCTAGGACTGAACACCTGCCCGGCTTGATGGATATTGTGCAGGTTGTTTTTGAGCTTCCCAGACGCCACCCACACAATGACTAAACTCATATTACCGTATCCTCCTTTGTCCTCTGCTTGCTGCATTTTGGCGCACTTATTTAACTCACTGAATTTTACCAAGCTATTGAGGTTAATAAATCTGACGCGCACCGCTTAAGTCCCTCCGCCTGGGGCTCCTTACCCGACTTTCCCCTGTAGTGTCTGTCGTTTGCGCATTGATTCATTTAGGGCAGTTTCACATTTAACTTTTCGTTCTAATTCATGTTACCATTCTTTTAGATCCTCAAGTTTCCCATCCCAACCCCAAGGCATCCGCACAATGTCGTGAGTAGTGCGCCGGTCTCCTTAATTTGAATTCTTTTGTTACAGAAATACCTGATGGAATATTACACAGCCCTCGATGCTTCGCTATGGATACATATTTTCGTATGGTGAGTGCATCTTTGTCCTATTGTTTATGAGACTCGTGTTTCTTACTTATAAGTCATGGTTTATTTATTCCCTCAGTCTTTTTCATCGATTCTTGACACAGTTGTTCAACCTTAGTGCTTCGCCGGATCTACCTAGGCAAATGAATTTGTTGTCGGCCGTGGTTGGTGTGGTGGCCACCCCCTACCTTTTCGCCAAAGTTCCTGAGTCGCTGATCTGAGTTAACGTTCGACCACAATTACCGCACTGCGGCGCCCGCGTTCCGCTCTTTGGTCTCCTATTGGACTGTACAGAGACGCACGTTGCAACGCCCCGCATCCTTTCGCTTGCAAACACCTGTCTCGACTTCTCATCACTAGGGTTCTAGTTTTTCCTACTTTCTGCTCCCTGCTGCTGTTAGGAGCCTCAGCCCGCGTGGTACATACTTTTTTCGCGTTCCATCGCTCTTAGATAGGCGCGTCGTTCTATCATGTCTATTCCACATAGTCTATGTTTCATTGCCTTAGTTTCCTTCTGACTTATTTTATATCTGTCTCTTGACCGATTCCTAATCATTCAATCTAAAGGGCTTGGTCGATTTGGGAGTGGAGAAGCAACGTTTCTGCGGAGTTACCCGAACTCGCAGCACACCATCTGGTCACGGAAGGTTGCTTTTGTGAGCGATGGTAGCACCGTATCTCATTCCACATCGCCACAGATAAATTCGTCTCAGCAAAATGCCGATGTCACTCAAGATCACAACTAAAGTGTTTCGGTTCCCAGCTTCACTAAGCTGACATGTTGACCTTTGTCTACTAGAGCTCGAATTCCATGCACACTGCGAATCACTGGGATTATTCAACCTGGAGATCCGCAATGACTCATTAGCTGTTGCGACAGTCATTCACTGGTTCAGGCGTCGGTTCGTATTCCCTACGTCTTGGGTTCGAGTCGCACTGCCACTCGCTCTGCCTGACTGGTGCAGCCGAGTACGAAACCGTTCGTGGAGCGCAACAGTGCAAGTGGGCGATGCCTAACCCTCATTTGCTTCAGTAACTAAGATTCGGTTCACAGTTAACCTTGGTCCAGCTTGTGATAGTGAGTGAATATCCATTCATACGACGGATGTTTCAAAGTGAAGTCACAACTTCGATTGCGCTGTTTGGTACTCACTTCCTCCAACTTACATGGATTACCGGCATTGCACAGTCAACTGTACGCCTGGGAGTGCGATATTTGTGGCGACTGACACGCGTGATCCCTGGGCTATGTTTTGAGCTGCACGAACACAGCTTTCTCTTCCTAGTTCGATCCTTGCACTCCCCGCTCCGCGTGTTTCGCTAAACTGTATTTTACAGCAGTTACTTCGCCGGTGCTCGAGTGGTTCAGGCTTCTCTCTTGCAATCCACATTTCACCAGTTCGACCCTGCTTAGGTTCGGACAATCTTGTAGTGTCCCAACTCGCACGCCAGTGTCGTTGATCCGTTTGCAGCGAGGCGTCGGTACGGCATGCTGGCGTACTGCTGTTGCCGTTCGTTCCGTATATTTAGCACCTCATTGTCTCACCGTGGAAGTACCGTTGTCATTCAGTGTTGAAATTAGATGGCCACCTTTGTGAGCCACTGAAGTGTAATTGTGCTGCACGTTATCCTCACAGCACTGTGTATACACACAGGGGTACCTCATACACCAATTGCCCCATTGGCTGTTCATCCAAGTGCTTGACCACAGATTTGCACTGTATAGCACTGCTTGTAGCTGATTTTGTTAAGCTCGCTTCTAAAGCGATAGCTGATTGTTGACCACGCATTACCTCTTGAAATGAAGACCGTGATTTCTCAATGAAATGTGTGCGTTAGGCAGCTCATTGTGGTTATCGAAAAATACAGATCCTTTGTATTGATGATCAGATTGTTTCCTTAGTACACGGATAGCTTCAAAAGTTGCATCCACTTTGGCACGTGCGAGGCGCTCCAGATCATAGCTTACCCAGGGGGCGTAGTTTTATTTACTGCGAGGCTCGAGTTAGCCACAGTTGACTTATCAACGAGAAATGAAGTATTTAACCACCGAACCAAGTACTGTTGGTCCGTTTCGTCTTCCAGACTAGGGGCTACGCAACTCGCTTTGTGCTTTTCAGGACATGGCTCACGGTCGGCACCAGTAGCGCGCTTGCTATTGTAGCCTACTCGAACTGCCTGTTTAGTTATCTACGAAGTGACAACCGAAAATGACACAGGCAGTGCAATTCGCCAGAATGCTATCTCGCCAAGGCCGTCTTATCTTCGCACGATACCTAATTGTGGACGACCGTATGTTGTGGATGACATGTAACCACCTTGACCATATGTGTTTGCTTTTAAGATTTAGGTTTTGTACTAGGTCCTCCTCTTCCACCTACTATTATTCTTCATTCCTTATGTACTTGTATGGTAGCGAAGCATCTGTTCAAATGGTGGATATACTGCAGTTTACATATATATATATATATATATATATATATATATATATATATATGCACTTGCTCAGCTGCGAAACGGTAAGTGTGCCGGAGCCGACGGGATCCCGCCTGAAGTATTGAAACACGGCGGACCCGCGTTGGTGACTGCGCTTCACTACTTGGTGCAACGCGTGTGGATTGAGGAGGAGGTGCCTCCTGAGCTGATGGATGCCCTTGTGCTACCACTGTACAAGGGCTAAGGGAGCAAGAGATGTTGCACGAATTATCGTGGCATCAACTTGCTGAGTTGTGTGGGCAAGGTGATTGCCCGATTCCTGCTCAACCGCCTCGTCAGTCAGGTTGTGGAACCGAACGTAGTGGAAGAGCAGTGTGGATTCCGTTCGGTTCACAGCACTATACATATGGTGTTTGCGGCTCGTCAGTTGCCGGAGAAGTGCAGAGAACGACACCAGCCGTTGTGCTCGCTTTTTGTTGATTTTACCAAAGCATTTGATACGGTGAACCGCGAGGCATTGTGGCTGGTGTTGGGTAAGTTTGGTTGCCCGCGTAAGTTTGTAAGTTTAATTGAATGTCTGCACAGTGGTATGCGAGCGAGGGTGCAGCTGAGTGGAGAGACCTCAGATGACTTTGCAGTCGTCTCTGGTGTGAAGCAAGGCTGTGTCTTAGCTCCTGCCCTGTTTAATATCTATCTTCATGCAATGTTGTCTTGTGCTTTTGATGCCGCTTGTGTTTACGGTGTTCGTGTGGAGCACCGTATTGATGGTGGATTGCTGAACATCCGTCGTTTCGGTGCGAGAACTCTAGTCTGTGAGACGACTATCCGTATGTTGCTGTTTGCTGACGACTGTGCGTTGTTTTCACACAGCGCGGATGAGTTGCAGCACATGACTAGTGCTCTGGCATCGACAGCGGCCAAATTCGGGCTCACCATCAACACAAGCAAAACTCTGTCTCTTTCAGCCTTCACCGGAGGTGCAATCTTCTATATTGCCGCGAATCAGCATTGGTGCTGAAGTATTAGAAACCACATCCCGCTTTTGCTACCTTGGGAGTGTTATGTCGACTGATCAGCAGCTACACGTTGAGTTGCGTATTCGCGTGTCGAAGGCAGCAGCGGCATTCGGGAAGCTTGAGTACCGAGTGTAGAACAACCATCAGCTTACGATTGGCCCGAAGCTGATGGTGCACAAATCCATGGTGCTGTCCGTCCTTCTATACGGCAGTGAAACGTGGACCATGTACCGGTGGGATGTGCGATATCTCGAGCGGTTCCATCAGCAGTGTTTGCGACGGCTTTTTCGCATCGGTTGGGGCGACAGAGTTGCAGACACGGAAGTGTTGCACCGAAGTGGAATGTATGCAATGGACTGCATACGCGGATACCGAAAGAACTCTTATATGGTCAGCTGAGTATTGGGAAGCGGCACGTGGGGAAACCAAAGTTACGTTACCAGGACATGATTAAAGTGAGCCTCTCACGTTCTAATCTTGATTGCAGGTCATGGGAATCGAAGGCGGTTGATCGGCGTTCATGGCGCGATCTGATCACGAAGGCAGTTGCCGACGTGCGGGAGAAAGACCTCATACATGCAGAGAAGAAACCGCAATTGCGGTAGCAGCATACAACGATGGGTTGTACTCCACCGACATCAAGCGCATGGTGCTGTAGCACATGTGGTCGCGAGTGCCTGAGTCCGGCAGACTTAGTGAGCCATGAGCGAGGCCACTTGGGACCACTACCGAAGCGACGACGGGTCCTGCAGAGAACGTACGCAGAACCAGCGTAGCGTTTGTAGGTACGCTGCATTCGATTTACTAACCGCATGCTTTCATGCTGTCTCTTTATTTCAGGTGGTGGGTTTTCAATTTTGTCGTAATGCTTTTCTTTTTCATATAAATGTCTACCTGTACGCTCTTCTATAAAATTGCTCACGTCGCTTAAGCCAATTGTAGTTAATTTCATTAACGTTTTCGTGTTCGTGTCATTTCCGTAAAATATACTTTCTGACCTCGTGAACTTATCTCGGATCCTTTGGAAGCAACTTATTATGCTCATTAATTTAAAATTTTTGTCGCGCTCCTTTATGCATTACTCGTTTTACTTTCTTTGTTATCTTTCTCACAAGTGATTGGCTGTTGCTTGACATCCCCGGTGTGGCTACTCTTGATGTGCATGTTGACAAGGTGCCTACCCACTACCTCGTCCATACTGGCTCTAGGAGACAGTTGGTCTTTGCTGGAGGGGACAGGGTGCACGGTTCTTGTGGCCGTGTTAGGATCGAAGAGTAGTTCCATGCACTTAGTGTGGAGCGGACTACGGTCCAGCCACCGCCTCGTGTGTGCGCTTGGTTCCCAAATACAGCGTGCTTGTGTTTGCCTGTGAAGGAGTGTGGGCCGGCTCCGTTGGTGAAACGTGGCTCCCATCCACATGCCTCCCGGTCTTATTCCCTCGGGTTTACACTGGATATGGGGTGTGTGGATGGAGCTGTTTGTGATGCAGCGCAAGCCACCCATGGTCCCTCTGTAGGCGCAGGCGTCCTGTGGCTCGCCGCAGTGACAGGCAAATCCGAAATCGGATGCCGCCAACCATATGCAATTTTTACATTCTGATCTCCCTTGCTACTTATGCTTGGAATCTAGCATTCTCAGTTGATTTTGCATGCATGCAATTGATCACACCGATTTTCATGTTGGTCAAGTTATACGTCGATCGTGTCTTAATTACTAGTCCTCCAGATCGGTCAATCTAATTGTCAATTATCAGCTCAGTAGATTGCATAGAATTGAGCGCGCGATGGGCCAATCCTACTACATCCATCGATCACCACATATTGGCATCTTTCTGCATTGTTCGCTATTTTGATTGCCAACCGTCCGCTAGGCTAGTCTGAATGCCTTAGTGTATTGGTCACTTTCCTCTCATCCAACGCTTATGTCTGCAGAACCATCTTTATCGAGTAGCACTGCCACGTACACTGGGGTTTATTCCTCCATCCTAAGCAGCAATTGCCATCTGGCCTAGCAACTCACGGCCGTGTCGAGCACCTAAAGTCCTCATCTCTCCACTCGGGTGGTAGATGTACCCAATAATATTACATGCGATGCTTTCCTTTTTAAAAGTGCTAACGAGATTCAGAAATAACAAATCGGGATCACTTGTATTCATCTTCTGTATTGCCCGATTTTCTCTCCATTGGAAGGTCACGCTGTTATGATAAGCTAGCAGGTAGACGGCGGACCAACTCTTAATTCTAAACCGGACACGATAAGGGATGACGGCAAACGGTCGCCAACTTATTTTGTTGAATTTATGGCCTACAGACCACTAATTATATGTCTGTATTCCACTCCGTTTCGGTTAGACTTTTGCAGCCTACTTCGGGTATTAGGATCACACATAACTTAGGCTCCTCCGTATCGATCGTGTACATTGATTCAGGTCAGTTTTTACAAGCTTTATGAAGAACACTTTGTTTTTTCCCTTCCACCCTTTCCTCCACACAGTCTCATTTTGGAGAGAAGTGTGCTGTTCTACTCCAAACGCTTCACCCGATTGACAGCGTGCGTGATGACTTCTGTTGCGCTTCTGTACCCACTCCAGTGGCAAGTTTACCTTTTGTTTCTACACTCTCTTATCTCTCCTTACTATGTGACCCTAGACTACTGACCAGGCAGTTCCTTCTTTCATTCAACATCAGTTTCCGCAAACTACATGGGCGTTCTGATGCTTGCTATCTCATCTCATTATGATCCTATCCCCGATCTTCTTACGGTTGGTTGCGTCTAGTGGTCCTCCCGGTATCAAAAACAATGTCTGAGCCTCATCATAACAAATACAATATCCGGTCGTCTGCCAAGCCTTCTGAAATGATGACTTCCTGATCGGTTCCAAGCATATCCCAAGAGATTGAATGGACAAATGGCTATTTTATGCTATACACTAATTTGAATCAACATCTTATTGTAACACTTTCGGCCATCTTCGCGTCTTGTAGGGTCAGCTTGGTGTCATGGACGCTCATGCGAGATCAACTTGAGGTCAATAAAGCCCACTCGCCCCATCTACCAACCACCGTCTTATCCTTCCTTGTTTCGTTTTTTGTACCAGTGTTGCACATTCCATCTTGTCATCCACTGATCATCCGCTTGCAGTTTTGACTCACATTGGCCTCTGGCTGGTAACACAGACTCTGCTGCTCATGGTGCTGAATCTGTTCACTAATTCGCCTTCTCAGTCGCACTCGATTCCCTCGGATGATGTTGTTCCCAACCCATATTTCATAGCTTCTCTGACGACATTCGATTACTTCCGTCCTCCAACGCCCGTCAGTCCCATGTATTGGTTTAGCCATACTTCGTCTTCAGACGCTAGAGATTGAGGATTTCTTGATCTTCAAGCGTAATGTATTTTTGTGGCCGCATTCTCTTTCGTTGACGGTCTTACAGAATAGCAATCCGTTATTTGTGGTCGTAGCCGCTAGTGGCAGCGCCCTTGTTTAACGACTAAACTGCAGTTGAGCCGAGCCTGTCCCCATTTCTGCGCACTATGTTTTTCCGTTGAAGTAACATGCTGTAGGTATCCTCGTGAGTCATATTGTCTTTGGTAAACATCACTTTTCTACTTCCGTGACAGCATTCACAACTACATTCCGTTTCGGTAGTGGCCTCGTACTGTTCGGCCTTTTGAGACATCTCCGTGCTGCACTACATCTTCTGATGCAGTCTATTGACAATGGTTCCCTGAGTCCCGTTGTGAGCACACTGATCGAACTTGAATCGACACGGTTGAAAAGACACGCCTTCCCCTATCCATGATTTTTCTTGTTGTCTATCGAATGCTCTTGCATCCCTTGCTTTCAGTGCCTACTAAACTAACCCAGACCGATCGGCATCAACAAGCCGAAGGGTTCGATCGACCTTTACAGCACTCACGAAATCTCTTAATTGCTTCCGAAATACCGGCTTTCGGTTTTTGGCACTGAGATTTCAGTGTTCCATTATTCGTCTAGTTTCATTGCCAATGGCGTACCTGTACATGGCGGCTGGTGTGACCTTAAATGGGCATCCAACTAGCTTAGAATCATTAATGGCATCCACTTCGTTTTTCACACCTCACTTGTCCGACGGTATGATTTCTGTCATCTGCAGAGCCATCGGCAGTGGAATCAATGGGTGTTCCCGTGTGTCACGTGTTATTGTAGCCACTTCTGCTGTCCATTGCTTTTTTGTAGCTGTCTCTGGCTTATAGAAAAAGACATCTTACCCTTCTGCTTTTGCAGGGTTCATTCATTTTATCCTCTGATACCAGCAAAGGTGCTTGAAGTTCTTGGGTTAGTTGGGCCCTTCCTTCTGTCACTCAGCTTTCTTTCAGCTGTCCTGTCCCGTTTGTGGCTGGCATTCACGCTTGTAATTTACAGGTGAGTCGTTTTCTAGTTCCTTTTTGATTCTCTGTCTCTGTAGGCTGCTTTGGAACATTTGAACTCCGGCACCTGCCTGGTTGACTTGGACGCTGGGCATATCCAGCTTTTTCGCTCTCCCAACCCACTTGAACATGGGCTGTATGACTCCTTTGCCACACCCAAAGCAGTGGTAAGCCCCCATTTGATGCGATGTCGTCTACGAGCTCTTCTGGGAAATATTTCACATACATATACGAATTTGTTTTATTGCTTGACGCAGTGTCGAATGGTGCTTCTGTGTACTAAGCATTCTCCACACACACAAAAACACACATGGTTTGCGGCATCCGGTTCCAGGTTTTCCTGTCACGGCGTCCTCCAAGGGGACAGCCACAGGACGCCTGCTCCTACAGTGGGCCCATGGGTGGCTTGCGCTGCACCACCCACAGCTCCAAGCACACACCCCATATCCAGTGTAAACCCGAAGGAATAAAACCGGGAGGCATGTGGATGGGAGCCACATTTCATCAACGGAGCCGGTGCACACTTCTGCAGCATGCACAGCAGCATCATTTCTATATAATTTGGGAATCATGCGTACCAGACGCACACAAGGTGTTGACTTGGCCGTAGTCCGCTCCATACTGGATGGGACCACTGTTTGAGCTTAGCACGCTCACGACGACCGTGTACCCCGTTCCTTCTCAGCAACGATTCACAGTCTCCTGGAGCCAGTAACCAACGTGGAGGATGTTAGATATGTAGGCACCTTGTCAACATTCACAAGAAGCTCAAGTACACCGGGGTTATCCAACGATTCACACATAACTTGAGGGAAAATAACCTAACAAAATTGACATGGAATATGCAGCAGAATAACAGAACTGAGTAGATCAAATAAAGTAGGATACTTTTTATCCAGATTAGGATTTGAGTGTAAATCGGTGTAATCCAACTGCGGTGAAGAAGCATGATGTATGCAACATCAAGCTCAGCATGAGGCACACACAAATAGGGAAGAAATCCCTTACTTGCGATTTCGTTATTTTTTAATACACCGACCTAAAGCCATTCATTACTGGGTAGCGTACATCCCACTGACAGAATCAGCAGCAGCACCCTCTCAGCCGAATAATGTGTTGCCCTATCTGAGGGTGTAGTTGCCTTGCCTCACTTCCTCGTACTAGTGATACAAAGTGGAAAAGTTCATTCGATGCGCACTGAAAGTGATGTATACTCACTAGTTTGGTAGGCAAACTGAGCTATGTTGCTTTTCTCCAGGTTCATTTGATGTATCCGTTGAGCCCCATTTAGGTGGAGAACATTCACCATCTCGTTTCGGTCCTTTATTCATCTTCATGATGCTATTGTTCTATATCATCATCTGTCCACTCTGATGGTCGCACCGAAATCACGATACGCAAGTAGAACTAGGGTATCTGGTCGACAGTTATATCTAACGCACATAATTTGCTGTCTATTGTTTAATGCTACGAAGAGAAAAGTGATTACCACGTTTGCAGTTGTGAAACACCGATACAAAGTTATTATATCTCATTTCTGCTTCCCTTGTTATCACTGTGTCATCTCATGCCTATGTAGCTGTATCCTACATTTTAGGATAACGAAGCACCTATCTAAATATGCATATCGTTTCGTAACCTTGTGAAACGACGCTCGCGTAATAATTGAATCGCGGCATATTGTGTATATCCAAACTTTAACCGCACCACTTGGTCACGTGGAGGATCCATAGAGCGTAACCAGAGCAGAAAAAGTCAGGAACATCTGATCACAAAATCAATGTGATTGAGTTTACCGTGACATTCCTGCCCCAACTCGACTATTTTGGTGTTCTCATTGGCCCATGTTAGCTTTAGGGAATCACAATCGGAGTGCTTTAGAATTTCTGTGATTCACTTGTCACGGTTAAACAGCCCCATTATCAACTATGATCAGCTTACTAAACGTTGCTTCTGGCCAGCATCGACGTCCCGTGCACTTCTCTTAAGTTAGTTCTGCTGATTATATAACTGACTAAACTGCATCCGCTACATCGCTTCAGGCCTGGTCTGTCACAAACCATATGCGATGTTGAATCGCTCGCCTGCTTACTGTCTTCAGGCAGATGTAGTGAGACTACTAGCCACTTGCCAATCTATTTCGGTGGTAGGGCTCACACCTACCTACGGCACACAGCTTCCTAACAGTGATGGATGTCGGTCGTTAGTATCAAACCTTGTGTTGTATATTAGTGTAATATTTGGTCAATACTAGTGTGAAGCATATACTGAACACTGTATACTGTATTTTGGGAGCAAGTGGCAATTTGAATCTATACAACTCCATCGAAATATGATCAAAACGTTAAAAAAGCAAACCACAAATAGTCGATACGCTGATGTATTTTTACGTTGTCACGTTACCTCCTTAAAGATTGTTTCACTCACAGTAGGTTAGGACTCGAAAGTGTGAGATGCCTTTGGGTAATCGCTCTCGGAATCTAACGTTTGGGAAATACACATCCAATGATCGTTTGATCTGTTGCACTGGGTTCGCTTCCACTATATGTTCCAGAGAACCGTACCAGACATTTACCACTCGCCGTTGTAAGTGCAGGGAATGGGGAACTCGTTTCATATCTGCAACCACAAAACAGCAAACAACCTATCTGGCACAACAAAATCTGGTGTCCGCGTGTGCTGCGAGGCGTTCACAAGTAGAGCAGTTCCCTTATCATGTGGAAGTCGCCTACATGTATAATCCGGTAGGTCATACTGAATTCGACACGTAACCGACGATATGCCAGAGTGTACAGTCTCTGCCTCTCTCAGCTGTCTTCGTACGGTAAGCCTCGCAAACTGGGGATGAGTCTAGTAGCCTGTTCAACCTTATATGCCTTGTTGCGAGTGGTCGGGCAATAGGCAGGTGAACCATACCCTAGCATTGGTCTGATGATGGTGGAGAAAAGACGAGTGGCAACCTCTTCAGACCAGATGCAGAAACTACCTTTTAGTGCCCAGAGCATGTGCAATCCCTTACGATATAGCCTGCTCATGTTGTCAACGGACTTCAAGTCACAACATGAGAGTACTCCTAGCTTCTTCACTGAAGATGTGAGATGTAGCTGTTGGCCGTCAAGAGTGTAAGTTCGACTCTCACTACCGTTCCCCAGGCTCATAAATACCGACTTGGATGGGTTGACAGTAAGGTGAACTTCTGCAGACCACATGGAAAGGCGGTTTTAGGTCATGTCGAAGTAAGGCGCAGTCCTCGGATATGCTTATCACTCTCCATATCTTCACGTCGTCGGCAAAAAGAGCACACGGTAACCGAACAAGCTGAGGTAGATCGTTGATATAAATCAGGAACAATGTAGACCCCAGCACCGTGCCTTGGGGTACGCCACTGTTCGAAGATACCAGTCGGCCAAAGGACTATCGACTTGTACCCCCACTTTCGTCCAGCGAGCAAGTTCTGGATTCACTGGTGCAGAGATCCATCAACACCACACACTCTCAGCTTGAGAAGGAGGACTTCATGATTCACCTTGTCAAACACTTTGCTGAAATCGATGTAGATCACATCGACAGACTTCCCCTGGTTCACTGCCTGCAACCATTTATGCCTCGTCACGAGCAGGTTGGTGATGTATAAACGATCTAGTGTGAAACCGTGCTGTGCAGGCGTCAGGAGATCTTTTAATCGGAACAGCTGTAGCAAACGCTTCTTCAAAATCCTCTCTGCAACCTTGGCCAAAATGGGTGTCAAACAAATTGGCCTATAGTTGTCCACTTTGCTAGGGTAACTGCATTTCGGAATCGGCCTTACCACCGAACATTTTCAATCAATCGGCTATGTACCTTCAGACAGAGACCTATCGAACAGGTCAGTTACGGCAGGCGAGATGATGGCTGGTAAGAATTTGAGAATCAGGGATTGTAGCCCATCAGGCCTAGCAGGCTTGGTGCCGTCAAGGTTTTCGAGTTGCTGACGCACGTCTTTCTCACCAAAATCCAGGTGATAGTGGTGCACACCGAACTTGGTGCAACTACCTGGTCGTTTGCAAGCACAGAAGCAAAGTGCGCTGCCAAGGCGGACGCACGCTCACTGATGGAGGTTAGGGGCTGTCCGTTTTCGTCCTCTACCACTGGTAGATTACTTGTCGGCCTCAGGCGCCGCTCAACGTACGCAAACATTCTCTTCGGGGCGGTTTTTTGCTGCGGTTTCAAGCTGCTTTTCGAGATGCCTGCGCTTATTCGTTTTCATACCGTTGCAAATATTTCGCTGCTTTTATACCTCACAGTCGTCGTCCAATCCAAAGATAAGGAATTTGTAAGATAGCCTGCGCCACTGCCGAGCCAGCTTACCATATTCCTTGTCGAACCAATGTGGCTTGACCGGCCCGACTTCCTGACACTTCAGAGGTGCCCATTGATTACACAATGTATTTATTTCGTTCTGTATAACTGACCAACAAGCTTCAGAAGATGCAGCTAGCGGCAGAAACCCATCCACTTGGCTGGCAGCTCGAGTCAGACCGTCGTAGTTGTAATCTTGCTTCAGTGCTTGGGATTGTTACAGCAGCACATCTATGTTGGCAGTAAGAACTGGTTGGTCGCTTGCTGCCAGAGACTCCAGTATCCGAATGTCACACACATTGTTCACAACTGGTTAACATCAAGTCTAAGCACGATGGAGTTGAGCGCGGTGTTGGTTAGCAGATGTTTTGTGCTGCCCCAGTTGCAAGTACCAGACCAGCAAACTTTGCTTCGACCTCCCAATAGCCAGTGCTAACTTCAACTTCAGCCCAGCATATTTGAGGACAATTGAAATCGCCCATGAGTAGAGAATGACGGCGCCTCATGTAGTCTCGGAGATGTGGTAGCCAATCCAAACAACGGCCCAGAGGTCTGCGATAAAATGCACCCACGAGCAACTCTCCACACCTAAGTGGGATCGAGCACCACAACTGTTCATATAGGCCATCTTCGCTTTGGTGGGAGCTCACAAGTCTCTTACACAAAGACGGGATGAAGAGCAAGACGCCACCGTGGGCATTCGATAGCCTATCACATCGGAAGCACGAATAGCCACTAAGCTCAACTTCCTGGGTGAGTACCTCATCGTTCAACCACGTCTGCGAGTCCCATTACATCTGGTCGCTCGAAAGCAACGAAACGACAGCTCATCGCGCTTGTTCATAAGACTGCAGACGTTGATAAAGGCTACACGCAGGCTGTGGTAAGAACTACCGGGCGAGCCTGAAGTGTGAGCGACCGATTTATCCGAATTCGCGATCGTCTTGTAAATACCCGAACATTTACAATATGTAGGTTTGTTTCTCACCCAACAGTTCGTCGCTTTAGCTCGATGATGTCACATTTGAAGCGCTCCCCTTCAGCTGGATCGATATCCGGACTAATATGCACCCTATCGCCTTTCAGTCTACCCAGCTGAGACAGTATTAGCTTCGGGCTGACGTCGTCAGCAATTTACTCACATAGGTCGGTCTTTCTCAGCAGTGCTTTGGCCCAGGCAGATGACTTGCTTTACTTACACTCCGTCCTCACCCATACCAACCAGGCTCTGTAGAAACTCTACGTCATGATCATAGCGTACCTGAGGACAGATCGTTGGACTCAGACACGTGACAAAACATCAGATTTAATCGCCTCATGTCATTCAAAGTGGTTTCTATGGGAAGAGGGTGGACTCGAGCTTTGCTCGATCTGGCGTTTTGTTGGTCAGGAGGAGGAAGCTTTCCTTCGTTTCGCGGCTTCTTCCCTCCTTGAGTTTTCCACGTCTCATGCATCGGACATTTGTATGCGTCATTAGAGCTGACAGAGCGCAGAGTCGATGGATCATTAGTCTCGGTGTCGTGTCTTCGGAAACATTAGGATGGCGGCGTAATGAGTTGTCAGAGGAAGTTGAATCGGAGGAAGGCTGCGTTGAACCTTGGATGGACTCTAAACCAGTTTGCAGGACCGTAAGTCTAGAACTGCTCACAGTTAAACGTTTTTGGCCGCGATCTGCATCGGTAGACGTTATACGTTTCTCTGGTTGCCTTAGACTGCGATATTTGTTGCAGAAAATTTGGATGAAATCATTTTGAATGGAACGCAGGAGACGATAGGAATCGGCAGGTAACCCAACACACGAAATATGAAATCTAGCACAACAATCAAAGCATGTAAGGGCATTTGCCGTGTTTCCAACAATTTTCGAGCAGGAACCACGAGATGATTTCTTCGGCATTTTGGAAAATTTGCTACAGAAGTGACTTAATATGGTAAAGTGGAATTCGCGAAAGTGAATTATGAAATCTTCGGGAAGATACCACAAAAATATGATCCTTCACAAACAGCTGGCTATCGTGCAGAGACAAGGCGGCATCGGCGAGACAGCTTCCTTGCGGCCTTACTGCCCCGCGTCATAATCAGCCATTACTCCGCAGATAACTCAGCACCAAACACACTTTAAACAGGCAATCCGACTAGGAGACGGCAGCAGACGCGCCACTGGTGTCGACTGCGAGCCTTGCCTTCTAAGATCTCGAGCCAAACACAAGTAGTGTCACGTAGACTTCAGCCTGGAACTCCAGACGGACCAACGGCATCAAGTTTGCTCGTCAGTGACTTAATTTGCCGCTGCTAAGTTAACCTTTGCTTACCTCGGACCTTGCGCCACTTTACATCTGGCAAACAAAACAAGGCCCTCCTCGATAACCAGTGACCAGCCATACGTATTACGTGCCCAGACCGACGCAACTTATTCAGTGCTGTCTGTTATTCTAAGGGACTAGCTTGGTTATCACTGCCTAATGCATGCGCACATCATCGTTGCGGATACACTGCTACCACCCGACACCAGCAATGCTCCACATACAACGACGATCGAAGACTTGAAGGCACTTCGGATCTACAGACCGAAAAGGCCATGTCTCACTCCCATACCATAGAACGACCTTCACTGTGGTCTTGTAAACACGACCTTTCAGACCGAGGTAAACCCCTTTCTGACACCACAGATTTCACAGATTTAAGAAGGTAGTTCTAGCTTTTGTTATACTTGAACTGACTTCAGTTTCTATGTGCCCATCATTGCTTATGCAACTGCCAATTTAAGTGAATTGAACAACTACCTCGAGTTCCTCGTTCTCAAGGTTATCCGGGAAAAAGTAAGAATTGTCTAGAAAATCCACTATTTTAGCGATTAATCGATTATTAACGATTATCGCAGCGATTTCGAACGTTTCAGAATGCTCTAGTTTCTGCACCTAACACCTCGACAAAAATATGGGGAACTATTAACCTTGATAGCTGACCTTCCAATTCTAGAAGTCGAAGGTCAATACGAGACCTATAAGTACAGCCAAGGTCCGCAGTAGTTGTACAGTGTTAGTTGACAGCGATTAGTACGTTATTTTGTCAAGGTCATTGACGTTCTGCTTTTCCTTCGGTTGGGCTAGAAGTTTTGTGGAGAAGTAAAGTGTCAATTTCGGAATCGCGTCTAGTGAGAAGATTATAACAAATGGCGACGGAGAAAATTGGAAATGTGATGAATTTTTCTGCTGAACAATTTCAGAAGCTGCTTTTCCAACAGCAAGGTCAAATGGAGGCACAAATGAAAATCGAAAATCTGACACAAGGCTTTAGTTTACAGACAACAGGAGCAGCGACGCGGGACATGCAGGCGAGTTCTGTTGATCTTCTCACGAATGCAGTCACTGAATTCAGTTATGACGCGGATTCTGGATGCATATTCGAAGCGCGGTTCAAGCGCTGGGAAGACATGTTCCGGACGGATTTCATTCGTCAGCACGGCTCCTGGAAGATGCAATTGCTACTCCGCATGCTCGAAATAAGTGAACATTCAAGGTTCACAGACCACATTCTGCCCAAATTGCCGAAGGATTTGACGTTTGACGAAGTGCTGTTGCAGCTGAAGGAAATTTTTGGTGAGTTGCTATCCTCTTTTAGTATTCGCTATCAATGCCTGAACATTGTCAAACAGGTATCGGACGACTTTGGGGCCCTAGCAGACATGACCAACCGTGAGTATAAGCGTTTCAAACTACGCTCTTTAACGGACGATCAGTTTGAGTGTCTCATTTTCGTCAGTGCTCTACAATCCCCCAGTGATGCCGGGATCTGCACGCGGCTTTTAGCTAAGCTGGATCAGGATCCTGATCTGACACTGAAGGCCCTCGTAAGCCGAATGCAAACGGCTGCTCACTCTAAAACAAGACACTGCCTTGGTCGAGCAAAATGGTTTCGTACCACCAGATACCGTGCACTTCATGAAGAAGGCCAAGACTGTCAACCCAAGAAAATCATTACATAGGTCTACCAACAAACCTTTCACTGCATGCTGGTCATGCGGCGTATGGCATTTCACACGCTTTTGTCCATTCAAAAGTCATATTTGTCAAACGTGCCATAAGCGTGGGCATAAGGAAGAATACTGCAGTCAGGTCCAGGCGGAGAAAGTGAAGTCTTATCAAAAGGGGAATTCTAGTAAGGATGGCACAGAGGCTCTGTCCATATTTGTCGCATTCCAAAGTGAGTGTAAACCGAGACGACGATTTATCAGGGTGTTGAGCAACAGGATACCAACGAAACTGCAATTTGACACGGCATCGGACATTACGATTATTTCCAGGAGCACATGGAATCATATAAAGAGGCCGAAGATAGTCGAGTTTCAGAAAGTTGCACATAATGCATCCGGCGGTGTGTTAAACTTAGTGAGCGAACTCAATTGCAAGATCGCTTTCCAAGGTGTGGAAAAGTCGGGAACATGCTACATTTCAGATCGGCCGAATTTGAATCTTCTTGGTCTCGACTGGATTGAAAAGTTGCAACTCCTCGATGTTCCCTTGAATCAGATCTGCAACCGAGTTCGAGCAAGTGCAGACCCATCATCAATGTCCGTCGAAGACATGACAGGTACCCTGAAACGAAAATTTGCCTCTGTCTTTCAGGATGGCTTGGGCCATTGTACGAACTTCAAGGCAACGCTGCGCTTGCGACCAGGTGCTAAACCAGTGTTCAAGGCTAAAAGACCCGTACCATATGCAGACATGTCAACCGTTGATCAAGAACTCTATCGACTGGAACGTGCCGGAGTCATCACAACCGTCAACTACTCATCATGGGCCGCACCTATTGTCGCAGTGAAGAAAGCAAATGGCAAGGTACGCGTCTGCGCTGACTTCTCAACGGGCCTTACCGCCGCGCTGGACGACCACCAGTACCCCTTACCTGTACCGGAAGATATCTTTGCAAAACTGAATGGTGGTAAGTATCTTGCTAAGCTTGATCTATCGAATGCCTACCTTCAAGTGGATGTTGACGAAGTCTCGAGGGAGTTGTTGACGATCAACACTCATCGTGGGCTATTCCAATACAACCGCTTGCCCTTTGATGTAAAAACGGCGCCAGCCATTTTCCGACAGTTAATGGATACCATGCTAGCGGGCGTTTCTGGAACCGCTGCATATCTGGATGATATTATAGTGATGGGTCGAACACCAGAAGAACTATTTAACCGCTTGGATGAAGTGTTTAGTTGTATACAGTCGTACGGTTTCCGGATTCGTGAGGATAAATGCACATTTTTCACGCCGATCATCAAATACCTCGGTTTTATCCTCGAAATGGATGGACATCGACCAGATCCGGAAAACGTAGAAACCATTAGCAAAATGCCTCCACCAACTGATCTACAGTCCTTGCGTTCCTTTTGTGGGCTCATCAGCCACTACAGCGCATTCTTACCTGCGATGCACCGTCTGCGTGCCCCGTTAAACAAGCTATTAGCCAAAGGTCACACTTGGAACTGGACATCAGAATGCCTTCGAACGGGTCAAGACATTGCTGTCCTCAAACTTGCTTTTGACTCATTTTGATCCCTCCAAAGAGATTGTCCTAACCACAGATGCATCAAGCCATGGGATTGGCGCAGTAATTTCACACACGTACACCGATGGATCTCAGAAAGCAATCGCCCATGCCGCCAGAACACTTACGAAAGCCGAGAGGGATTACAGCCAGATTGAGAAAGAAGCATTGGCCATAGTGTACGCGGTCAAGAAATTCCACAAAATGCTATACGGCCGCCGCTTCAAGCTTCTGACAGATCACAATCCCTTGCTGGCTATCTTTGGTTCGAAAAAGGGCATCCCGGCCTACATAGCCAACCGGCTACAACGTTGGGCTCTTACCTTAATGGGGTATGATTTCGAGATCCACTACCAGTCGACAATTTCCATTGGTCAAGCAAATGCACTGTCACGCCTAATTGACGCCCATCAGCAAGAACATGAGGACACAGTCATTGCCTCGGTCGAGGTCGAACCTGATGTCAACTATCTGGTAACTGGTGCATTTCACGGTCTACCAGTTACCGCAGAAGTTGTACGAACCGAAACGCTTCGGGACCCAGTAAACAAGAAAGTTTCACAGTTCCACAAAACAAGGTGGCCACGTTCATGTCCATCTGCCGAGTTGCAACAGTACTTCCAGAGGAGACACTCGCTCACTATTTTAAGCGACTGCATACTATTTTCGGAAAGAGTAATCATCTCCAAGGCACTTCAGGAGCGCATTATTTCGCAGTTCCACGCCGGGCATCTTGGAATCAACCGGATGAAGGCGCTTGCCCGCAGTTATGTATACTGGCCCTTCATGGACAAACAGCTAGAAGAAATAGTTAAACGCTGCCAAAAGTACGCCAATGTCTCGAAAACGCCACAAAAGCAGAGCTCTTTTCATTGCCAAAAGCTACTAAGCCATGGTGCCGCATCCGTGCTAACTTTGCAGAACCGATCAACGGCAGAAGTTTCCTTATTATAGTCGACTCATACAGCAAGTGGCCTGAAGTATTTCTCATGGATAGCACAATCACCAATGCCACTGTATCAAAACTGCGCCAAACCTTTAGCAGATTCGGCTGTCCTGAGACAATTGTAACTGACAATGGCACACAATTCACTTCGGCAACGTTTACGGAGTTTTGCAAGCAATGCGCCGTCCAGCACATTCGCTCGCCATCGTTTCACCCACAGTCGAATGGCCAGGCAAAAAGGTTTGTCGATAAGTTCAAGCGAGCTCTCCACATATCAAAAAGGGAGGGACATATAGAGGAGGTGGTTGACCGGTTCCTTTTTCTCTACTGATCAACACCGAATCCACAAGCGCCAGATGGAGTTTCTCCAGCACAGGCTATGATGAACCGGAAGCTGCGCATGCCTTTCGACGCCATCCGACCGCGCTCGGAATCCTCTGTTGGTGAAAGAAACCGCAGAATGGAACAGGATTTTAACCGGCGGCATGGAGCAAAGAAGCGATCGTTTACGCTTAGACAGAAAGTGCTAGTACGTGACTATCGGGAAGGCCATGCGAAATGGACGCCAGGGACGGTCAAAAGCAAGCGCGGAAACGTCATGTATGACCTGATGGTGGGCGCACAGATCTGGGCACGGCATGCAAACCAGTTACGGCCAACATTGTGCCAACCAAAACATGCAAGGCCTACCGACCTCCCGTTCGATTTATTGGTGGAAAGCTTCAACTTGCCGAAGGTAGCAGTGGACGACTGCACACAGTCGAGCAAAGAATCCAGAACACGGACATCGGAACACAGTTCTCGGGCACTTCTGCCAAGGAGATGGACCGACAGGCAGAGAACACCGTCCCGAAGACTGCAAATTAATCCTAGGCTTTCATCGTATACCTCGGACGATATCTCAGGAGGGGAGGTGTCCGGAAGAAAGTAAGAATTGCCTAGGAAATCCACTATTTTAGCGATTCATCGATTATTAACGATTATCGCAGCGATTTCGAACGTTCCGGCATGTTCTAGTTTCTAAACGTGACTAAAAACCACCTGACACCTCGGCAAAAATATGGGGAACCACTAACCTTGGTAGCTGACCTTCCAATTCTAGAAGTCGAAGGTCAGTACGAGACCTATAAATACAGCCAAGGTCCGCGGTAGTTGTACAGTGTTAATTGACGGCGATTAATACGTTATTTTGTCAAGGTCATTGACGTTCTGCTTTTCCTTCGGTTGGGCTAGAAGTTTTGTGGAGAAGTAAAATGTCAGTTTCGGAATCGCGTCTAGTGTGAGGATTATCACAACGGGGTTATAAAGTGGCCGGTGGTTTTGCAGCAACAGTTTGTACTTTGAAGGTGTGAAGTGCATACCAAATAATGGGACTACTCTAGACGGTATTCTGGGTTGATTGGCCTGCCCCGACATCATTAAACAACAAGACGATAACGTCTGCATAATCAAGATCATTTAGCCTTTCACCAGGCAGCACCTCCATGTCTGCATCGAGAGGTTCCGAAGAACACTCCTTGACAAAGTTGAACAAAAACAGGAAAATCGGACAACCCTAGCGAATGCCACTTGTGGTCGGAATGATATCGGATAAGTCACCGTGGACCCTGACGCGGCCTGTGTTGTTCGAGTATACTGCACGTAAAATCTTTCATGGGCACATCTTTCCGGTCAAGTAGTTCGAAGAGGATGCATCGATCGACTGAATCGAACGCACTCTTGCAATCGAGGAACACAGCTATTGTCCGTCTGTGATATATGTGGCACTGCTCTAACTCCTGCCACAAACTGAATATGTTATCTATACAGCCACATCCTGGGCGGAAACGTGCCTGCTTTTTCCTAATCCGGGATTGACGTTCTGCAGTGAGGCAACAAACTACAAGTGATTACGAGGCTTTTCTCACCACAGGCGTTAAGCTAACATCCCTTGGTTAGCATAGTGGGTGCAGCCATTTATTGTATATTGCCACTGTAATCGATTCACTCCAGTTAGCTGTGTTGGTCTCATACTTCAAGACCTGTTCGAGCAAGGAGGTCATTGCTTTGCAGAGGACCTCACCGCTATCCTTAAATAGTGTATAGTAACGCAGATAGCGGTATCTTACAGAAAAATTAATTGTATCCTGCTGTGGAAATTAGGCCGTTCAACTCAGCGATTGTCGTCTCCTTATGTCGAACAGCTCTGGATAATCCTAGAATCGGAGTGAAAATGTTCGCAAGTATTGGTGGAGTTCGACAACGTTGCTGTTCACACGTTGAGCAACCCGTATAAGTTGTCACTTGATCAAATGCATCCAAAGTGTCCGCTTGGCTTTCAAGCTGGAGTCACCAGTACCGCTCTTAACACGTCGTCCGAAATCAGGACCTTTACTAATCAGCTTTCTTTTTTGTTGATGCTAGAACTCATATGCCCTATTTATCTTTTTACTTTTGGCTACAATACAAGTGATGCAACACTTATTACGACTTTTGGCTTGGTGGATTTCGTTTCTCTCTTAACTAGACACAACACCGAACTGGATCTTGCGCACACAAACAAAACTCATGAGTTGTACATGCGGAAGCGTTCTTTCCTCTGCCATTCAGATAATTTTACTATCCCCTCGATTGCAGCAACGCTGATTATTTTACATCGACCAAACAGCTCTGTAACTCCATCAGTTGACGACATAGATCAACTTCTAAAATAAAACCGCAGCATTTGACGCCTATTTCTCTTCATTTATCCGTTTTCAATATCTGTTACGTATCGGTTTCGTGACAGCTTCTTGTTAGTTACATTACATGTTGCGTCGGTCTATTTTGTATTGTTGAAGCGCTCTACTTACTCGGAAGCCTTTATAGATCAACACTACTCAGTCCACTTGTTTATAACATTCTTCCATATGATTGCAATCTTCTGCGTGACTCATCGCAATCCATTCGCCCGTTTGGACGATCAAAACATCTCTGTTCTGTACTGGCTGTAGTGTTCTGCATAGAGCGATTCGCCTTTTCTGCTTTCTTTGCATAACTTGTAGTATCCCCATTTTTAGATGTTTACTTATATTGTCGTTTTAGCGTGCATGGCTTACACCGTTGATGCATTTTCGCTGCTCCAACTTGAATCAGTTGGAGTGACGTAATATTTTCGCTTCTCGTGACCGATAGATGCAGGGCTGTTATAAAAGCCTTCCTGCCTGTGTATGACGGAACCATAGTGAGTTCGCCCACTGTCAAGCATCTTAGTGTCCCAATCCCTATGTGTTGGTCCGCATGTGCTCGTGTAACATTTCACAAAAGTAGCAACTGGTCTTTTCTCATTCTAAAACTTCCTATACTTTCAGTTTCTCGCAGTTTAATATTTAAGTTTATCACTACTTGCATCCCTTCCCATGGGTTATGCGGTGCAATTCGACGGATTTCGGGTGTGTCTCCTTCGCCTGCTTCTGTCGGAGTAGCATTTCTGCCCGGCACGCATATTAAGCAGTTCCTAACTGCAGTCAAGCGTTGCTTTGTGACTTGGCTCATTGCGCTACAAGTTTTGCGCTTGCCTCGTCTTTTCGACTTACATGAATTCGCCAACAAACCAACGTTTGACTTATTTGGTTCCGTTTCATCGCCAAAACGATTGCTGTACGAATGATTCTTCAGATTCTCAGTGCTCTTGTTAGAGTATGAGTATGTGAATTGGCGGCGCGGCAAATGTTACTATGTGCTTCAGAGGTATGGCCTTCTTACTGAAGACATTAGTCATCTGATATTGTTTGACTGTCGGTTCCTGTGGAGCATCACTCACAGGTTGTAAGGTTACCGTTGGCGCATTAATAGGGTTCGTTATTTACCACTTGCAGATAAGCTCTCTCGTGAGCGCTAGTGTTTGGCACACTTAAACCACGTGCGTTGATCCGCTCGTGTACGTTGTATGCTGTTATGGATTGATTTTGTATGTACTTTTTAACAGTACTTGAGTGAATTTCAGAGGTGCTCAGTTAGTGGCATGATCGAAAGACTTGCAAAATCTTTACGGACGCTTAGTGAGATTGGTGCGCACTGTTTGCATAGATGGGAACCTTGGAAACTGTACCGCCTACTGCGCTGTCAGGATGTCGATGGCGGCTTTACATTCGGCCCAACTCTTCAACTTCCACCCCATCTATCCATCCATTTTACTTTTTCTTCTCGTTCTCATTGTATTTTTGTATCTTGTATTTTTATTTCTTCCCTCAACTTTCCCAATGTGGCTTCATTGCATCACGCATAGTTGTTCAATTGAATCAATTCTAAGTCTTCTTTCATAGGTTTGAGCCTATCGCGCCCTAGTTTTAATGTCACTCCCAGACACTGTAGGGCTGATTTCTCCTCAGCGTCATTATTTTGAGACAACTTTATGGAAACTACTTCTTACCGTGGAAACCGCAGTGTTGTCATCCACTTTTTATCGCCTTCTTCCTCTGCTACCTATTGCTACCGCCCAAGCCGCTTGGACCCAACATTTTCGCTTGGTGGTTCATGCAGTCATCGCATCTCGTATAAAGTTACTGGACGATAGACTGTTTAAACTCTGACCGAATAAGTCCTGAGTTTTCCTGATGTTCTAGTCATTACACGCTTCTCAGGCTAAATCAGCCATATACTGTTTACTGTTGAACACCTGCTCTCACTGTCCCTTTAGCACTTTGCTGCTTTTTATTCTCGTTCGAAACGCACAATCAGTATTGCTTGTCTCTTCACTGCACAATACTTTTCGTTGTTTTTGTTTTCATTTATTCCAGTACCATTTTCTACGTAACGAGCTAAGACGTGTTCAGAATCAGTTAAATGCAGCACTGTCTCCCACAAAGTTTCACGATTCAGATTGGAAGATGATCGATGGAGAAGCGTGCAGTTTTCTTGAGAATCTGACCCAACCGTTCTTTCTGTTACTAGCGAATTTGTTGGGTGAGTTCCAGACATGTGATTGTTGTGTCGGTGCCATCGTTGCATTGGGTTGTTTGCTGACCATATTACTTTATCTTCTTCACGTGGCATTTAAGTAGGTGGTAAAATTAATTCTCTCCTTTCCAATATGAATCTCACGGAAAATTCATTTCCCATCTTCATTTTGTGTTGCTTAGTAGATTTCGACCCTTGCTTATGAACATAAACAATCAAATCCTACTGACTTATAAACTCTCACTGGAATGCATCCGCGTGCTACGGTTTCCAAGATAACAATTTCTTATCTAATTGTGCTACTTGGTGTGCTCAGACGTCGTTGTCCTCGCATGAGACTTCAACGCACGAGTTGGGCGCTTGTTACCATTTAAATCTCTCCTTGGTGGTCATCACGCACTGAATGAGAATCGCTCTAATAATGGAACCAGGCTTCTCACTTTTTGTGCAGACAACGGTCTGCCTCATTTAAGTACAAACCTCAAACATTCCGGAAGACCTCCTTGCAGGCTCTTCTAACTCATTCAGACCACTGGACACAGGAGTTCTGGTCTCAACGAAGTCATCTGTAAGGTAGACGGGATGCAATTTGCAGTGGCGTATGCACAGATGAGCTGAACATTTCGAGTCTCGGTTCAGTTGCTACTCGCTTTCTACTTCGCACGCAGCACGCCCCCTTCGCATGTCATGTGCGGTGTCATTAGAATCACCCACTGAAGCGGAGGTTTCTCTTAAGATTCGACACCTTAAGTGCTTCACGACTGGGTGATGCGACGAACTTTTTTCAAAATTGTTAAAGTACCGTGGCACGCCAATTGTCAATCAGTCGACATCCATATTACTTAACACATGACAAAAAGAAAGGGTACCCTCCTTTAAGTAGTATTATGATGTGCTTCTCTTCGATCCCTTCATCACAACCCTGATGCGCCATCGCTTGCCCCCATTCCAATATCTGTGAACCGTTCTCTCAAACTGCCATTCAGTTCCTTCGTGCGCTACCGTGTTTATGTCTCTCCATTCTTTCGTGCAACCCAATCTCCAAACACCGTCCATCCTACTCTCCCTAACACGTTTATCGCCCAGTATTTCTGTGACTCACACTGGCGCCTACTCTTGTTTCGCAATGCTTTTGGTTGTCTGTCTGTTAACCTTCTGACCTTCGTAAAAGTTTCATTTACACAAAAAGTTCAAAATAGGTCATAGTTCAGTACCACACCTACAGTTATTCTAACATAACCGATGACGTCGCGATCTCACGATTCCTCATAGTCCTCGTCTCTGCTGAGCGTCTTATATGACGCAGAAACACTTAAGTCACACAGCTCTATGTACACGAGCAATACACACCGGCCTATGAGTGAGTATATCGCGTGCTACTTTTCTCGTTGATAATCCCTGGTCCACCTGAAGTCTAACACTGCGATACGAACAACAGAACTGAAACACACACCAATAGATGCGCTATCACAGCTCATCACGGGGTACGCACAGGTAGAGCGGCCGAGGTATTGGCGACATTTACTACTATACCGTGTAGATGCGAACTTCCTGTATTGCACGTCTCACATAGTTAACACTCCCAGAGAGAGACAGATGGAGCGAGAGTGGAATACTCTGTTGACAAACTTCACCACACATGATATTAGGGAGAAGAGCGAGACACAACCGAACTATGAAGCTTTGAGGACGATAGGAAATCCGGACAAGTCTAGTGTTTGTAGACACTTACAGACTGACTCTGAGAGAACTCATAGACAACACAGGAGCCTCTCTGGTTAGCATATCTTTAGTGGAATTCGCTTTTGGCGGTGGCGAGAGACGGACATAGGTAGGGAAGTAGAGAGTGAGAGCCACGAGCAGCGTCTAGGATAGTAGATCACAAGACGTACAGCAGAGACGGTAGAGCTGCAGAGGGCGAGTCATCTCACTTTGATTCATTCATCACGCGCACAGCTGTCTATATGTGATCAGATGATCTCGAGACAGAGGATAGAGTGCGTGAGTACATCACTTCACTCGCCGAGTGACTTGACCACTGGGTGGTATGAAGGGAGCGGTGGACAACTTGTCTTGGTTAGCTTTTCTCACACAACATCACATTACCGCTCACTTACGTAGCGAGGTCATGTGTGTCACATATGCTAGGAATAGCGAATAGTAGTTATAATAACGTGACGTCTTAATAATTACCAGAGAGATTGCGGTTAGGCATCCTACAACACTTGTCTTGATATCCAGCTTCCATCGAGAGTACTGCACCTGTTAACACACGCAGCGAGAGCATGTCTATCGTAGAGACAGAGGGTAGCGATCTCCATACCGGCCAATACAACTTCTATTCTCTTGCGAGACGTAGTCCAAGTAGTACAATCTCAGGAGCATCCGTACGTGGTATTGTGTATGACTGTGGACATGGTACACAGGGGGAGTGGAGGATAGTCAAACTGGAGAGATGTGAGTCTCAGATGGACCGCATTCGACTATCATCACTGCGAGGTACAGCTATGAAGGAGCCACTAGTCGTCAAAGGAGATTTCCAGTCATGTGACTCTAGAGTGTGACTCGCTTGGCAGTTCACTACCTTCTACAATTACTGTTAGATTATTTACAGGCTAGGCTATTCACATCTGGCTGCGCGAACTTTGAGAACTCATATCTTTCGTGACACGCTAGAGAACTTGTTGACACATCTAGAGATCTATGACAGATAGATCACTCGAGATCTATATGTAGTCACGTTAGTCACAAAGGGCTGCCGCTCGGTCACAACAGGACATACCACTATATGTGCTACACAGAACTTGATCGGGGAACTACTGGAGCACTGGAGACTGCTTTCTTGTCTGTGGCTGATGGTAAATACATCACTCTGGAGAGTAGAATCTGAGAGCGATGCGCTCACATCTTCAGGGGGGTGTGAAGGAAGCGCACAGGAGCACAGCAACAGTCAGTCGATTTTGCTCCTTTTGCAGATGTATCGACTAATGTGCATCTCATACACATCGCTATCTGGGTGGACTCTCGGGGCTTCACTAGCCATCATGACCGAACGAGAGGTCGGTACAGAGTGCACACATAGAATTGCAACTGGATTGTGAATTAGCGCGAGCGATGGAGAGAGGACACATCTCTTCTCAAGGAACATCGAGTAGTCGGGAGGGCCTGTGAACGAGCTCAGTAACGAACACATTCATTCGTCGCACTAGAACTGTAAGAGGCGGCTAGGCGTTTCTCCTTTAGCGCACAGATAACTGGACTCTTTCAGCTTACATTATGACTGCAGCGAGATCTGGTCTGATGAACACTCAAACGTACACACTGACAGGGGTCTACATATTCTAGGCATAGACTCTCAGCCACTATCCGTCGGTATCGACAAACCTACGTACAAGACGAACATGCATACTTCTTAGTGGGAGGTGAAAGCCTGCACAATGATCTAACATGAGTGTCTTCTCAGGGGTCGTGTCAATTTCTATCTCACAGCCATGTGTATCTCACAATCGTTCTACTATCCGACAGAATAGCCGACATAATTTTTGTTGGTACAATATGTTGATGTGGGGGGTGGGTGTATTGGTGTGGGCTCTAGCATTCGCGCATGCAGAGCACGCGTCATGTGTGGAGAAGACAGCGTCGGAGAAGAGATAGCGAGGTAGTCATAACGCAGTCAACGTTGTACAACAAGGGTCTAGCAGTCAATTCCGAGCGTGGCGATAGGTGGGGCGACGCACGGTGAGTGTGCAAAGGATAGTCACAACTAGAGCTGATGTAGATGAGGGTAACGGTAGTCCACTCAGTTCCTATTAGAGAGGAAGACAGAGATGGAGTGAACACGGGGAGTGTAGAGCAAGAGAGTATACCGTCTAGTGGAGGTGACATGATAACTTCAATTCTGGAGACGTCACTAGCCTGCGCGGCGCGTGCGTGGAGCAACAGATCAACAATCAACTCGTGTGTGACAGTGACACTGAAATTGTCTACTGGAACGATATGTGATACGGGACTGCTATAATTCTGAGCATTACACTCACATAGCACATTTCTATATCACTATTCAGGGCTATGCATCTACGTAGTGTTTGATGACATAGTGTGAGTTTAGGCTTGAGTATATAGAGAAAGGGACAGGTGATATGATAGAGAGAGAAGGAATGATCACGTCGGTACAGATAGGAGTACAAAAGGAGTATGTTAACTTAGTGAAAGGATCATAGCATCTTTGACTACCTGAGAACGAGATGCTCACGAGACTGTTATATGTGTGTGTGACATATAGTCTGTTCGACATGATTGCGAACTGAGATTAACACAACAGTGATCTACACATCAGTAGCGAGATTGTATGGGGCAGTAGTAGGACGACTCCTGGGGTGGGGCACAGGGGGACACAACAGAAGGGTATGGATGGGGGCTGATAGTTCACAAGGGATAGTGAGAGGGCTAGACACACACGAGTAAATCTCACGTAGTCATGACACTTAGAAAAATGAGGGATATACTGCTGGGGGGTTACAAACAACGTCAGGCAATATAGTAGTCGACGTACACAGGAGCAGTGTAGTCAGGACTACAAGACTTGCGGGTGAGTGTGCAAACGGGGGAGAGTTGGAGTGGAGCTTGTGTACAACTCTTTCTTGGGGAGGGAGTGACAGATTATGGTGAGATGTGCAGTTCAAGTGCATGGTGGAGCGAGATTGTGTCTTGTGATATGGGATCCGCTTTGACGTGTACGTTATGTACACAGCATGTGAGAATCTGAGGACGATGAGGGTGGATGGATATCTGTGGTGCATAATGACACACACTGAGGTGAGATTTCTAAGGAGTAAATCATTATGAGGATGCGCACAGTCTTGAGGTTAGTGGAGCCTCGATGGAGCTGAGAGACATTACATATTGGAGGTAGTCGGAGTACATATAGTGGATTGTCAGTTGTGGCTCGTTGTATCTCAAGAGCAACGCACGCTAACAGGGAGGAGGGTGTAGGGTATTCATTGAACTAGTGGAGTATGTGCCATAACTTTTATAAGATTATGACGGATTCATGGTAATCTATACGGGACATGACATTGTGACTCTGGATCACACACTTTGTGGGGAGGAGATGATACTATAGAGACTGATTCAAGTGTGTATGTAAGGTATGGGGGGGATTAGAGTTTTGGTTAAAGAGTGGGGGGAATGTAGGTTTAGGTTGATGGAGTAGTTTAATGTAGTAGAGGTAGTTGGAGGTAGGGGGATGAGATGACAATACAGTAAATTATTAGTGAATAATCAGCATGATCTAACATATTTGCGCGTACTTTACGCGGGGTGTGTGGAGATCACATGTTCATATCTGTGTGTTGCAGTAGATGACTTGACACAGTGATATCTTTTACAAGGGTGTCACGAACATCGCGTACTATTCTTAGCCACATCGGAACAGAACACATGTAGTATTGCAGAGGAACATGCGTATTGTGATGTTTGTTGGGATACTGTATACGAGTTTTGTTAGGGGGTTGTCCTGCGGGTTTCATTTATACAAATGCAGGCGAAGAACTAGTGCTTAGAGTTTGGGAGGAGATGTAGAGATGCGACTCTTAACACTTAGCAGGTTGGGCGGGATGTTTATGTACACATGTGCAATCACAAAATATACACAAGTCAAGAGAGGAATCGTATCACTCTACTAAGAGTGTCGAGAGATAGGCTCTAGCACACTATGAGACGATGACTCTCAGACTCGGGTGAGCACATGAGATTTCTTCTCTATGGACACTGTCTACATATTGTGACACTGGGGTTGATGGACGAACGTGATATTACGAGACTGACTAGGGGGCGTACGCGAACGGCGGGCACAGTGGTGCGTAGTTTTAGGCCAGGGTCACCAGCGACAACCTCATAATTGTACTGGAGTGGTGTGGCATCTTAGATATGGGACTCATAGAAATAAGATTAACTGACAATGCTGCGTGACAGCACAGGATGATAAGTGGAGACTCGTGTATTCTAGCGTGTGTGGTATAGAGCGGTATGAGGGAGGACTGAAGTGGAGGATAGGGAGGGTACGGGAGCAGGGACAAGAGGGAAAGATTCAAACATGCTTGATACAGACTAGCACAAGTGTGACATCTATCACATGGGGCGTCATGAAGGGGGATGTCACACAGGACACAGAGTTGGAAAAAACATCGACATTCTCGTAGAAACACAACAAGAGGTATCTACAATATAGGAGCGGTGGGTGCACGGCGTAGTCTACAAACGGACAGGGTCGGGGGTGAGAGCTGTGCGTCGTGAGGGAAACACACACGAAGCTTTGTGTCATCTGAGCGTCATAGAGGCGGTATCGGACAAGGTACACAGGGTGTGGATGGTGCGGCTGAGCGGGGGTGGAGCTATGGCGCAGACATAGCTCTGAAGACGCCACATGCTGAGATCAAGTGATAGTGGCATGGCGCGCGTGTCGTGTCAATACACACTTTATCTTTGTCATTCTGATAGGCACATATAACATAACTGTAGTCTACTATGGGTGGACGGATCAAGCTGATTTTACAGCAACACATGGACATACAGTGACGAGTGTATCTACACAGGATGGAGTAAGATTTAGAGGATATGAGAGATTGGCACATGACATGAACTCTGTATGGGTGGGATGCCGAGTAAATTAACACACAATGCGTGCTGTATCATCATGTGAGAGTATAGTGCGGGATGGACACATGGTAGGTATGGACTTGGGAACATAATAGAAGCTGTAGTCACAAATCGAACACAGTTGGGGGACTAACGACATAATATATCACGGTATGATGGGTGGAAGGATACTGGATGGACACATGGAGTGTACAAGTCAGTACACACTGAGAGTGGGTTGTTATACAACTGGACACAATGGTTTTGGGAGCTGGTGACAAACAACTACATATCTGCGAGGACTATGTTGGGGTAGGGAAATGTAGCGATACACAAGAGTTTATGGGGGGACAAAGAAGTACGACGAGGCAGGTTTCGAAAGATATATGGTGTAGCGTGACGTGAGTGGGTCACACAGAGATGTGGCGGACACACAGGGAGTTAGACTCAAGAGACTGACATCTTTGCACGATACGATGACACACATTATAGGAGTACTAATAATTCAAGGAGATTTTTAAACATTGCAATTGGTGTGAACTAGAGGAGACACAACTGCTGAATCAGCTATGGCGAGAGCTGGCAGTAGTGTGGTGTGGTCTCTCTTCACGGTGGGACATAGTACACATAGTACGAGTTGACTGAGTGAGATGACGGATGCAACACTAGGTGGAGACACGCAGGAGGCGCATGACGCAATACGAACACACACTTGTATGTCACACACTATATAGTGGAGAGGTAGAGTCTAAGCGTGCGAAATGTGGGGGTGTATGATATCTGATGTTCTTGCAGATGATATTTGGAGTGGAATGGGGGTACGCAGACAGAGTGGAGCAGAGGACAGTATCAGTACGTAACAGTGAGACTGTAAAGCAAGAGAGGATGCTGTAAATACGGTGACGTATCTCACGGTATTACATTCAACGTCTGGTAGGATAAAGTTTATGTATTGGTCTGATATGATGATCATGATGAGAGAGGCTCACTGAGGCACTTATTATGATATTATAAAATTGGTACAAGACAGAGGGAGGAGTGGAGGGGCAGAGGAGAATGGGAATGGGATACATCTTTTTGGAGGTGATCTGGTTCTTCTGGGCGGGATTAATATAGTAGGGAAGGCTCTGTGGCGTGCGGGTAGAATTACTGCGGCGAGGGGGGGCAATGAATTTGGGGGGTATTTTCGACCACTAGGAAGTTGGAACACGGGTTTCAAATGAGACGTGTTGGACAGACGCACGTGCGTTGCTAGGAGTAGTGTAGGCGAGAGGCATAGCACACTTTGTCAGACAGATGCATTCTTGACGGGACATTCTGTAGAGGGTATGAGGGGGCATGCTCACAGGAGGTATCTATTGATAAGAGGTGTCAGTCTTGGAGACATACATTAAGTGGACACACTGAAGTGGGTGGGGAAGGGTGTTAGGCGTAACTATTATGGTGGAGGGTTACACAATGTGCGACGGAACATCTTGTAAATACATGACTATGTACTCAGGTAATGTGAAATGCGTAGTGACAGTTACAGGAATTAGTAAAGCGAAGAACTTGTAAGAGTTTCAGACGATGTAAGATGGCATACGACACAGTATACATATCTCGCTGTGCGTCTGCTACCAGGGAGCGCGTAAGTGTGTGTGAGCAGAGATATTAAAGGGTCGACCGTTAACTGAGCTCTGAGGCGCGCTATCTGGACACATGATTCTCGCGGGGGTCTATTCTTTACGTGGAGTCTCACACAGGGGGTGAACGAGTCGCGTGACACACACTACATTCACTAGCATTAAGATTACAACAACTTATTACAATATGTGCTCTCGTGCGACACACACTACACTCCGTGTGGATAACTCACATGGAGGGTTCGACAAGAGGATTGTATGCGCACCTGATTCACACAGAGGAGAGAACACACCAGTTACAACCGTAACTACACTGTAATTGGAACCAAGACAGTTGTAGGTGCACATGACAGATGTTGAATTGCAAGAGTGAGAAACAGCGTGACGAAAACCATCAGGGTGGTTGTGGGGGGTGAACGCGGTGCGGGAGTTTGATGATGACTACACACAGGTTGAGGGTTATGCGAACTCGTTCAGACGGCTAAAACAAGTGACTACTATAAGGGAATAGAACAGAGAGTGTGGGGGAGGTGGGTGTGGGGGTAAAGGAGTAGGTGACTGAGACACAGAGTGTGTCGAATTGAGCAGTCAGACAACTACAAGGGGGGTCGTCTAGGGGCGATCGTTTTTCACGGTAGGATATCTAGTGAAGGGGGAGGGGGTATGATAAGAATTCACACATATTCATCTCTGTGAGGGAAACAGAGTAAGATTTGTATGACATGTGGACACGGAGAGAGACACATCATGTTTTACTTGGAGATTAGGTCAATACAATTTGGTTTATGGGACACGTGCGATCACACAATGATCAGATATGAAACTCTGATGGTGCTGTCGCATTCGAGTGCGTATCGAGAGAGTGAACAGCTTCCTTGACAACATGGGTCACTGATGGGCTACGAGCGGCTCCAATGCCTGTCCGGATATGAGGGGTGAGACAGATCACTCATGATCAACAAGGAGATTATATCACTAGTAACTTGTATAAATCAACACCACAAGACAGGTCCCTGCTAGAAATTTCTAAGTGAGGTTTGATAGATACCAGATTCATCTGGTCCGCTGCTGAACATTTTCATTTAGACTACACAAGCGAGACCGAATCACTCACGTTTCGTCTTTCATGAGTTGAGAGAGTGTGGACAACACGCATATAACATAGCACGTAGGGCGACAGACCACTGAAGAAGCAGGAAGGAGAGGCCGGGAGACGACAGATAACAACAACTATTGGCGCGTGTGTGATCGAACACATGGACACGTGGGCGACACAGGGTAGCAAAAGCCGATTCTTCCGTACAGACCACTTTACGTGTAAACATATAGGTCGTCAGCACAGGTCGCGGGAGTTGCAAGTGTAGTTACTGTTACATGTAGACATGAGGTATGTAGATAAATGTGTTAAGAATGATGATAGGTCGAGTCGTGGTATAGGTTGTCCTCTGAAAGTGCATCGTGTACTCACTACGGGAAAAGCGGGATATTAGAGAGTAGTAGCATCAAACTTAGTATCTAGTGCATCAGTGCAATACTAGGGTGAGGGCGCTGACATCTTTACGCGGGATCCGCGGCTCAGCTTCCTAGAAGTGAAGTTTCGCGCAATACCTTTCACGGATGGCGCTTTAAGAGTCGGTAAGGCGAGCACGTAGCCGCAGATGCATTGTCTCGTAAAATTAATAGTTCGGCGCGACGTGATACACTCAACACGATGCACGTGTGACACACTATTGGAATTGTGGTTATAATAGGGTTCGCATACACTCCTTACGCAGGCGAGTGGACCATTGATACAAGAGCGACAGAGAGGCTGATGGATGGTGATACCAATTTTCACTGCCATCAGCTTCAAGAGTCTGCGACAGTCGGTGACAGTTAGAACACGCAGGAGTTCTCACCGCGCGTCTGCGATTCGCGATGGCAGTCTTCATCAACACACTCTATATCAGGCTGTGCGTTTTTAATGCGTCAGACTATGATAAAGGTCTTCTCATCAGACTAGCCAATATGAGAGCTACACACACACACAACGTGAGCACACAACATCTAATGCAATTCACAGGTGATGAGGCGGCTTGTCACACAGGGAGATGCTCACGTTTTCATGGTTGCGCGTGTGAGATCGCACATCTCTTTGCCAGCATGCAGCGCTAAGTTGCAGTAGTCGTGATCATAAGAGCTTGTATGTCTCGTGAGAGTACAACCGGCAGTGAGTGTCTCTTAGGTAACGACGCGGCCAGAGATACTTGTTCAGTTGCTATATACAGTTGCGAATATATTTGGTGGAGAAGAGGGGAGGGGAGTAAGTTGATTGGGTAGTTGGGAAATAGGGTGATGGAGGAAAGTTTAAGAACTTGACTCCTATATCATATAGAATAGACTATCTGAGGCTAGGTGACACAGATGCACAGATACGTTTGGTACCTAGAGCGCGAGAGTCTATATGACAAAGTATCCTTCATGGACAGAGGAATGAAGAGCATCAGCGATTCACACAAATGGAGAGATCAGAGGAGTGCAGAGTGATCACAATAGACACGAGTGTATGAGGCGTGGGTCTGCACTACATCGTCAGAGCGATCATGGGCGAGGCGTGTAATTGTAGACACGACACCGTCCATGGGGAGAGCAGCAAGCTAGGGGTGTGGGGTGAGTGGTTTTATGACCGCATTATATCTGTATTGCATGTGCGTGCGGGTTAGTGTATGTATCTGCGGAGGGTCATACAGCTGCATACAGCGGACTAGCAGATGTGTGCATGTCAATGAGCCGGCATATTGGGTGGGTCCGAGCGCAAACAACGCATCAAGTGGCGAGTGTCAGTGCGGAAATCAATTGTACTATAGATAACGATATATAGGAGGTAACGAATGGTCACTCGCGAGGGTGGTTTAATTCGCTAGCAAGTGACACATTTGTAAAGTGCTGCCAAAGTCGAGCGACAGAGAATTCGGATGTAGAGTGCATGCTAGTTATTCTCTATATCATACTATAAGGAAACAACGAGAGAGAAGTGCATTGTGAGTATAGAACTGGCAGATATTCTGTGCTGTGCCACCTCAGTGACATACGTGTATATCAGCTGCCAGTGACACACTGGGGTCCATGCTGGAGCAGTGAGGGCCATACGAAGGTTAGTTATGGAGGGTCGTTTAGATCTGATTAAGTATGTTAGGCCTTGTGCTTGTGGGCGCTAGGTCAGGGACGAGGCGATTCGTTAGAATGACAGCGAGACACACGTGAGAGGGTATACTTCTGCGCTCACTCAGGCTCTGGTGGTATTGGTTTGGGCTCGGGTAATCTCAGGGAATTACACAGCCAGATGCTTTCACAGGGGCAGTGAAATTAACTTTCTATCAACAGGCATAGTCAACGTACATGCACAGCGAGTACACGAGTGTCTCCATGCGCACTAGCTGCTTAACACAGAGCGAATGAACGAATCGTAGTCGTTCTTGACATATATATGAGGAGGAGTGTGACATACAAAACACACACGACACACGTACTTCTATATTGAGTGGTACGAACAAGAGTAAAATACTTAAAATAGAAGGGGGTCGGGTAGCGACACACAACACACATATGTCTTATACACTTACAGACATTGTTTGTGTGTGTACGAGGTGACACTATCTCTGCAAGACACGGGGACTTATGCGGATGGTGGGTGTCACACAATAGGTATGGATGGGGGACTGGATTGTGGATTAGGAGGGTTCGGATTTGGTGTGGACGTCGCGGAACTGGATATGGCGCAGGAGAAGATACAGGTAGGCAGTGACAAGGACAGGGGGTGCAGTATTACACAGTCACTACACGGAGATTGCATGTCACTACGGTTAGAGGGTCAGAGGGGGGGAGATCTGGAGGAGAGGCATGAACAATTTCTCTCACAGCTCTTTAGAGGACATGATATGTGTGGAGGGAGTTAGGCGGTACTGAGAGGACAGTACAATGAGGGGACTATGATGTGGGTCTAGATAACACAGTCATGCTGGTGAGACGAGACAGTCTTAGGGGGATACCGTACACATGTAGAACATCTAATTGACTGAGAGAGGGATTTAGTCTCGGATCACAACGGGCTAGCGGAATGTGATATACAGTGACAAGGGTGTACATATGAGTACTCAGTAGAGTGAGTTACGGTGGTGTATGGCAGAGTGGAACGTCATTTGGTGTGGGAGGATATCTCTTTATATCAGGGATACAGCGAGGGTCTGGAACAGTTGATTGTGTTTTAATAGATAAGAAGTCTGCAACTAGACCATAGAATGTGGTCTGGCACAGTAGGATTGAGAGGGAGGCAAACACGATGTGGGGAGAGAGATATGATAGTAGTGACAGATGAGATTATATAACAGGATCTATGAACATAGGCTCAGTGTACCATTATCATTGAGATAGAGACCTTAGAGATGTGTGAACTATATCTTCTGTGGGACGGATATATGTAGAGGATATAGGGAGTAGGAACATACTGGGATGTCTAGTGCAGATAGGTATGATGCTATGGAGAAGCACGAGAACGGAGCGATAATATTTATATATCTATCGGGTAGTTATATAGTAGGCTGGTGGAGCAGAACGATAGTATGCAACATCACACATCTGCAAGAGGGGTAGATATTATGGTCACGAGGACTCATTTCTGGATGCAGAGAAGGGAGAGATACATACACAGCGATGTGACATAAAGTAATGTGGACACAACATCGGTGAATCGCTTTATGTTGAGTGTATGTGGGCCACACTGGCAACTTATGGAGTCTTTGGTCGGGAAATGTCAATTCTGGGTGGGGAATATATGGGGCTCAGACGTGATTGGAGTCATGCATCAGTGGGGAAAGACGCGCAATGCTATATGAGATCCATCACAGGGGGACCTTCTTAAGATGTGCCGTTAGTCTTATGCGGGCATATGGGGGTTAGTTGTGTAGGATAGCGGTTGCTAAGAGACTGGGTGGCATAGACAGGGTATAGAGGCCGAGGCAAGAAGAACGAGAGGTCCACACGGGTGAGTATATAATGTGTCTAGAGCACAGTGTGTGGCGGAGTCTAGGCAGAGAGCTTTGATCAGCATGGTGGATATATGATATATCACTGTCTATTGTGGCGATGTGACTGTGTGCTGGGAATCTTTTCTGAGTGTCTTCTGGGGTGGGCAATATGAGCGTCAGTGGGGTTATTACATTTTATATCTCTAATTAAATCCCGAGATGTTATAGGTGTGTGATTGTGTTGGGTGTGGCGCGGATATCTCTCTTATTACTCACACACGGTCTACATTAGTGACCAAGATGGAGAACAACTGTGGTGATGTTAACTTCTAGATATTCAACATCCAGTTTAGTGTGGTATGTACTTGGTCTTAGAGTCACATGATGATAGTCTGTATCTCAAATTATACAGTAAGACTCATGCTCCAGAGATGACTGCTTGCTCATTATCGGCGGGTCACCAGTAAATTCAGGGTCGGTGTATTTGGTGGCGATGCAGCACAGCGTGGTGGGAACGAGAGGTAGATAGTCATCCGCGACTGACAAGTATCGAGTATGGTATAACGGGATTGGGACAACAGGTTTAGCTCTGCGGGTCAGCTTAAAAGTAAGTACAGATAAACACGATTCTCGGACATCGGATTTCTTCTGACGGTATAGCAAGTACAGACAAGACACACCGATATATATGACATCTTTTAGTGGACACAGCAAATCATACTCTATATATATCAGCACGTAACGAATCCATCACTGGAACAGATGACAAAAGACATAGAGATTCGAGAACAAATACAGAATATATGATGCGCGTGCTGTATTATATGTGTGTGCACACACCTGAACTATCACCATCTGGTCTAGATTACACGAGCACATTACACTCGGGCTCGGATACAGTATATTGTACACGTGAGAGACTGAGTACGTGGTCTTGCAGTATTTATTATCGATCCTACACTAACGGTAAAGTGACTTGTCAGTCACATCTGTGAAGGGGGTATGGTTGAGCACTTTCAACGGTGTCTTATGAGATCACACTGTGACAGGCGGGATCTGGTGATTCAAGAACTACATGTCACTAATAGAGGATCTGGTCTTGTGACGTAGGTTAAGGAAGCATAATCTTTTATGTAGTTTGTCATAGCATCGATGTCAGTTGCGTGGTCTGAGAGGTGAATGGGATAACTGTAGAGTTATTAGTTCGGCGCGGGTGGGGGCGCGCACTACCTTATGGTTCTTTGGACGAGACACGCTCAAGTATTTGCTTAACTAGTGCAAAAGAGAGGAGTGAGCTGTCACTGAGTGCATAGGTGACAAGAATATAACGCATAGTGAGTACTACAGTATGTGTGTAGAGTGATTTATGCGGGATAAGACAGAGGTATGTAGGGGTGCGAGGTGGGGATTAGCGAGAGGAGAGAGCTCACAACAATTGAAGATGCGCGAAGGACGGGAGCAGCGGAGTTAATAAGGGTGAACACTAGGAGGTATAAGTATGGTATATCCAGAGAGGAACTTAGGTTTATGGAGAGTGGGGTTTCGGTGGCTATATACTGATAGTTAGGCTACACGAGGACACAAATCATAGTAACACGCATGCAGTTGCACATATTGTAGCTGTGCGTGAGAGACAAGTAACGTTCAGGTTAGATGTACAGATATGAGATTCGAGTGAGTCTGATTGAGTATTAGGTGGGAGTGGTGGGAGAAATGGGAGACAACGACATAATAATGTCAGGGAATAACAAAATGGGATGAGTGCATTCAGAGACACAGACACACTTCTGTACTGGTCTTGTTTGTAGAGCATGTGATGATGCATACAGAGACTAAAGGCACTACTATCTATGATCTTACACACATAGGAACAACATAGTAGGACAACTAGTGGCACGTAGACTAATGTGAGGAGCTACTTTTGTTGTGCGCAGAGATTGGGAACGGTTAGATGTATGGTACTGTAGGGCTTGGTAGACAAGCATATGGATCTCAGGATGATAAGTATTCGATAGTTAAGAGAGCAAGCGTCTCATACTGGGGCTTGGCTCGTGTCAGGTTGTGGGTGTGACGTACTGTCACACAAAAAACAGATAGAGACATGAGTAAATATATCACTGGGTAAGACATGGAGAGGGCGTGGATGTGGTGCATACAGAGAACATACATACTAGTGTGTAGCTCCTGAAAACACGACGGTTCTGTGGGTTGTCTGATGTGGGTATCTCTAGGTATTAATCTATTCTTGAGTTACGTCGTGTTGTCAACTAGAGGGTTGATTGCTTAAGAGTGTAGAGTTCTACCTACTTGATCACTAGTATATCGTACACAATTATCTATACGACTTAGTGAGTTAGTTTGATAGGTATTTGGGGATTTATAATCTAGTTGGGGGGTTGGTGGTAGAGCGGTGCATTCGAGATGTGTCTCTATACTTTCTGGGAGGCATTCTCTATATTAGGTATGTACGTTGAGAAGCTGGAGGGTGAGGCACTCTACAGGTAGGGGTGTAGCGTGGTAATTTTAGGATTTTTATTGGGGTTGAATTGAGGCCGTGGCGGTTTTTAGGCAGAGTATACATAGATTGTCATCACTTGCGAGTCTAGTAGATCTATACACACGAATGCACGAGCGGACATGAACTATAATCAGGGCGTCTAGGAGAGAGCACGGCGGGTAGCTCTGGCGGAGGTGAGTAGGATTCCAATTATATGTAGAGTTAGAGTACACACACAACTAACAACGCAAGGTTACGGTGTTGACTAGTCTGTACTGTGGCGAGTAGCACGGCGAATGTGCTTAGTATTTCTTCTTGACACATTAAGAACGGGCAGGTTGTGGCGTGATCACATTACGATACTATATTTATTATTATAGCATGTGGGCTAAAGCTATTGACACTTGACGTCGAGCGGGCAACTTATCTACTCTGGCTGTTGCAGGTGTGGGGTGCTAATATAACGGGACGAGTGAGCTGTGTGTCACTGTAAGTGATCTATGCGCAAGGTGGAGGTGCGTCTTTGTGGGGGAGACAGTACACCACGCACAGTATTTTAAAGTATACGATGATAGTGAGGTGACACATATGTTCAGAGGAGATATGACTATGTGACGGATGACATAAGGTGTAAGAGTCTTTATACAAGGCTCTGCGGGGAGGGAGGATGCTATCTGTTCGAACATAGTGATGCATGATAGCACACAGCATTAAGCGAGTAAATGTGGGTCTGAACAAGCGAAACTTAGATAAATACGCGACTATAGGGAGACAGTGTGTGTGAGATTGTCTGTCAGACGAACTTCATATCGAGTCAGTACCAGTGGGTGATTTGATAAACATGATTGTGTGACGACACGGGATTACAAGATAGTCAAACAGGACTAGGATTTAGCGAGTATGCTGGACTCATGGGTGGTGATTGTTCGTAAAATAATACGGGGACATCTGCAACGGGGTCAGTGGTATGGCATTCAGGGGTGATTGAGATCACACTAGTAGTTTTGACGTGAGGTGGTGCAGGTAGATATCTCTATACACAGCATTATGGATCAGGCTATATATCAGGGTAGATTGCGCACTAATGCGAGCAAACGACGTAAGATTACAGAGCATATGTTCTATGACACCAACGCGAGGGTGACAACTGTATACGTATCGATATACGCATTCTATATGAGTATGTGATCTTGATCTCTTAGATGTTAAGATAGACAGACGAAATTCATATGCGGCATACGTGTGATATCTCAGGGTGTACACGACACTGAGGCTTGTGCAACACACTAGACTGGAGGGCCGGGAAAAAAGGGGTGATTCCAAGAGCATATCAGTGACTTGTAGCGCTAGGGGTAGACGGTATTTCACTATGTAGTACTCTATCAGAGAGCGCAACACAGGTTTACATTACACATATAAATGATCTTCATAGAACGAGTTCAGGGGAGTCAAGATCACATATGGAGTACGGGATGACACAACTAGTACATAGGATGAGAACTTGCAAAGCTTCCATAATGTGTCTGTATGTATAGTGGTAATGGGTCCTATGTATGAAATTGTCATAGGTTATGAGAGAAGCTTGCGGAACGTCTTCAACGTGTAGATCGAAATATGGTTTAGTGACGGAGATGAGAGCGACGGAGTCTCAGACAAGCTATGCAGAGAGACACACTTTACTAGAGAGATAGGGAACGCTACGAGCAGTGAGTGAAACACTTAGTATAGACACTTGGACAAACAGAGGTGAGGTGATGAGAGAGTGAGTGACACACGTGATAACAAACATCCTATATCACATCGTATGCACACTGTTACACCGCGACTGATTGGCGGTTTTGAGCGAGGAGACACATCGAGATTGACGGAGTGGTTAGGTTCACTATAGACTGAGACAACTGTAAGCATGGGGAAGACTGGCTGAGATATGCTAATGTCTATTCTTCATCAGAGTACAATAGTAAGGGGCTTAAAGAGAAACAGTGTCTACAAGGACACGACACGAATAGGAGATGCAGATGAGGGATCTAGTCTATATCGATTTAGTATCATAGACTCTATGTATGAGGTCACTCACAGTGGCAATCCATAATGGGTGGGTGTATATTCTGAGGTAAGTGCTATAGACACAAATAAGAAACACAAGCATTATGAAAATTAGAACACACTTAAGTGGGAGGGGAGTGGTAAGTAAGGGGTTATGCACAGGTATCACTCTCGGGGGTTTATCTCGGAGATAGCTGCACAGTACACTAGACACTGCGTGTTGTGGGACGTGTGGTTATGATAGTGTATAATGGGAGACATTGATCATTGTGGTACACACATGACAGGTAGAGGTGTAGGTTTAACATTAATGCAGCGATAGATAGAAATCTACAAATATATTGTAGACGTGCTGTTTGAAAGACATGGTGAACAATAGAAGGGGGGATTGGTACAGTATCACGACAGATCTGGTATGTACACTCAAACGACATTGTATAAGATTACGGTGTTCATACACAAGTATCAGTCAATGACAGGCGAGGTACAGTCGATCATCATCTGGTAGTACACGGCATGGAACTTGCACAAATTGACGCGCTGTTAGCACTACGGTTTTAAGTGGACAACGAGTAGATTCAGGACATAACAATCATGAGCACTAGGGCAGAGGTGTGAAGACACAGTCACATTGCGGATTGGTATATTTATGTAAGGAACGACACAAGTGTATATCAGGTTAGTGCACATGGAGAACCGTCAAGTTTCTGGTCACAGTAGACATAGACATCGGCAGACGTGTGCGTCTTTATAGCTGAGGGGTTAGCGACAAGGAGGTGCACAGGATACAGTTCACGACTACGATTGGGTATGGGGAGATGATTATAGCATGAGATGTGCTTTATTATATCGGTGATATGAGAGTGGGGGAAATTGGGGGGGGATAGTAAGGGTTGGGGGAGGGTGGGTGAAAAAGGGTTAAGGGGGTAATTGTGTGATAAGGGGGATATATAATGGGAGGGATGGGGTTAGGGTAGGGTGTTTTAGGAGGGGCTGCTGGTGAGAGACATGTGCCAGGGTGTCTTACTCGCAACTGCGTAGTCAAAGTGAGAATAAGGGGATTCGCAGAGGGTGCGATCTGCGTCTAGGTCACACTACAGTTCAGAGGTCTAGTGTTGACACATGAAGTGACAGGCAGATCACTGTGTCGCAGGGATTAAGTATGCAAGAGTTTAAAACTGGGCGGGAGACAGATGGTGACTCTTTGGGTCGTGTCAGGTCACACACTTACATGTGGAGGAATGCACAGTGGGACATCATGACAAGGGTATATGTGGATGTAGGGGGCGAGATTACTCTGTTATCGTGTGTGGGCTGAGGGGAGGGTGGTGACAAAGAGATATTCTTGTACTATCGAGAGTGACGTGCTGTCACAGGTGTCAGTACGTTCGAGTGCGTGATGCTAAATGGGGTCTTGCACAGAGCTGTAGACTTGATATCGGCGAGATTCGTAACGTCATAGGAGCTAACTTGAGCGACACAGCTCTTTAGGGTCACACACGAACTTTGTGAGAGCAGAATATGTAAATAGGATTACCTACGTTACCTTCCTCATATACAGTGGCAGAACCGAATGACTGACGCTGCAGTTCATTATCTACTGGATGGCACTAATTACCCCGGTGTCTCATAGATGTACCTGTTGAACTATTTCGATCACTTATGAGCCGGTTTCTCCGTGTACGGCGTTCTCCAATACCGCGTCAAGCTGGATCAAACGCCGAGGTGGTCAGTCGGTGATGTGGCAGAGGCGTATGAAGAAACTCGCTGAAAGGCTGTATCGTCCTCCCGGATGCGAGGCCTCTTTAGGGAATAAATACTCTATCGGAAATGCAGTAACTAAGTCAGTGCTGTTGCATTCGTTTTATTATTTAGATAAATAAATGGTACAGTAGAATGTAACAACTTTTCGAGAAGCTAGTCCTAAGCAGGGTCGGATCCAATGTTTTACGGGTTTTTTATGTTCTCTCATTATGTTAAATAAATATGTTCCAGTGCACAGGTTTGGGACAGGAGTATCAAAATAATGAAAGTACGGATGTACGATTGAATACCTTCATGACATAACTTCTTTTCTTCACAAAAGACAACCGATGCTTATGGAAGTTTCAACTTCTCATGTTCCCTTCATCGCTTCCGGAGATGGCATCCATGATAAATTTTGTAGAAATAACCGAATATAACCGAAAAGTACAAAGTTATGTATAGTCGGTGTATCGATATGTCAGCATGGAAAGGTAAGTAAACGCTGGGTAAAAATAGTATAACATTTTTGATTAACTTTTGGAATTTCCGAAACCGGCATCGGCATGGCCGTTAACCACTCCCTCTTGCGATGTTAACTCTCGTTTATCCTTCTCTGATTATTATTATTATTATGCTTGCGAATTGTATCGTGGCAGCTGGATCCACCGCACTATGGGGCACCGGGAAACCGAACTGTGTGTCGTTTGACTTCCTAATTGATGATGGATGTGGTTACACTAAATCTTAACCGTTTCACTGGATAAGTTAATTTTAGTTTATTTATTTCTCATTTTCACTGAGCATTTCATTCTATAAATGTCTTAGTTTGCATTTACCGTTCTGTACCGCCACATCTCAATGCCGAGTTTCCCTTTGTCGTATCTGCTAGGACACTTTCTATACTCGCTTAGTTGCATCCGGCGAAGACCTACATTTGTAACGTCTGCCCTAACATATAGAACCTCGCCTCAAGAGTGCCCTTCAGGGTATTTAAGTTAAAATGCATTACCATGTTTATATACAAAAGACGTGTAGTCATCGTATTCGTCTTTGGTCCGAAGCCTTACGTATCACTACCCTGCCTTGTAGTCCGTGGGCGCGGGTTGCAGCTTGTCTAGGGTACCGGGTGACCCGCGCAGTATCCTTAGATCACGTGCGACTGGTGGTGGTTACGCGGTAGCGATCCGTCGGTGCCACGTACTGGCGTACTGCTGATGCCTTACTTCTTTCCTTTTATTGCTCTCTTGATATCTCCCCCGCCAGCTTGCAACCTGTTTTTGATGTTCATTGGCTTTCTGTTCTTTGCCCAAGGGATTCACTTTTTTGGCCTTTGTTTCTCATTTCTTGTCACGTCTATGAAATAGTGCTGCTGGTTGCTTTCCTGGCTGTCTTCCTTTCCTGACGGACACCGATTTTCAGCTTTGCTTACTCGTTCATTTTTAGAGCAGCCTTTCACGTATTTAATGAGTTTGCTGATGCCACAATGCACTTCCCGATTTCAGTTCTTTGACTCCCGTCTCCGTCGTCCACCAGATCCAAACGCCGATGCGTTCGAGTCCATTTGCTGGTCTCTCCGTGCTTCATGCAAAAGGCACGGAAGTAAAAGAGTGAGTCGTAATACTGGCTCTCCGTATCCACTCACTCCGCAGCCCATAGCACTTACTCTGAATGGCTCCAGTTTACCTCGGTTCCAATGGACTTCGGATTCAAGTGGAAAACGTCGCGGCGGCAGTGCTGTCAACTTCGGTTCCGAGCAGTGGATTCGCTCAAAGAAAATCAAGCATCCTGGTGCACCCTGTTTCTTGGACGATGCATGGACACTGGCCGAGGACAACAAAAAAGTCCCCTCAGTTTCCCACGGATATTGGACGAAGTGGTCCCGGAAAGTATGCCCCTTTTTGATGCCAGTGCTTTACTGCCTCCAAAGTTGTTGAAAGATTAAGCTTGTTACCTTACTCTTTCAATAATGAACTAGTATTTTAAGTCCCACCTATTACTTTTGCTATTCACTGAAGCGTACTTTCCCCGCATCAGCCCCCCACTTACTCATCATTCGCTTTATGCACATTTGTGTGTCCCTCTCTGGTAGCTTATACCCAGCAGTTACTTTTTGGCGATATATTAACAGTACTTTATAGTGTTCGGTCTGGCAACCGGGTAGTATCGCGCCCACTGATGAATCATGAACGGACAACACTACTGTTTTCTCTCTTGCTATGTCTATTTACCCTACTGCTGAATCTCCACTCACAGATCGTCCCACGTCCAATTATTCAACTACACTTATGTTCACCCCGGTCACTGCTAACAGCAGCTCACTGGTCGCACCTGACGTAAGTCAGAGTCAAACTCATGGTGTTCGATGCCCGGTGACCACAGCCTTTACACACTCCAATGAAGCCCCAGCTTTTCCTCGACCCGATTCTCCATTCAGCCTCGCAGCGTTCAATGTTCGCACTCGAATGCAGATCGGACGACAAGCATGCCTGAGCCGCACTCTTGGAACGCTCTCGATAGACATATTTTGCGTAGCAGAAACTAGATTGCAAAGCTCCACTGCCGTCATCAGAATGGCCTCTCTTGCAAACCCTTACGTCAAATACCATTTGCGCCTGTCCGGTGACACAGAGGCTACCGCTTCTGGCCAGGCGTGTGTTGGGGTTGCTCTGAGTGATAAGGTTGAGTCCGCTCTGCTTGACTGGATCCCAGTCAACAGTCGGCTATGTGCAGTTAGACTTCGAGGTTCATGTAAGTTAACTAAGCTTCAAGATGTTACACGCGCTTTATTTGTCGCCTGCCTACGCTCCTACAAATTGCCTCCCGGATACAGTCAAGGATTGCTTTTATCAATAACTACATGACTTGCGTTCCGCTAAAAGTCTGATATTGTCATTCCTGCCGGAGACTTAAATGCACGAGTGGGCCGCCTGACACCAAACGAGCACCATCTTGGAAGTGGTTTTGGCTTCGGTGGTAGTCGATCAGACAATGGAGACAGACTGCTGACTCATTGTTCTGATCATTGATTATTTCTTTCCAGCGCCAGATTTGGACACTCGAAGAGGCAGACTGCTGCCTCGCACATGCCTTCTCAAACGCATGAGTAGTCCCAGCTTGACCACATCGCGATAAGCTACAGATGGCGTGAAAGCGTATCAGACTGTCGTTCGCATTGATTCGAACTAAGTTATGCCTGCGTTTCGGAGAACCGCCTAGGCGTACGCACTACCGCCCGAGCGTAGAAAACCTAAAGGACCCTACGACGTTAGACAAATATCAGATCTCTCTATCAACACTGCTTACCCCAACGTCTGACAATGACCTGAATTCACAGTGGATGCGCATCAAAAATGCTTAAGTTTCTGCCAGCATTGATAGTTGCGGAATCACCAATCACCGGCCGAAAACCTGGATCACTGATGTCTCCTTGTCGCTGATGAACGGACGCCGCTCGGTCCTGGCCGATTCTAGCTGTAGTGATGAACGATGTTCCCTAGATCGAGAATTGCTTAGGTGTCTACAAAAGGACTGTGAAACCTAGTGGTGTGAACCCGCTAGAGAGATGGAACTTGCTAGTCTTTCTAATAATACCAGAAAACGTTCCCATCTTAGCCGAGCTACCGAATGTTTATTATCTGGAGTAACCGAAATGATCTGCGAATAGAATGGCCCACTAATCATTAATCTTCAACGACGGTTGGAACGATGGGCTGAACACTTTGACTCGCAGTTTTGCTGGCCACCAGCTCCATCTTCTTCCTATGGAGCGCTCACTGTTGCTGAATGGTCCGTCCCCACAGATCTTGCTCACCAGGAAATCTGGCAGGAACTCCGCTTCTCGCAGGTCTACAAAGCACCGAGCCCTGATGACTTACCTCCCGCCCTATTTAAAGATGCCGACTATGTGCTGGTTCGACAACTCACTGCTTTGTTCTCAGTCGTCTGGCTGAAAGTGGGGGTTCCATCATCTTGGGGTGAGTCGATAGTCGTCCCCATCTTCATAAAGAGCCTGCGCTCAATGTGCTCCAACTACAAGGGTATCAGCTTGATTCCCGTCGTTTGTAATTTTCTGGTGTCCATCGTACCTCGAAGGCTATCTCCAATGCGCGAATCGCTACAGCGGGAAGAGCAGGCTGTGTTCCGCTCTGGCCGCGGCTGCATCGGTCAAATCTTCATACTCCGTCAAATTCTCGAGCTCCACCATGTGTACCAATAGCCAAAGACTGTCGTGTTCCTGGATTTCCGCGCTGCCTTCGATTCTGTCATTTCCGTACTGCGTGCTATGTACAGTCTAACCTCGGCTTATGGTAACCTTTCGCCTTCCTTTGTTGTCACCAGTGGAGTTCGACAATGATACCTTATCTCCCCATTCCTTTTCAATTTTGCCATTGGGGATGTCCTAAAGAATGCTCTGGATAATTCGTTGAGCGCTGGCTTTGAGCTCCTCCCAGTTAGCCGAGTTGCTGACTTGAAGTACGCTGATGATATGGCCTTGCGGGGTAACGGTCCACAGACAGTCCAGTTTGCACTCAGCCGCTTGGGGATTGAAGCGTCCAAGTTTGGGATGGCTTTTTCCCTAACCAAGTGCGAAGCTGCTTTCCAAGACTTTAAGATGTCTGTACCTGCGCTCACTCTTAGTGGTGAGGCAGGAGGTTACGGAGAGTTTTACCTACCTGGATGGCTGCATCACAGCCGGTGGAGCTGTTGGAGACGAGATTTCGTTGCGTATCTCAAGTGTTCGCCTCGCTTTTTCTAAGTTGAGGGACTTGCGGCGCCGTCATGACGTCCGTCAAAGAACGGGTTTATTGTTCGACTGTCCGCGCTGTACTGAGCATCGTTGCTTGCGGTCCATTGCGCGTGTGTGGTGGCTGCACCACATAACCAATGTGGTAGTTAGACAGCGTGTCTTGGGTGGAGGCAGCCACTTGCTTGAGGAGCTCGTCCCGCTGCGTCAACTGCGATGGCTTGGACACGTACTGCGCATGCCCGGTCATCGTCTTCCGTGTTGGGCGTTGTTCGCGGTTGCTGGACAGAACTGGAGGAGACGGCGCAGTGGACCACCTACAACGTGAAAAAAGCTGACGAAACAATTGGCCTCGGTCGGTTGTTCTCGACTCCCTGGTCGGGATTTCAGTGTCGGTAGCTGAAAACCCTAGAAGTCATGGCTCAGGACCGACGTCAATGGCGGACGTGTATATCTGCATGTTGCGGTGCTTTCCCTTCCCCAATAAAACAAACAATTAAAAACAACTCAAAAACTGTGTGAAAACTGCTGAAAAATGCTGCATGTTCTTTTTCTTGCTATTCATATCCTGTTTTCTTATTCCACCATGATTCTTGTGGCAATATATATATATATATATATATATATATATATACATATATATATATATATGTATATATATACAGTGGTTGCGCGGCAGCGAAGCGTCAATACTGCGTACCGGCGTACTGCCGGTGCCCCCTTTAGCTGTTTGGAATAAAGTCATGAACATAGTCCACCTTAAACGTTCCTCATTTGCACACATTGAGGTTAATGAAAGCGGCATCCTTTGTTCTCCAACTCTTGCTTTTCCTACAATTCCTCTTATCGATTGTGTACCTGTTCACATATTGACCAGACACCTGATCAGGACAAGTTTCTGAATTGAGGTCTGGAAGCCTTTCAACGCTTTATTCAGTTATCCTCGTTACCTAAAACCCACCCAGTGCGTTACCTCATTTTCCTATCGAATTTCCTTGTGTGAGTGGGTGCCTAAGCAGCGGCCAGTATCTCTCCATGGGACAAGAAACTTGTATTAGTCAGAGTTTCCGAGACTGAATTCCGTCGGTTGCCTTCCTTAACTACCGGGTTGGCCATGGAATCCCGAACTCTGCTGAAGGATCGCCCTTCCTATGTGCCTAAAAGCACATTTTGGACTTGGTTTATTAAGAGCCACTTAGTTTTCGGTGTTACAACAAGCACCGATGATGCTTGGGGCTTTGGTTACTCGATGTGCCTCCGGTCTGGATAGCACGAAGGGTCTCTAGTCTCCTTTCTTCTCCATCTTTTTTTGAATATCCGGTAATTCATTCTCATGTTGAGTCCAGATGCAACTGTAGTATTCTTTGTGTGCTGCTTCAGCCAACCGTTACCTTTTACCTTACATAATGTACCGTTCTGTGGTTGTTCCTATTCCCGCTGTTTGCCGACTTCGATGAAATAACGAACAGCCGCAGCATAGATCGGCAACTTCCACATTTACTTTTAGTCTTTCGGTTACCATCCTGATCGGAGTGTTTTACGTACGACGAACTTGAGCTGAAACGGGAAGGGGAAGCACTAGCTGGTTTCTTTGATTCTGTAATCACTGGATTTTCATTTGTACTACACCCTTCGCTTTGGTGGGGCACTGGCAATATCGTGGAAGGAAGAAGCTCCGAGTTACAGTCGTATGGCTCTACTGGTTCGTTACACCACTCTCTATCCCGAGTACTTTGCTTAACTTTGGATAACAGAGTACTTACCTCCCGCCAGACGGAATCCTCTTCGTTACTTTAACGGTATCAGTTTCAAACAATTGCCGTTACTTCTCTGTTACGCATTCACATTCATGTTTAACTTATCGAGTGAATGTTTTCCGTCCATGTCCCCTTAACTTATTTTTCTACCTAGCCAGTTTTCTGTCTACGTTTAGCTCATGGTTTTGGGGCTAGTATTGCTAGTTTGCACTTCTTACCTTTGATTTCCTCATTTCTCAGTTCCGGTCAGATACGTGCACGCTTCGAAATTTGTCTCTTTCAAAAGTGAGTCTGTATTTTACGCATACAATCAGGTCCGTTTATACCGAAAAGCCTCGCTTCTTGATTGCGCCCATACTCCCCTCTTAGTCTGTAGATGTTACAATCAACAGACTACCCTCTTCTCTTATTCTGTTTGGCACACAATGGTTGCGTTTAAACCTTGGATATCGGTAGATGGGTATGCTCGAGATTTATATCGCCCTCTTCTCTTGTCAACTCTCCTGGGTTAAGTAAACGCGTTGTCCTACTTCCTTGAATCATAGTTGTCCTCATCATCACACTGCTGTGTACAAATGTAGGAGCCGTTTGTCTATTCACTTTCATATTTCACCTACTTCATAGGCCGGTGGCAAACGGGTCGTTCTCTTGTGTTTTCTAGCTTACCATCCACATCGCTCATGTTTTGCTGTCGTAGAATGGTTCGGATGATATCACTGATGAGTGTGTTTACCACTGACATCTCAAGTAACTTACTCTCATTCCATCGAAATGAAAGTTGTGGTGGGGCGGGATAAGTCGCAATAAGACTGCACCTTAACATTATGCGACGGCTTGCGTACCTCTCGACCTACTGGGTGGGACCCTCGGACCCTTGAGAGCTACTCCTACCAGGTTGGTGAATGACTGATGGTCAGACGGACTAGGTCTCCTAGTCTTCCAGGTTAGGGGTTGAAAAGCGGATGGTGTCCATTTCTGTAAAACCGCATAGCTTCCATCCACGTGCTGTTTTGCGGACAGGCGTTTGAGCCAAAGACTTTGATTGAGGACGCTAATCGTTCTCCTGTCTAGGTCTGGGCGCCCTGGCAGTACCCCACCCCCTGTACAACCATGACTATTCCTTCAAACTCCTACCATATCCTGCATCAGCCGTCGCTCTGATTATAAAGTGTCTCAGGGCGGTTAAGCGAAAACATGCTACTGCCGATTCCCTTTTTCTTTGCCACTTTTTTTCTTACTCCCTTCCCAACCGCCATTACTAACCCTTCTTATATAATTCCCAGCTGAATTGACGGCAAATGCAATGCCACTGGAATCACACCATCTGCGGTTATTTTCCCACAGTACCCACTGGACTCCTATCGACAGCAGTCTTTTTTGTGCCAAATTGTCCCGTTTTCCTGACGGCGTTCAACGTTCGCATTTTATGACAAAAGTCAATAGACTTCACTCGCATCCACATCGAACACATCGAGTGTCAACATGTTTTGTTTGTTAGAGACGGATCAATGACCCTCACGTGGTCGTTGAATTAACTGCACATGACTTGCCCCCTCCCTAGTGGTTTAACGCGTCCGGAGATGCGGATACGAAACCTCTGGTTATGCCGCGATTGGCATCGTTTTCAACTACAAGGCTGGGTCATCACTCTTGGATTGGATTCTCGTGAGAAGCAATATGCATGCAGATTGTTCTGCGGTATCAGATAAAGTTGGTTCACTAAATAGTACTAGAAGCTGTTCGTTTATGGTTGCAGCTTATGTCCCCACCGATTGCTGTTCTGATCCTGTTAAGGATGCCTATCACGAACTGAACACGCTGCTTCACAGCGTTATCAGTTTAGATGTCATAGTTGTTCCAGGGGTGTGAATGCACAACTAGATCGTCTGAGCTCTTCAGAATCTCAGCTGTGGTAAGCATCGGCTTTACTTATAACTTATGAACAATCGCAAACGTCTGTTGCAACTGCGCACGGAGCACCGACTGTTTCTTAGTAGCGCCGCATTTAGGCATAATGGGCGCCCGAGTGCCACTTGGCCTCTTCCGTTAGCTGACTAGCGATGGACCAAACTAGATCGCGTTGCCATAAGTTACAGGTGGCGTGGTTCCATTCTGGATTGTCGCTTATTCTGGAATACCTGCGACGATTCTTATCATGCTTTGCTATGCTGTTGTCTTCCTATAATCTTTACCGGGAGGCCTACCAAACGTCTTCGATTGACAACTGTTATGTTATTCAGAAGTCTGTGTAAGCGAACATATGTTTTCGGTAATTCTTCATTAGGTTTGTACAATTACATGAAATGCAAACTTTTTGTATACAGACCCAACAGGTCGTCAGTCAACCAAATTGATTTTAGTGCGCTGTGACACACCTTCGGTTAGGTTACAGTTGTAGTCGTACGTGCGTACAGGTCAACTGCAGTCCGTCCTGGCCAAGGTAGGCTCAACGCGTGAGTGAACCGTTTCTGTGTGCACAGTGCTGGTTCGTACAGCCGAATGGCGATGGCTTCTGCAGCGTCTAACATCCGTTTACGGAAATACCTTGATCGATTTTCTGGGGCCTGATAGATTACTTTGAATGAGTCAGCCGACTTGGTGGCGTAACCCGTATCCACAAGATGCGTGGCGATGGCAGAGTTGGTGACCTTTCGGCCTCCATTTCCGAGCCAGGCCGGATGGTGTTCCTTCACCCTTTCGGATAAGCGTCTTGTCGTACGACCAACGTATCGTGCTCCACAGGAACAGGTAAATGAGTTTACACACATTGATTTGGCATGGACAGGCAGCTTATCCTTGAGGTTTAGTCTCACCATTGGGCTGCTGGTGAACCGGATTTGCAACCTCGCCGCTGAGATGGTATTCCTGAGTGTGGACGTGAGACGGCGGGATAGATTCTCGGATACTATTTCCCCTTTGTAAGGCAGTTGTAGGAAAATAGGTTTCCGTTCCGCCGTCAGGACCAAAGGTGCTTCCCTGTTTCGCCCCATATTCGCATTAATAAAATTCTCTTGGTAGCCATTCTCTTTTAGTGTCGCTCGTATTAAGTGCAACTCTTCGAAAAGAGTATCCTTCGAGCAGATTCTTTCGGCCCGATTCCAGTCCTCGACCAAGCAAATCTACCAAGATGCACTGCGTACGGAACTTTCGCTCTCTCATCCTAATAACACAGCTTCAGTGGAATAGGACCTCTGCTTCCATGCATGATGCGAGAGCCTGTGCTTGCGGCTCTATCAATCGTCACCACAGGAATCACTGGATATTCGAATGGCCGGGAAACCTATTGGAATCCATGTGAAAACTCCCTGCTGGCTTCGATAACAATGTAACCAGGCGGACTATTAGGCGCGAACTAAGGCGGGACCTGTGTGCTGACAGGGAAAGCTGGTGTACCAGTAGAGTACAAGAAATGAAGGAGGCGAGAACAGTAGGCAGTTATCCACACGACTGATTCCGGAATACCAGGCTTCTGTGAGACGATTATAGCTAGAGCGTTTACCCTAATTCACAATGTGATACGTTGCGTCGCTCACTGGGTATAACACTTCGAGAGTAGTTCAGTTGTCGCCCTACCCCTGGGTCTCCTACTCAGGTGGTGTAGGCTGAGCCACAGCCAATTAGTTTAGAAACTCCATCGGCGGATGAGGTTCGAAGTGCGATCACATTACTTAACCGTTTTCGAGCTCCTGCCGCGGATTCCTATGAACCCGCAGTGTTTAAGGTTTGGAGTGTCCTGCTCTTCAAAGCATTCACCTCCGCGTCCGAACAGGTCTGTACAAAAGTGACCATCCCAACTAACTTTAGTGAAGGTCATATCTCACAGAGACAATCCGCACTTGACGTTCTTTGCGATGATGAACAAGCCCGTTTTATGGAGTACGTGCGCAACTTGACCACCAAGCTAGTGCCCAAGAAAGGATTTATCCTGCAGAAAACACTAAGTACGACGAAATCTTCAAACAAATTTCTATCAAATCCTGAAAGGTATGTTTACAACTGGTGCAGCGTGCACTTGGACACGTTACAAATGGAAGCGCTTTCATTTGGGGTCTTAAATTTTGCCACCCACAGAGAAAAGATCACTGACTAGCAATTGAGACTCAGTTTGATTATCTTAGCAACCGGGCCAATGACTTGGTACCCGCTTCCAGTACCATTCTCGAACCGTTTAAGTTAGACTTGGTCAACATCTCCTTTCAGTATCAAACGTACCCCATGACACACTCCGGATGACTAAGAAAGACACACCTTAAAACCATAAATTTGGGTAGAAAGAAGATATCGTTATCACCAAACCGGACGAGGGATCAGGAGCCGTGATCGGATCGCACAGAATAAGTGAGAAAAATGGAAATGCTCCTCTCGGACTCTTTCAGATTTGTGCAGTGTGAACAAGAGTACGATACAACGGAATACACAGTAACACAATTAACAAAATATTTGAAATCGCTAGTAACTGAGGGCTATATGACTAAAGAAAAATGTATAAAAAACAGACCCACCGGATCGATCATTCCTAGGCTTTGGCCTACCAAAAATACACAAACCAAGTGCACCTTTGCGACCGATACTGCACATGAGGTACTCGCAATATCACAGCATCGTAGGATGGTTAGCAAATATACTTGATCCTATCTGGAAAATGATAGGTCCCCGTCAGCTAACAGATACGTTTCAGTTCGTTGAACATGTAAAACACATGAACATCCTAGGCTATCGAATGGTTTCTACGCGCATAGCACGTGCAGAGTGAGGGCTCGGCAAGCTATCGCCGCCCTTCAATATCTTCAGCGGTGTGAGACAAGGATGCTCGCTGTCACCTTTCCTCTTCAACTTCGCTATTGACGAAGTCATGGAGATTGCATTTACAGAACATGACTTGGAAGGTGTGGAGCTACTCCCAGGAGAACGACTTCTTGACTTGGAGTATGCAGACGACATTGCCCTCATCTGTGACAGCTCCCAAACGTGCCAAGCCGCGCTGTACAGATTAGTACTGGCTGTCAGCCGCTTCGAGCTTTCCTTTGCACCATCGAAATGCAAAGCGTTCCTCCAAGATTGACAGGGATCGCCTCCTTCGCTGACCTTTGGTGGGGATCAGCTAGAAGTCGTTCAAAAATTCAACTACCTGGGAAGTTTATCAGCGCCCTTGGGATCGAAGACGAGATCACGAGCAAAAGCTCAAAGTGCTTTTGCTAACCTTCGCCACCTATGGCGGCGGCGCGACATTACTCTCACCCTGAAGGGTAGAGTGTACAATGCAGCGGTACGTTCGACCTTACTGTACGGTTGCGAAACCTGGTCCCTAAGATCGGCCGACATGAAGAGGCTAGTTACGCTCGATCATCGTTGCCTTCGCAGTTTGGCTCACATCTGATGGGAACACCGCGTGAGTAATGATCGTGTCCGACGCCTTGTTTACGGCACAGGAAAAGGAACTGAACTGTTTAGCACCGTCATTTCACGCACCAGGCTCCGATGGCTGGGCCACATGTTGCGCATGCCAGTCCACCGACTCCCACGACGTGTGCTGTTTGCTCACCGGGTATGTGGATGGAAGAAGAGGAGGGGTGGCCAAGCGATGACTTAGTTCAGAGGAATGAGGGCTCTCATTTCGGAGCTGACCTCGGTTGGAGCGTCACGGCTCCCTGGTTGGGGTTCAAAAGACGATGAACACGTTTGCTGGATACACTTGCTGACATGGCAAGGAGCCGACCTCAGTGGCATTCGTGCTGTGAGTTTCTTTGTCCCTCCCCATCCACCTACGGTCTCATTTCGTAGCGCGACATAATAATTTTTCTTTTTGCCTAGTAGCCGGCTGGTAGCTTACCGGAACGATGCCTATCCGTTGTTGGTAGCTCAGCTGGCATGCAACTGTTTTATTTATTTTCCTGTTCCGTTATATATTGCGGCACAGTAGCTGACGTGTTTCCCACCTCTAGCTGACATGTGTAATGATGAATGGTTTCGCTGGACATCTTCTCGCTGTTCACCCATATCCCTTTTTTGCTGGAAACACAGCCAATTTTTTCTTTGTGCCTATGCCCACTAGCACAATATACAAGCATCAAGATAACAACTATCCACCTAGAGTAGCTGTGTTATTCAGATGCATCTATAGCATCCAATTCCATTTCAACAATGGATTATATAGACAAGTCGACGGAGTAGCTATGCGTTCGCCTCTCGAGCCATTCTTAACTAATGTCTCCATGGGCGTGCTAGAGGATGGCTCAGTAAAACCAACTATTAAGAGCTTATGCTTCTACCGACGACATATTCTGTATAAGCGATCGAACCAACAGTCTTTAGTCGAGAGTTTCAACAAAGCTCCTCTCAACGGCTCATTCACAGAGGAAGGTGAAAGTAACAACCAACTGGATTTCTTGGATGCAGGCTTACGGAGAAAGGTGACGGATCACTATAGATAGGAGTATACAGAAAGCCATACTGGATAGGGAAATACACGCATTTTCAGAGCCGCAAAAAACATTGGTACACACTGTGACAAATCGCGCGCAAGATCTTCAGCGAGGACGCACTTGAAGATGATCTGAGGCGAATCAAACAGACGCTTCTCGAAAACGGCTACCCAGAACGCTTCATTGCTGTCCATATGAGACCGAGCAGTCCGAGATCCACCATGCAAACGGTTAAGAAGAAACAGTTGTTCCTCTTACTTCCTTTTAAAAATGTTATGGTGGCTGAATTATGTTCAAGACGACTGATGCGAACTTGCAGATCGACTTCTAACGCAGATTAAGTTAACTTTGTCTTTACGGCCAAATCGCTACTTGGTCCTAGATTCAAAGATAAATTGCTTGATCAACTCCAATCCGTGGTTATCCGCCGATTCACCCGCTTCTGTGGGGACAGATACATTGGACGGACCAGGCACTAAAAAACGCGAATCAAGGAACGTTTGCCGAATTCGCCCATCAATCAGCGTAACAGAGGTAACTTGAGTGTAATAACAATTTACTTGATTTGCACGGGGCATCAAATTGACAAACGAACTGCTTTTAAAATCCTGTATAGAATGTTGCCGCAACTAAGTCACCGGTTAGGAGCACGACTACTTGCTACCGCCGAAGCGGTGTGCATTAGATTGACAAGACCGAATCTGTGCATTCAGAAAATACTTATCAATGCAGTCCGCCTACCTTGGTCAGTGACCAATCAAGACGTATCGGATCATGCCCAACGGCACCACGTGCCTTCAATCACTTGATCTCCTGATGCATGTCACGATAGCCGTTTAAATTTGTCGAATCAGTTTATGTTCTTTCTGCTAAATCAATAATAGTGGTAATATGCAAAAAGGATAGTCGCATCGAAAGTGCTAACCTTTCTGCGCATGTGGTGACAAAAGTACTGACCGCTGTTCTTGTTGGTGGCTTCAGTGCGGAACGGGAATCCCGGATTAAGGAAAAGCAGGTAGGTTTCCGTCCGGGACGTGGCTGTATATACGATATTTTCATTCTTCGACAGTTGTTAGAACAAGCATATGTACCGAAGACCGACAGTGCCCGTGTTTCTCGAATGTACTGCGTGCAACTCAGTCGATCGATGCACTTTGTTAAGATAGATTTCGCGGATATCTTTGGCAACTGGTGTCATTCGCCAGCTTAGTTCGATTTCCCCATTTTTGTTACACTTGTTGACTCCTTTGGCCCTTGATAGCGAGGTACTCGAGGTGGTTGATCGACTCACCTTCGCAGCTGCACGTAAATGTTCATGTTTCTTCACGTATTGCAGAATCTATAATAGCCATCCTGAATCGGCGATGTCTACCGTGTCAGAAGAGTGTTTCCCTCGGTCTGGAAGGCATGTGTACAAGACCACAGTAAGGCCGGTCCCACTCTGTCGCACTGAGATTTGGCGCCATCGGTCCGAGGATCTGAAGCGCCTTAAAATCTTTGCTGACCGCTGCCTACGGGCATTACTGATGTCGGATAGCATCAGCGTGTTCGCAATGATTATGTGCGTAGGCCAGTGCTGGGCAGTGATAAACAGGCTAGTTCTTTGGAACGAATATCAATAAATAAGTTGTGTTGGTTTGGGCACGTACTACGTATACCTGGTCAGTGCTTACCTAGGAAGGCCTTGTTTTGTTTGTTAGATGTAGGGGCGCAGGTCACACTCTGTAACAGCGAGAAATGAAGTCACTGATGACCAAACTCGCATACGTCGGTCCATCTCATCTTCCAGGATGGAGACTACGTGATCCGCCTTGTCTTTGGCTCGATACGTTACAGGACAAGGCTCGCGGTCGACACCGGTGGCGCGTCTGCTGTCGTCCCCTAGTCGGACCGCCTATTTAAAGTGTATTTACCGCTTATTTATCTGCGGGGTAATGGCAGGTGAAAGCCGTAATGAACCAGTTTTGCCGCTACCACCTTATCTGCACGATGTCCAGCTTTTTGTGTTGATATGTTCTTGACAAGGTGTAGGCATCTTGACCCTGAATGTTTGCTTAGGTCATTTGAGTTTTACTCATGATCCTTCTTCCTTTCCCCTCAGTGTTCTACATTCCGCAAGATCATTAGGGCACAATAATGTGTTGTTCACCTTGTGTCAGCGTGTGATGATGAATTATTCTGATGATGGCTTAAATCATTGTGGTTGTATGGAAGCGAATCACTAATACAGCTAGTGATGACGATGAGTCCATAGTGATAATACGCTCACTCGCGAATTCGCGTATGTGATACCTCTAAGACATATGTACACTTGTTGTGGGCTAAAATTTTGTTCTACTGCGCCACATGTCAGTAGTATAGAAGTACCAAGGAAGCCAGGCAGTAACAGGTCAACAGCTGACAATACCATCGTCCCATCAGAACAACACTTCTTTGGGGCCGGAGATACATGTGCTGTAGGATTAGCTACAGAAGCACAGCGCGCCACACAGCTTACTGGAGAGAATTTGAAGATGAGTTTAACGGTTTGTTATCACAGCTGATGCGTATATTTCATGCTATTTTCCACAATACCTAACTCGCATACTAGGCCTAAGGTAATGAAAGGTTCACTTTTAATGCAAGCAACTGATGCCGGAAAGATGGCTGATGTTGGGTGCAGGAGTGTCCGTTTTTTCCCAGATCAAAGACCTGCGAATTTACTGATGTATCTTAGGCGGTATAATCTCTTAGCTTCACGCGAAGTGGTGAACATCACTGGTAGGTGAATCACGCAGACAAGGGGTCCACATGCATCGTAACCGTCTGTGATTACTACAGTCGAACAGATCTTACTAAACGCTATATATCTTACGTTTCTCAATATGTTAACTCCTGAGCTCCGAAGATTCACACAGACCATGCAGATAGGCGCAATAGCCCGTTGTTTATCTGACCACTAGAGCTGACTCAGCTTCCCTAAATAGTGGATAGGCGTAGCTGAACAGTGGTTTTGCTAGAGTTGAATCATGTCTGTCCAGTTTGGTTTGACGCAGCTGTTTTCGTTCGGTGATCTGCTTTGTGGGTGCAGATTGTCTTAGATTAGTATTGTTATAGTCACTGTCCATCGCCCTGAACACGCGTTATCATGCATTTGCGTTCTTACTTTACTTAGATCTCCGTGCACCACTGTCCTCAAAGTTATGTAGTGTTTATTATTGGTTCAATAACTGTTTTTAGCTGTATGATTTCCGTTTCCCCACATGGATACGACATCCGTTTTCCCATTCAGCCTCCTTACGTTCATATTCCTTGTTTCGTTGTTTGCTCCCCTACTGAGTTCCTGTACTGTTTCATGTGTTCAAAATTTCTGTTCCATAGGATATCCTTCCACACAAGGATTCGCCAAGTCAGACGTCTATCGTCACCACAAGCATTTCCAATCTGCGTGCACATGACGACAGGCGACCACAGACGCATCTTTCTTGCACACATGGTCTTTCATCAGTTAACCACAGTGCTTACACGGAGAGAAGGTAGACCGCCAACCAAAGTCTTAAGTTATCTGTCCGATGTGAATTTTCATACCATAGCTACTTTCATCTCATCACTCCTTATCCATGTCTCAAAACTGCTTACAGTTTGTAGACACATTTCTTCAATATTGGCTTCTTTTTCGTCTCTAAGTGCTTGTTTCTGTCTGCTATATGGGTCGCGGCGTGCGTTTCCTGATTTACCTGTCACTGTAAACGCGAACAATCACAAGATACTTGCGCCTACGGATGGACCATTTGTGGCTTGCGCTGCACCACCCACAGCTCCATCCACACACCACATATCCAATGTGAACCCGACGGTATAAGACCGGGGGGCATGCAGATGGGAGACACGATTGATTCGGAATCGGTTGACACATGCACATCATTTGCATGCATGGAGGGAAATGCACATACCAGATCGCGGGGGTATCAATGGGAAAACGCTGTCAGTCATGCATCAGTACGAACAAGTACACGTACAGGCTAACTGCAGCGACGACGCAGCACACTAATGTCACACACGTCTCAGAATTGGCCTGACTTGGTAAATAGAATCAGAAGCAGCGAAATTATCAAGCGCTGGCTTTGCTTCTTGAATATTGGTTCTTCATGGCCATGATCACTTGATAAGCCGCCTCGCCTGAGACTCACACGACCATATGCGTCACAGCACCAGGTGTACGTTGCCATTGAACCAGGCTCTGTCAATATCTGACGCTTTCGCAACCCGCGTTTTTCCTCTTGGTGCAGTATTACTTTTTCGTGAACGTGAACAACGGATTTCTCGGTGGAATCATGCCATTGGTGACTGCCCATCACCATTGCTTCTAACACCTAAAGTCAATGGCAATTAATGATAATCTCACTTCGATCATATTTTGGTAGTGCAGCCTCAGTTTTCCTTTACTAAATTGGCCATATAGCAGCTATTTCGGTATTCTAGTCGGATCTATGCAACAGACATGTCTCAGTTTCCTCAGGTTTCGCGGTAACAGCACGCAGTCTATTCTATACATGCCACCTTGGTAATACACTTCGTGTCAGGAATTCTTTTACACCAACGGACGCGCTGAATCCGACGCAGACATTACTGGGGAAGTCCTTTTAGGTGGCTCATGTCCCTTTTGTGTGGCGTCCGATTTTCGCTACTGTAATGAAAAACCGATTGCACCATCAACTTGTACACCACCAGCTTTGTCCAAATGGTAAGCTGATGTTTCTTCCATATCCGATGTTCCTTCGACTCGAGGATGCGCAGCTCCCTGGCCATCTGCAAGTCTTTTAACACTTGCTCCCTAGATAGTAAAATGTTGATGAATTCTCCGAAAATTCACGAACAATTTTATTTGCGGGCAGCCCACGGATTCCACTCCTGGTGATGGGTGAAAAGACAGACATTCTTATCTGTGTTGATGTTGAGTCCGAACGTTGGTCGCTGTCGAAGCGAGAGTCGTCGTCATGGGTTGTAACTTGCTGTGTACAAACAACGCAGAGTTGTCAGCAAACAACGATATACGGATGAGAGTTTCACGCACTCGGATTCTTACCTCGAAACGGTGGGTGTTCAGCAACCGACCATGAATATGTTGCTCGAGATGAATATCGTATTCGTAAGTGTTGAAACTACCAGACATCAGGACGGTTAGATAATTACTAAACAGGGTAGGAGCTTAGATACAACTTTGCTTCCCACTAGGGATAACATCAGTCATCCGAAGTTTGTCTACAGAGCTGCACTTTCATGAACCTACCACTGGGCAAACACTCCATTAGACTTACAAACTTACTCGGGCAACCAAACCTACCTAACACCAGTCACAGTTCCCCGCGTTTTACCGTGTCAAATGCCTTGGTGACGTCAACGAACAACAAGTACAATTGCTGGTTTCACTCACGGTAGTTCTCTTGCAATTGACGAGTTGCAAACACCATATCTATCGTATTGTGGTCAGAACGGAATCCGCACTGCTTTTCAGCCGCGTTTGGTTCGAGGATCTGAGTGACGAGACGGTTATGGAGAATTCGAACAGTCACCTTCCCGATGCGACTCAGAAAGTTAATGGCAATAATTGTTGGCACCTTGTTTGCTTTCTCTGCTCCTCTACAGTGGCAGCACAAGCGCATCTTTCAACTCGGGGCGCATTTGCTTTTGAAGCCACACGCGTTGCAGCACATTTATCAACGCGGGTCTGATGTTTTTCACCACTTCTGACGATATCTCATCGACTTCAGCGCACTTTCCCTTCCGTGGCTGGGCGAGTTCCCTCTGTGTTCAATGGAGCCTAGAAGCTTCGGCAAGACCCTTCCTCACCCCCCTGCTATTTCAACCTGTGTAACGCATTACAATGAATCTGAACGGTTATTTAAGAGACAATCGAAGTTCCAGAACTGCATAATGTCTACAGTCTGTGTGCAGTTGGCACCCGAGGCAGTGTCCACCAGCGTTCTCATCTGCTCCATTATAGGTTCTTCAATTAAACACCATATTCATCGATAGTACGAGGCACAGTCCAGTTGTGTCGTCTGACTATTATGTACGGCGGAATCGCATGGAACATAGATTTCTTTGGGTTTTTCTAAGCAGTTTCCAAACTATTTTGGGTTGAGCTGGTCGGTTTAAACTTACAATAATGTTGCGACGCTGTTAATAATAATAAACATGGATAAATCCAAATATTCAAGTGAAGTAATATGGCCAACGGTGGAACCGTCTCTAGGAGACCTGCTTCCGTGCAGGATAGTCCTTCGAAAGTCTACACTCGCACTTCCATGCCTTAGCTGGCCGTGGGCTAATGTGGTTTTAAAGCAGGTTATCTACCACCTATTTGACTCGTGGTAAGGGCTGTTTTTCTGCATATATAGTATGGATACACAAGCCATCTAACCCGTACCGTCAACCGGTTTTTGGGCAAGTACTTTTATTGCTCGCCAATAATGTTCGTGTCAATACGCCTTGCATGGGTTCACTTATTAGCTTGGAAGCCTCAATCCGTCACCTCGGACGATCGATTCAGTCGTGGACGAAATTGGATTAAAGTGGGAGAAAGTGGAAAGGTGATAACGCTAATGATAAGAAATAAGAAAATAGCATTTTTAACTACAGTGCAAAAAAAGCCGACTGCCTTCTCGATAAATTGTCCTGCGAAACCGCTAAAATATACGACTACTCGAATTATCGATATGCAACGCAGTTCTGAAAAATATTTCAGGCTAATCCGTCGGTTGCATGCGTTCGAAAAATGTGGAATTTGATAGTGCCGAGCACTGGTACTTGATATCAGCTCCTGGGCGGTTGTCCCTAAAAAAGAAGAAGGGATATTTAACATGACAGGACCAATATAAACATAAATAAAAATAGTTTATGGTCCGACAGAGCGAGACACGGACCATGTGATTGATTCGATCAATTTTTGCAGTTGCATCGTCTATAACCGTTTCTGTTCAAGCTGTTCACAAGAAAAGAGCTTCCGGGTCGATGCTTCAGTGGTTCAATCATTTGGCGCAGCCAAGGTGTGTAGGAATTGATATTGACCAGTGTTAAGTATCACTCCGCAGTTTGTGTACCGACACCTCCGAACAGAAAACAGAGTTCTTCAAAAATACGAAAACTGGTTCGTTCACAAATAAGTAAATATTAAGATGCACACAACCCTATAAAAAGTTCCCTCGAATTTTATTATCTAGAAATGGAATTATGAGTTAGGTTTTGCAAAGCTCAATGTGGCATTGCCCCCTGTTGTACCGCGACAGGCTAGGATGGTTTCATCAGGCTAAAAGTTGCAAAGGGTCAAAAGGCGTAGCATTACATCTGCTCCGCCTTCTCTGTCCAACATACATTTCTGATTCGATGTATCTCCCTAGTCCAAGGCCCACACAATTTGCCTACTCTATTTATCTTAGTCTTCATGGTCTCCCTCATGCACAAAGGCTGCATTCTTCTTTGATATCAAGGCGTTAATGGTCACACTGTTGTTTTCAAACTAATCGGACCGCTTATTTTTCGCGCTCGGTTGTTTATTCGGCCGTAACGGTCACCCGATTCTTGGATGTAGTGTCACAGATCGCCGATTGAAGCCATAGAATGTGTACATCTCAGCCATTGTGCCGTAATATGTGAGAAAAGTAACGAAAACACGGAACAGAGGCACATCAGCTGAGCCATCAGTAACGGATGAACATTGTTCCGGAGAGCTAGCAGCCAGCTATTATGTCGCAAAAAGGTTATATTATGCTTACAAAATGAGATCCTGGTGGGGAGAAAAAGAAAAGCGGGAGGGGAAAGAACAAATAACTCATCACACAAGCGCCATTGAGGTCAGCTTCTAGCCATGTAACAAGTGTATCCACCAAATGTACTCATCATCTTTCGGACCCCAACCAGGAAGCCGAGAGGTTCCAACTGAGATCAACTTTGAAGTCATCGCTTGGCCTCCCTTCCTCTTCTTCCATCCACACACCTGGCGCGCGAAAACGCACCTCTTGGATGTCAGTGTGCTGGCATGCACAACACGTGGCCCCGCTATCCGAGCCTTGTGTGTGAAATCACGGTGCTGATCGGTTCATTTCCTCTTCCTGTGCCATAAACCAGGTACCGAACACGATCATTGCTCAAGTGGTGTTCTCACCAGATACGAACCAAACTGCGAAGGTACCGGTGGTCGAACGTTACTTGCATCTTTACGTTTGCCGATCCCCAAAATGATCCTAGGGTGCTCATTCAGATTCAGGATCAGTGTCATTATCTCCAACTTAACCCACTCTAGCTTCGACGACCGAAGGTCAAACCCACTCTTTTCTACAGTATCACAACATTTGCGAGTTTTCCCATGCAGTATGACTAACGTTCTTCAAAATGCCCCAACTTATCTCACTCGTAATAGGAAATACGTGCTAGCCTTACGGAAGTTCAATCAAAATATTCGTTTTAATTTTTCCTGCGGAATTCGCTACCACTGCAATCAAGAACAACTTGTAACTTGTCTGCATTCACATCTCGCTAACAACTTCTTTTAATGCCAAATATAGTCAAGCTTTTCGGCGTTCAGCAATGCGCGAGTGTACACATGGAATCCGTCCCGAACTACTTGGACTTAAACTTATCACATATTGCATATTCCATAAACCGTTGCATTACTGATCCGTGTTGAAGTTACATTTCGTACACGGAACGCTGATGAAACTAACCATACAAATGATTATTCTCCAGATGAGAACGGGTCCTGCCTGTCGGCAAACATACCCATATCTATTTATTTCATTGCAACTATCCCTAAACTGTTGATAATCACACAGCTCCTACAAATTGTTCTTAATCGCGTAGACAATTAGGATGCACCGTGCTTGTATACACCCGGTGTTTGCTTCGCTTAATTGTGACACATTTTGGCGCCACTTTATTAAAATGTGAGCTGGGAGTGTTCAGTCAATCAATCAACAACAGCACATCATCCATTTGAACTGATGCTTCGCTGCCATACAGCCATGAGGACCTAAGGAATAAAAATAATAGGAGAGAGAGATGGGGAACTTACCTGAACACCTTAATGCCCTAAGCAAACATTCAGTGTCAAGGCGCCTACACCTTGTGTAGACAACATACCGTCACAAACAGCTGGCTATCGTGCAAAGATAACGCTGCATCGGCGAGACAGCTGCCTTGTGGCTTTCACTGCCACCCGTCATAATCAGCCATTACCACGCAGATAAGTCAGCACCAAACACATTTCAAACAAGCAATCCGACTAGGAGACTGCAGCAGACACGCCACTGGTGTCTACTGCGAGCCATGTCCTGTAAAGTCTCGAGCCAAGCACCAGCCGAGTCTCGTGGACTCCAGCCAGAAAGCGAGATTGACCAACGGCACCCAGTTTGGTCATCAGTGACTTCATTTCCCACTGCCAAGTCAACTTCTGTCCACCCCAAGCCTTGCGCCACCCTACACCTGGCAGACTAAACAAGGCCCTCCTAAATAAGCGGTGACCAGGCATACGTAGCACGTGCCCGAGTCAACGCAACTTATTCGGTGCTAACTGTTGTTCTAGGGAGGTAGCATGATTATCACTACCTAGTATTCGCCTACACACATCATCGTTGCGGACACGCTGGTGTCATCCGATACCAGCAATGTTTCGCAAACGATGATAATCAAAAACTTGAAGCCGCCTCAAATTTTCAGACCGAAGGGACCAAGTCTCACTCCCATAAAGCAGGACGGCCCTCACTGTGTCCTTGTATACACGGCCTTTCCGACGGAGGGAAATTCACTTCTGTATCCAAAGATGCCGCAGGTTCAAGAAGGCAGCTCTGGACTTTGCAATGCGTGAGCTGACGTCAGTTTCTATGCGCCCTTCGTTGCTGATGCAACAGCCAAGATAAGTGAAGCGATCAACCAGCTCGAGTTCCTCGAAACCAACAATGAGAGGATAAGCCGGGTGCAGTTAATTCAACAACCCTGGGTGTTCTTCCGTATTCTATATCCCACATGTAAGTCGCGCTTGGGTACAGTTTCATTCTGGAATGAATAACTACTGACTTAGTGCAATGTAGTCTCTTTATTGCACCTGCCTAGAACGGATGAGCCACATCTAACTTACCTTTATTGGACTTACTTAACTCGGTTGTATATCATGATGACATCATGTGTTTCCCATTACAATGTTGAAATCATCATGACCTATGCTATTTTTGCTACTTTCTCAAGTGGGGTCTAGGATGGTGACATTCCGATATGTTGTGAGGCACGGCATCTTCCTCTTCGTATTATTATTACTATTTGGCCCCGATTCACATCACTATGTAAGCTCCATGGTATTGCTCACCAACTATTATATCTACATTCGGCTCCTTGAAATCGATTTGCAGATTACATTAACCTAGCATGACCAGCTACTCAATGCTAACTAGCACGACGCTTAGACCTGGTGCATCGCAGAATAATGGTTCAGTTCATCTATGAGCTCATTCGTATTTGACGTGCGCGCGGAGTTTCCGAGCGAATAGTCTGGTTGACACGGATCAATGTTTGGGTGGCAGATTATTGAGAATGTCTCTAATTCGATGGATACGCTTGTATCAAAAGGTTATCAGCGCTTGGCCGATTAAAGTACGCATATCTTGTAAATTTTTGACATTTTGGACACAATGCTCAACGACTGTCCATGTGACAAGCGAACATTGCAAACAATTAACCGACTAGCGATTATCACGATGTCGACAGTTCTAGTTCCGCTCCACAGGTTAGCAATGCGAGTGAGCATAGTTATAGTTCCAGTTGTTCCTCAGCCATACTGAATTTACCGGGGCTTATGAAAACGTACGTACTAAGCGGATGCAATGCTGAAGCACAGAGAGGCCTATCTGAACTTGTATTGCACATGACCAATCTGTTGGATAGACGAAGTTAAACCCAGCGGGAATAGTACGTCCGTGTATTAGTATATTACATCGGAAAGGAATTTTCGTATAGCGACAATCGTATTATGAGCACCAAATCGCTGCATCCGGAGACGTACGATGCAGATTTTTATCAAATAGCTTATGGTCACAACTGAGTACACATGGGTATGTACAAACGGTTGAATACATGAACATTTGCAACATAACGCGAACACTTCGAAAAGTCGCATGTTTCACAGTTTGCAGCGGGATTTAGTTGATATCACTTGTCAATATCAACGGTTGTGCATCAATCGTTTTTTGAGAATGTACACATACCTCGGGTAGCAGATGACCGGACCGATTTGCGACACAGAGAGCCAGAAGTGGACACTTCATCGCATTCGCATGCTGTGCGATCTCCCCCACCAGCTACGCAAAACAGACTGTACATGTAGACGGCAACACCTAAGTGCACACTATTTTACTGTACCACTTGTTTATTTATCATTCTACCTAGCAGTTGCTTCACTATTGCTATATCGGGTTCCTTCAAATATGGATGCCCAAGATTTAAGGCTGTCACGTCTAAATGTTAAAGAAAACATCAACGGTTCCTAATGGGTACTTATCTCATGCCTGCGAAAGTGGCTGCTAGCCTGACCTCCAAACGAAACCTATACATGTTTGTAGTACCATTGTACATGAGGTCTAATGTGTCTCTGTCCAGCTTGTGATAGCTCACACTTCAGTTTGGATAAACGCATGTGCATATGTTGTATTCGAGCTGCCATTGGACACGGATGACGCCAATCTACGTATATATGTATATCGAATGAATTCGACGAAGATACTCATACCGCTTTTGTACGGCCAACTTAGTGTGGGGAAACGGTACTCGAGCAAACCGAAAATAACATTATCAGAACATGAAGAAGGTGAGTTTATGACAAACTCATGTTGATTACAGGTATTAAGAATTCAAGGCAAATTTTGATCGACGCGAATTCCGTGGACTACTAAAAAGGGCGGCTGCTCAGGTGCAGGAGGAGACACTATTGCACGCGGACTTACTCATTCAGGCCAATAAGGCGGTGTATGTTGTACGTTTGTCTGCGTGCTGAGTAATCTTGCGTTTCAGGTGTAGATGTTGTTCGGGCTCACCGGTGTGGATGCGCCTGATGTGAATGTTTACAAGGTACCTACCTGTCTATTACCCACTGTTTCGTCCATACTGGCTCCAGGAGACAGTTGCTCGTTGCTGGAGAGGACGAGGTGCACGGTCCTTGTGGCCGTGCTAGGCTAGAAGTGTGGTTCCATGCATTCAGCGTTGAGCGGACCACGGTCCAACCGCCGCTTTATGTGCGCATAATTTCCCAAATACTGTGTGGTTGTGTTTGCCTGTGAAGGAGTGTGGGCCGGCTCCGTTGAAGGAACGTGGCTCCTATCCACATGTTTCCCGGTCTTATTCCTTCGGGTTTACACTGGATATGGGGTGTGGGTGGTTCAGCGCAAGACACCCATGGTCCTTCTGTAAGCGCAGGCGTCCTTTGGAAGTCACAATGACAGGCAAATTGGAAACTGGATGCCGCCAACCTTATATATATATATATATATATATATATATATATATATCAATAGTCATATGTGACATCTGAACTATGACTCATATAGGATGTAAACCTTTTTGTTCAGCAAACAATGGAAAGGTTTATTGTTGCGGGGCCGTCAAATATCCCCGCGAAAACGCCACAAACTCCGACGTAATGGCTGTGGAGGGCGGAGTCCAATTCCTCCCCATAACGTAGCAGTTTTCAGCCGCTCCGAGACGCGGCACAGCTGCGCACAGTTTGACAATGTTCTTTCACAAACTACCACCACTGCGGTAGCAATTTTCACTTACTTAATAACCCATAGTTTTGGATGTGATTCACCCTTTGTTGGTCGTAAAAGAGTCTCCAGGGGACCACTTGCCTTTTTTTCTCTTCGCCGTTAGTTGGGAATCGGTTGGGTCACGTGATTTTGTGTGCGTCGATAGCCGGGCAACGTTTGCGTCTAATCTATTAAGCGCGCGTCTACCGTAACACCCCTTGTCCCTCGTGTGTGTAGCTTCGTCCGTTACAAGGGCTCAGTGTGTACCCGAATACGTGCAGCTAGGACGGTTCTCACGCTCGTTCAATTTCCGTCTCACTAGCGCGTACCCCGGGCTAATCTAACGCCATCACGTCAGCGCAAATCCGTTCGATTGACCAGCGTTCCCAGCCGTTATCGTAGACGTGCCAGTGACAATCTTATCAGGCGTCCCTCAATCTTAACAGTTATGTTTTTTATTGCCTAACACTGGCCGTCGAAATTTTTCCTTCGTTAAAACTGGATTTTGGACGAAAGACAACTGTTAGAACAGCATTAGCGCGACTGATTTCGATTGCGAGCGATAGCCTCCAAAGTCTCCAACTATTTGGTGTCCCCATCACGTGGTCCCCACGCTGGAAGACGGACAGATCCTGCTGACACCAAACTTGAGGTGACATTCTTAATGTTCTTTTTTTACGTCACCGGTTGTTCTCCTCAGCACTCACGCCTAATAATTGCAAATAACACTAGACGAGTAGTAGAGGTTGTGCCATCTCTTAATACGACTGGATCTTAATAAAAGGTTGGTTCGACGCGATTTAATTTGAAGACTCAGTGACAATACTTAGGATTAGAGCACTGATTAGTCGCTGTGGTGACTTATACTGTCAAGGATTGCAACCCGGAATTATTTCTTCACGATCCTCATCGGGTAGACTTCTCTCACTCCGTTGCTAATCCGGTTTGCTCCAGGTATTAGTCTGTGTATAGCAGTTCCTTTGTTCTCTTTCAAAAGCATCATCTTTTCCGATTATGATTTTATTTCTGATGGATGTGTGCCTGCTTTGCTTTTAATGTTGTTTTCCATTTGTCCATATCATCACTAGATTTGCTACCCTGTTAGTAATGACGAAGCAAATACCCTGCGATACTTATTGTGAAATTGTCGGATATAAATGCTGTTAGCTGTTCTATGTGTCATGTGGACTTTCGTATTTCGTGCATTGGCCCATCCGTTGACTAATCTAAACTCCTTCTTGTGAGTCAACACGATTCTGTCCAAATATTTTCTAAGAAGTGCCATTGTAATATGCAGTAAGACAAGACGGTAAACCTCGCGTAGCCGGCAAGAAGGGCTAAGTTTGAATACTGGTTCGAAGTAGCGAGTAGAGCTTTCTCTGTGTAGCTGCATCATTCGTCGCTCTTAGACATGTACTCCTTATTTATCCTTTCGCTCTGTAAATTTTGCCTCTGCAGTGTTTGTCTAGGAGCTTCTTAAATTCGGACACTGAGTTCGCCTCTACTATGTGCTGCGGCAGGTCGTTCCAGACATTCACCACTGCGTTCGAAACAGAGTTGATGAGCGACCCACTTCAACTTCGGTACGATACCGGTGTCCTCGCGTGCAGCTTGGTGTGCGCAGATGAAGTAGTTGTCTCAACATGGGGTAAGCATTCAGATGTAATATCCGGTGTGTCATGATGAGGTCAATCCGCATACCACGATAAGCTAGGGTGTACAGCCCTAGTTTCTTACATCGGTCTTCGTATGGCATACTTCGTAAGCTGGTGGCTACATGCTGCACCCGTTCAAGCTCTTCTACCTCGCTCAGGATGATGGGACAATACGCGGGAGAGCCATACTCTAGCATTGGTCGTATTATCGGGACGAAGAGGCGAGTAGCAGTCTCTTCGGACCAATTGCTGAAGCTGCGCCTCAGCGCCCAAAGCATCCGAAGGCTGTTTTGATACAGCCTATTCGTATTGTCAATGGACTTTAGGTCGCAGTGTGAGAGCACACCGAGGTCGCGCACGAAAGGCGCGGGATGCAACTGTTGACCAGCCACTGTGTACGTTCGGCTGTGCTCACACTTACCCAACCTCATACATTGCGACTTGGCAGGGTTGATCGGAAGGTTAACCTCTGCAGACCATGTCGAGAGGCTCGGATTGTTCATTTGTTACATAGATTGCTCTTTGAGATTGGCAATTTTGTTGCAAACGTTTCGTGACCAGTCGTCGTGACATCATTAGTGCGTTAGTATGTAGCGTAGCGATGCGCAAGTGGAACCGGTAGCTTATTCCACACCAAAAGGACATTTAAGCGGATATTTTGAGTGGTCTCTTGTAGTAGGCATCTGTGGAATAAGTTACCGTTGCGATTAAGGACCAGCGAGAGCCTGCTTGCGTTTAGATCTCACCTAAAAACTTTCCTTTCCATGCCAGATGTAGTCATACTTCAACACGAGTGCACTTATGTGTGTTGTTTATTACATATTCCACAAACCATCCATACTGAGCACAAGTTCATAAATAAAGTGCTGATAAAACGCGCTATACACATGTTCGTTCCACTGAAGGGAGCGTACTCTAATCATCAATGTACCCGTCTACTTTATCATTTTAGTTATAACTGCAGTTCCTGTGTGCGTACACTTGACGCATTCTCTACACCATCATGACTTGTGACTTCGGTAGTCGCGTTTCATGAACGTGTTGTGCGATTGTAGCTATGAAACTTGCAAATGGCGAGACCAACCGTAGCGTCGCACTGCAGCCCTCTAAACAGCTCCCAGTGAGGTAACCACCATCGATGGTGAGAGTTCCCAGCATACCAAAAAAGCATGTGGTCCGATCCCAGAAACTTCCATGACATACGCGATGCGGACTCAATTTCCAACTGGCTGCCGTTGTATGAGAAATTTCATCCACAGCCACGCTGATAGGAGCTCAGAAACGGTTGAGAGCCACCAAACTACGATGATGTTAAGCATTCGGGTTGTGTTTCTGGATGAATCGTTAGTACTTTGGACAATAGTATCGTTTCCAAGCAACGACCATAAAAGACAAAACTTCGTCGGTTGGTACTTCACAAGTTGTAGTGTAGTCCTGCAATCGTCTTGTAAAGGCTTACTTAATATCGTACATACTTTATCAATTTTCCATGTACAATTGGTCTATTGGTCCAGTTACCCACGTGTATGTGTGACTGATTGTCGTCCCATTACGAAGTTGTTCTGCGTAGGTGAGGTGACTTACATTGATCGTGATAATCCGTGTGGTCTGTGGTGTAAGGCTTACAAGTCGATGAAAGAAAGTGCGGCGTCGTAACTCATCCAGCACGAAAGAGATAGTCCCAGTATGAGCATGGAACTCGTGAATCAACGCTCATGTCTCTTGGGCCAACTAATAGGTGACACTGATGTCCGCCCTTTACCGTTTATCGTCAGTATGCCGATCCATCATCCGTGCTGATTCACTTGCCTTTAACGTCTGTAGATGTCCTGTTGCCCATATCCACTTTTCCTCTGCTCTTTCTCTTCCACGGTTTTATGTACGGTTGCCACTTTTGATTACTTTTTAACTGGTTTGTGCCTGCTAACATTTCAATCGTTCCACTTTAGCTGCCCTCCAGAGCTTCGCGATCTCGGATCTCCTGCCCCCGTCCCTTCTACCCAACGCTCTCGTATCGCAGCGGTGCGAGAGCCAAGTACGGTGCGCGACATTCCATCTCCATCGAATTTTGATGATCCTGCATACTCTAAACCAAAACCCCCAAGACCACCGCCTCCAAAAACATCTCATCATACAGTCTCAGCTCGGTCAGATGGCCCGCTGATGGCTGTTTCTCATTCCACACAACCCGAGCAAGTCAGCTCAAATCGCATTCTTGGCACCACAAAAGGATATACACCCGATATGCGTTATCCCACGCCATTGCTCCAGGCGTATGCTGATGTTCCGGCTCCTGTCGTCCTCCCACCTCGGCCGAAGTCCTGCTATTTTCCGGTGGGAGTCTTTGAGTGTATTTTTGAGTTAGCAGTGATTTCTCTAAGCTTGGTGTGATGCACTTTGTTCAGCACGTCACCGTTTACACTTCTTTGTGGTACGTACCTCATTCCACCTGAATTGTTTAAATACGCGACCTTGTATTAATGTTTTAAACTTATGACTTGTCAGAAATCCACTGCGTGAATGAAATTAGCCAGGTGTTTTCACTTGTTACGTCGAGACATCTTTAGATGTTTTGACGTCTACTGAAAGTTTCAGTGAGTATCAGTTTGGATAACTAACACCGGATTTCGCTGATTATGATTTAGTGAGGTATGCCCTCTTTCACAAGTTCAGGTTGCATCCAAACTTACACACCTCTTCGTACATTGTCTTACGGTTTGCGAATCAGGACGGGCTCAGCATGGTACGTCCAGTAAAGGGAACGTACTCGGATAGGCTTTGGAAACCAACTATAGGGCCAACCAGCGTGTGGGACGTGGCTCCGACAACACCGGATCCCGTTTTCTCATTGGCAGCCGACGTCAGAGTTACGAGTTCGATTGCTCTGTGTACACCTTCCAATAACGTTGATTGTTCAGTCGGCGGTACAGTACCTTCTCGATCACGACGTCTTAGGCGACCACTATCCCAGTTATTCAATCAATCTTCTGTTGGACCAGTTCACTCCACTGATACTAGTCAGTTGTTGCTTCGTCGCCTGAGAAGTCTAAACGAAAGGTCTTTATCGATCCCAGCACATACACGAGAAGTGCATACGGCAGCTACATCGCTCACAGCTAACCAGAAGTCTCCAACGCGGCCTGCTTGTGAAACTGGACGAGGTGAGCCTTGTAGTTGTTTACTTTGATTAGCATTTTGATGCAAATTCAAAAGGCATGCATTTTACATTTTTTTCAGCCGGAGCTTGATGTTCTTTTTCAATTATTTCAGTGACCATTCTTAATCTGTTGTTCGTCTGCCTTTTTCAAGGCTATGGCGGCCACTTTAGTCTCTGATTAAAACACTCGACGTTCTGTTTATGTTAATCCAAGTTTAATTGCCGTATATCTGAACGATTTTCTATACCACAAGTTTATTTACAAAATTCATTCTTCCACACGCTGCCAAATCTGTTAACAACCTGGGTACAGATTGCTAGGTTTGTCAGTTAATGCCTGAGCGGTTCCATTTTTGGCACACCACCTTCACAGCTTAATTCGGACTCTCAGTGATCGCATTCGAAATTCGTTGAGTGCATCATCCTTACACCTTGTTTAAACATCAAGCAGATAATAACATCCCTCTGGGTGGGTCATTTCTCATAACCGGCTTCGGAATGTAAATTCAGTGTGTTAGAATAAAAATGTTACGGAAACGCAAATCTTTGTATGCAACTGGTTGGTTACCTCATTTTTGAGGCCTGCTTAGATTACCCACTGCCACTATCGCTTCTGCTTCAACAAACATTTTCTGAAGCGAATCTACTACTGTGAAGATAGCTTCGTTTGACGTTATCGCTACTTAGGTGTAACTTTTGAGACCTCATCTATTCGCTAGCAGTATACTTACTTTGTACAAACAGCGCTTCATGTTTAGCCGTCCTCGAGGTGATCCCATGTCTCCGTGCTCCTCATGTGATACTAATGTGATGGAAGGGTAATAAAATTTGTGGGATGGAACACAGTCTTTCACCTTCCCCGACATTCTTCTTCCATTTATTGTCAAACACTAAACCACTGTCATGGTTACGTAGTACATTCGTAACTGTAGACGCGTATCCTAAGATTAAGCAAAGTTCGTCGGTCGGCATTCCTCTCCGACCTGCGAACCGTACAAGCTGATACCACTGCCACTTTAGGATTGCAACCGACATCCATACGTTGGTAAGCTATGCGACCACTGATGTCATAGTTCCCGTGACCCCCATCTGAAAAGAGGAGATCGCCAGGTTCACCGTCTTTTTGTCAATGCCTTTATGTGCTCTCATCGTGGACCGCCCGGGGGTTCATTTCACTAACCACGGCAATGATGAACAATACACACTTACGTAAACGGTCAACAAGTATTCGAAGGAAATGACAAAGTCGACACCGACAATCCCAGTGCAACAACGGACTGCACCGGATGAAATTTTCCACGCACTAGGTGGTGAATGTCAGTATTGTTCGTTCGGTGTTTCCATCAGACACTATCAACAATCCGCAAATGAATGAAGAACAGGATCGACAGCTATCTCTGTGGTAAAATGGCATCAGCGTTGCACCGCATAATTTTCCTGTGTAAGGCTTCGTTTTGAATGTCACACGATCCAAACGGAGCGCCAATGGCTTTTGCTACTCGTGTCACTTATGGTCACTGTTCTGATCGTCTTTCCGAAGACCTGTCCGCTCCGACTGACTGATTAAGAATGCAAGTACTATTTCTTGGCCGTCACTGCATCGACCACGATGGATAGGAGTTTGGATGACACTGCTCAAGCGTTCCCCCCTCTTACCATGTTTCACCCTTATTGTCCCGTTCCAAGTACACTTTTATCCCCCGTTTTTAACCCCCCTCCCCCAATTCTTAGCCCTCTCCCACCTTGCTTTGTTAGGCTTTTATGTTCTGTACGATTTCGTAATTGATTACATCCTTAACGCAATGGCTTTCATTCGTGATGCAGTAGTTTGCATCCCTAGCGCAAAAGCCATAGTCCGATAGTTACGAAAATTGCATCCACGACGCCCTCTGTGAGTCAGCTGTCCGCTCGCCCCAAACGGACATCTCGTTTGTTCACTCAAGCCCTCTTTGTGAAACCGTTTTGACTCCATTCGCAACGCGCTCGACCAAACCAGGGGGCGCTATCCAGCGTTCCGTACATTTTCACTGTTACGTTTGCGTTCGTCCGGAACTGTGCTAACCTTCACAGCTTTGGAACCAGTTTGGGGGTAGGCCCCTGCTTCCATCTCTTATTGTTCGACGTTGAGCGGATGGCTTCATTGAACACCTGAGGTATCCAGTTGAAGCCAGAGGACAGCTGATTCACTAAGGGCGTCATGGACGCAATTTTCGTGACTCGGATTATAGTTTCTGCGCTAAGGATGCAGCACTAGACATGCGTTAAATTTGCAATCAATTGAGAAATTGTATAGTTCCAACTCACATGTAAACGCGGAGTGTCACTTCTTCCATGCCGACAATCCCATGTCCAACGAAGCAGATAAGCCCAGTTCACTTTGTTTTCATTTGGAGCCCTCGATCCTCCCTCAGATTGGCATGCCTCAAGGTACGCACGTTGTTACAGATCGGCCAACAGGCTGCACTTGCCCGAACATTAGAGACCCTCTCGGTCGATATCTACTGCTTATCGGAAACCCGCCTGCAATACTTGAGCTCCGTGCTCACTCTGCTATCCCCTTCAGGTGACACTAAAGGTGCTTTCTCACTGCGTCCATCCGGAGATGATGGAATTTCGAGTACCAGTCAAGCCGGTCTGAACATTACCCTGAGTCCCCGGGCTGAAGCTGCTCTGGTTGATTGGATTCCAATCAGTAGCCGGATGTGTGCGGTCCGATTGGCTGGCTCGTTCAAAACTTCGAAGTCGCGCGGGGCTACTAAGTGCCTGATTGTCATCGTTAACTATGCCCCCAGTAACTATAGCGCTGGATCTTTGAAAGACGACTTTTATCGTCAACTGAACGAGCTCCTTCGCCACGGAAGAAACACAGACACTGTTGTGCTGGCGGGAGATCCGAACGCTCAAGTTAGACAAATGTCCACAGATGAACTGCATCTGGGCGGCCAACACGGTGTAGGCTCCCGCAATAATAACGGTGAGCGGCTACTTCATGTTTGTGAAGGTACTCGCTTATTTGTTGCGAGCACTCACTTCCGACACAACACCTGCCTGAGAGTGACATGGCGCCCACCTGACTTAGACCATCCTTGGACGCAAAACGATCACTGCGATCAGTTACCGCTGAAGAGGCTGCGTCCAGAACTGACGCTTAATTTGGAGCGCATGTGTGGAGACTGACCATGCACTTGTATGTGCTGATCTGCGGATGCGATTTTGCGGACGCCTGTGATGACGGTGTGTGTGCAAAGTCACCAGCCAACCATATCTTCTGAATGCGTATCGGAGTACGCTTGCATGTGGGTTGAAGCTTACTGGTTGCAAGTTCACCATACCTTACTAGCAGCAGGTAAATCCTCATGTGGTAAGTTTAATCGCCAATATAGACATTGGGTCTCTTCGCAGTCTCTGGAATTTATCGATGCTCGCCAGCACATTCCGGCTGGAAACGAACACAACAAGATTCGCAAAGACCTACGGGCAAAACTTCATGCTAGTCTGAACATATACCATGTATTCTTGTGGTTTCATCGTGTCTCGTAGATGGAAACAACCGCTTCCCTTGGTAACCATCGGAAGTTGTTTTGTCTGATATGGGAAACGGGCAGCAGGAGACCTGGTGTTACTGAAACTATACGTGACGAAAGTGGACAGCCTAATCACAACTTGTCACAACGCTTGGAGCAGTGGGCTGAGCACTTTGATACGCAATTTAATCAGCCGGTATTCTGAGCTTTCTCGCCAACCAGTGATCGCCCTGCTCCCTGAGCTGTCCCATTGGCCAACCCTGTCACTCAGAACTCAAATTGAGATCGGACTGCTGAAGTTGAATAAGGCCGCGAGACCAGATGATCGTCATCCAGCCCTCTGTAAATCCTGTTGATGGTCCACGCGAGTTACTAGTGGACGTGTGGGAGCAGGAAATTGTCCTAACGTACTGGATCCGCTCCCTTATTGTCCCGATCTGCAAGAGAGGCTCACATTCAGAATGCGGCAATCGTAGAGGAATCAGTCTGATCTCCATCGCCTCCAAATTACTTCCTCCTGTCATCCTTCACAGACTGACTAGCACTCGTGAAAGCTAGATTCGCTTTCCCAGATTTACATAAAAATCGTTCACCCTCGCAAATATTTACGGCCCACCGTACTCGTGTTTCTCGACATCAAAGTGTCTTCGAATCCGCGAATCGAAGTGTTCTTTAAGACTGGTGCTGCATGGTACTGTAGCGCATGCGGTCGCGAGTGCCTGACTCAGGCAGACCTAGTGAGCCACGAGCGAGGCCACTCAGGACCTGCATTGAATGGACGACGGATACTGCTGAGGACATAAGCAGAACCGGCGCAGCGTTTGTAGTTACGCTGCATTCGATTGCATGCTGAGTGTCTTTATTTCAGGTGATTGGTTTGCTATATTTTGTAAATGCTTACTTTGTTAAGTGATTTAAAAGACTGTCTGAGTGCGCTTCTTTTTACTTGCACTTGTCGCTTAAGCAGATTGTGGTTATATTCGTTAACATTTTCGCGTTCGTTTAAAAAATATCTTTTTCTGATTTCTTGAACTTATCTCGATTTGTTTGCTTATTTAGCGAAGATTCAAGTCGGTATATCCGTATGCTTTATTCGATAACTATTATCTGATATTGTCATTTTAAATGATTGGCCGTTGCATAAAATCCCTGGTGTAGCTGCGCTTGGTGTGCATGTTGACAAGTTGCATACCGGTCTAACACTCCACCTTGATTACTGGGTCCAGGAGACTGAATCGTTGCTGGAGCAGACGGGGTGCGCGATCCTCGTGACCGTGCTAGGCTGGAAGATTGGTTCCATCCAGTGTGGAGCACACTACGGCCCAACCACCGCGTTGCGTGCGCTTGATTCCCAAACTACCGTGCTTGTGTTTGCCTTTGAGGGAATGTGGGCCAGCTCGGTTGATGAAACGTGGCTCCAATTCACATGCCTCTCGGTCTTATTCCTTCGGGTTTACACCGGATATGGGGTGTGGGTGGTGCAGCGCAAGCCGCTCATGGTCTCTGTAGGTGCAGGCGTCCTGTGGAGGTCACAGTAATAGGCAAATTCGGAACCGGATACCGCCAATCAGATATATATATATATATATATATATATATATATATATATATATATATATAACCACTAGTCTTTAAATAGACATCGAGCCATCGAAGAATCATGAGGAACAGAAGCAAAAAAGGAGTACTAAGGGCAAGAAAAGGTTACATATTTTTAGATCTTTCTTGCTTTTACACGCCATTTTGTTTGATATAGCTCTAATCATATCTTTCAAAACATTTAAACATACAGTTCTTCCACTGATTTCGATTTCGCGTTAAACCACGAAGTGTGGCGAGCCATTGTCAATCCTCACCCTTTGGCACCCAACCCGGAAGATGTAGTCAACGATTGCGAAACAGGAGGCCAGTGCTTTCATGCTTTTCCGCCAACTGGTTGGCTGACTTCCATCCGTTGTCTTCAAATTCCAATCAAGTCAAGCCGTCAAAATAGGCTTTATACATTTAAATAGGTGCATTCTTAGTATTTACACTATCACTGCGGATACACAAAATGAATGGGATCATTTAAAAATACGGAAACAGTGATTGCAAAATTAAGTAGTCAAAAGTATGTGGATGTCATTCAAGAAAATGCATGTGCAAAGTATTTGTGACTTTCATAAGGACAACAAAAAAGCGTGACAAATGAAGCAAGATTGCGTCACGATACGAATAAGTGCGAGAGAATAAAATCCTAAATTTTGAGAGCATATGGGAGACAGATAACGTTTATGAGAGAGCATTATGTAGCGGATGAAAGCGGTCACTTGGGATCTTAGAAGACTAATGCATGCATACTCACGAGCAATGAAATCAACTATGGAATCTCTAGGTGAGCCAGCACATCTGGAAATATGTTTAATCGATCGCACAATCAAAACATTGTCCTTTTACAGTAGTCCAGGGAAGATTACTGGGGAACAGGACAACCAGTGGGGTAGTATACATGCGGTCACAAGTTACAAAATTAAGCTTCACGGTACGGAGAACATCTTAAATCGGAAAACATAAAAAGATAACCTGACTTTGTGAAAGATCTCCAAAAAGTGCGTAGACCAAGATAGGTTTTGTAAAAATAGACTCCGAGATATTTGACAGTGGGTGAAATAGGAGTGGTTTCGTCCTCTTAAGTTAATAAAGTAGAGGCATGTAAACTTACTCGCAATTTATCAGGGCGTAGAAACGAAAATGTGACATCAGTACATTTCGAATCGTTAAGGTTAAGGGGCCTGGTTGATGATCAACTCACATGTTTGTCTAAACCACATTGAAGCATAGACATCTCAGTGGAGAGAGAAATGCACCCCAAGAAAAAATCGTCTCCATAATTACATCCAATGAATGTTGTTGCGACAGATAAAGAGAATACAAGGGGTGAGAGGATGGCGCCCTGTAAAATACCATAGTCGTCGCGGAGCATAGAGAGGTTTGTGCCGCTTAGCTGAGTAAAGTGCATACGATCAGTGAAATAGTCACGCAACAAGTTACAAATATCAGGGTGGACACCGTTCAAATAAAGTAGGTTAAGCGGTACTGATTGATCGAGGCTCCCAAAAGCATTTGAATAGTCAAGAAAAAGAAGTCGTGTGGACCTGCACTTCTTATGTAGCGCAGAGGCATTGGATGCACAAGCTACGAGACAGCATCAAGTATGGAGCGCTGTGGTCTAAACGCAAGCTGGTACACATCATCAACAAGAGTAGCTGTGGAAATCCGTGAAACTAGTAGCTTTTCGAGGACTTTTAAGAGCACGGAAGTACAAACAATAGGCCGATACTTATGAGGTTCCTTTTTATGAGTTGACGTTATTCTGGCTGACCTCTAGATGTCAGGGATAGCACCGGTCGTGAGACACTTGTTAAAACTATCAGTCAGGGGTAATGTAAGGGATTCGGCTCACTGCTTCAAAATCACGGATAATAAGTCATCAGGGCCACTAGCTTTATCAGTATTTAGCTTCTTGAGTTATCTTTTGACGTCAGCTTGAACCAAAAAGGCGGCTGGGTATGAGCTAGTGAAGGAGGGTACTGGAAAAGCGCTCGACGGAGAGGAACTAAATTCAGAATTGAGTTTGTCAACATCCACGATTCCAGCGCCTCCGATGGTACTTTTACCACAGATTTGCTTCAACAGCCTCCTGAGATCTCGGCAGTTACGGTTTCCCAGTAACGTTCCAATGTATTAACTATTTGGCCTTTAGGTGCTTAAGTCAGGCTTTTGAGTCTGGTGGTCGTTCTGAGTTTATAAGCAGTTCTTTTTTCTTCGAAGCTGTTTCAGCAGGTATGAAGAAAATCTATCTCCTCCCAGATAGATCATCTCCGTGAAGCAGCATAGGTGGTAGCAAATATTTATGTAACTCGTGAGATGATCGCATTGAAGCGATAGAACTTCATCTGTAAAAACTGAAAAATCGGGTGAAGAATGCGTTGCCTGAAGAGGTGCGATATCTTCAACCGAGCAATTGCGTTGTCGGATAGTCCTGAAATTGTCGTTCCGTCAATGCGATATAGGTAGTTTTACTGTAGATTGTAAGGCAAATCTTCTAGTATACAATCGTCCGAGTTGCTTAGTGTTGTACGCTTTTGAGTAGAAAACAAACGAATTTTGTTTGTGCAAGCAACCAAGCTATGTCTTGTCTGATCGGGAAAGTTACTAAATTTGCCAGACCAAGTGACTTGAAGGACGTTGTCTTACGATGGTGAGGGTCATTTTGAAGTACACGTTGTGTCGATGGATTGCGACGCGTAATCTCAATGTTAACCGCGATTCCCATTGAAGTGAACCTTAGTCTTGCGATCACGAGGACCCTAGCTGATGCAAATAGAAATTGAGTGTTGCCCGCCCGTTGTGCCAATCGTTGCCCGTCGTGACTTGGGGGTAGCGGTCACAATTAACATCCCAATGGTCCCGGGTTCGATGCCTGCTAACTATCTGATGAGATGTAATAGCATCGAAGCGCGTCATAGTAGTGCAGTGTTTTCGGGTTGGCAACACTCAATTTCTATTAACATTGTATTACATTTATTAAAGTCATCGTCGACAATGCAGGCAGAACATTCTAATTTCGACAGTAATACCAAAGAAAGTTGCTCAACTAAAGGCTTCACTTCGGACCATAACGTATGAGAGGCAATGTAAAAGCTTCCGATAACAACGGATTGAAGGCCACCGTCCGCTCCCTTCCCGTGTATCCCCTCCGTCCAACGACTATCTCACACTCCCTGGACAGTATGATACTTAACGTAGTATTTCTTGATTTTGTTGTGATTTATTCTGTGATGTTTAGTATCTGCCTTTTTACGGCACAATAGCTGGAGTGTGTTTCTCATCATCAGCTAGGATGTTGTGATGATGCAAGACGATGTCATATCGGTAGACAATCACGAGACGGCACTAGAGTAGTCTGATCCTCTGGTACCTATGTTAGCTATTCGGAGTGCGGAATTATGCTACAGTCACTTGACGGTTGACGAAGCAGAACTGGTGACATCTGAACAATGATTTACCACGGGATAAAAGCAAGTGCTTGACTCGTCCCGTAGTATGGTCGGGATGAGTACAATGAAGTCGAAATATATGTGTGCCATCTATCGAACGTCTGTCGAGATAAATCCTTTGAAAAATAATGTAAGTGTAACATAAAAATAGAGTGTAGGTATACAGAAATACACTGGGTGCAGTGATCGTTGATGTAAAGTGTGCGAAAAGTAAAACATAGTCGCACACTAATGCGTGTGACACAAATCCTGTAGAAGGGCATGATTAAGGTAATCGAAAACGGCGTAATTCAAGTGAGAACAACTCCAATCGTTTTTAAGTATATCCAAAGTAGGAGAATTTACAACTAATTTTGGGCAGTGAAAACCCATTCGATCACATCTACACGCGATTGCTACCTAAATTGTAGTTGTCCTCATCCGGAGTGTTTCCTTGGTGCTCTGAGTTCATGCACTGTCACTCTTGCATTCTTCATGATCAGTTGGGTCGTTGTGGTTGTTTGTTGCCGGATCACCGATACTAAATGCCAGAGTGCTGTTGCTGTTGAAGATGATGCTCAGTGGCAGGTTTGAGCTTATCTCACTGATCTAACCCTCACTGGGCTTAGTGCTGAAGCGTTAATTTGCTGCTTGGAGTCTTAGCACTTCACGAACCATCCGCGTTTACACGTGTTGTACATAATGGAAATATTCTTTCGACTGTCCCAAAGCCGTTACGACTTTTCTTCTTCGACTTATGGGCTTGTTTGATCGTCGCAGTGTAGTCCACATGGACATACTTTCGGAAGTGTTTGAGAATCCTAAGTTTTAAGAATTGCAAGCTGCTGACTGGACAGTCTTGTTCTCTTTGTGGTCACGTGTCGCAGTGGGCTTCATACCCCATCTGACATTTTCCACAGTGCAGCATCACTTTATCCGCAACGTTCACTGTGAATGGCATGTCTACAGCTCCGTAGAGCAGCACCTGCTTGAAGTTATTGTGTATGGTGCTCACTCGGTTATTTCTACTATAACACTTCACGACTCCCGTTTGATTTATGTTATCTTTTCGCCAGTTTGATCAAACACACCGTTAGTGGATCTACCAATTTTCTCTGGGTTTCAAACTACAAGTAACACATCGCCCAATGACTAAATCGGATTATTTTGCCTATCTCGCGCGGTTGTTGAGATCAGCTACCCAGCAATTCCACTGACACTTACCACTGTCCATTGGTTGCCTCGTAGCTTGCATATCAATTCATACCTCAAGGTTAGCATCTGAAACCCTACCAACTCTGCGGCAGACTATCGTATTTGGCAGTGATGTAGACTGTGTGGTGTTCCGTTGTGATTATGTACCCGTTGTGTGATTGGGGATTGTTCCACTGTGTACGCAGCAGTTAGTGAGCAATACGAAACTGAACAATTGTACTGTCCGGGATCTCGAAGTTAATTCTTCACGATAAAATGCCATTAAATGTAATTTGGATTCGTCAACACTATCCTCCTTAATGTCATAACACGTGCGCCTATTTCGTTGTATTACTTCAGAATCAGCTAATACATAATTGTTCCCGACGATTTTCTACAATCCGTTACTTCGTTCCCCGATTTCTACTCAGTCTCCCGTCAATGTTCGGACTATGAAAACATACCAGGCGTAGTGGATCCTCGTTTCACAAGCAAACGGTATACAAGGGTCTACTCTATCCCGTCTCGTCCACGTACCGCAAGCCTGCCCATTCAGCCCGTCCTGAGGGACGTGACACTGCGGAGACAAACTACTTCTGTCACCAACGTGCCTTGCACGTTTGAGCTAATCCGACTCGCGGACCGCAGGAGTAACAGCGCCCACAATCTGGCAACCGGTGATGTCATCCACCTGCCACATCAAAATGCAGACGCAAAAACTAATTTCCTACCTTCATCTTTCGAGCCTAGTCGAAAATACGCAACAGTACGTGAACTATCCGGTAAATTGAAGTAAAATCTTTTCTGTCGCTCCGTTGCTACTGTTTTCTAATGTGCACACAGGTGGTCTATCCATCCATCTAATGTACCTTAGTGGGTCTTCTTGATTTCTGATGAAGGCTAACTATATCTCTCTAGAAATAACGTCTTAACGGTGACCGAATAACGGCAATCAGTGATACGTTCAAAATACTTTGCAGTTCTTTTACGTCATTTGCATCTGCTTGCCCCACACTCATGCATTTTCTTTCACATTTCAATCATCGCGTTCCTTTGTTTTCCACCTTGCTAAGTTGCAATTGCAAACAATGCCATCATTCACTTCTATTGTGCACTGCGTTTCAAGCTATTTTCATCACTATCTTTTATTGTTTCCAATAACGGGCACTTACCAATAACCCGATTCAGTCGGAAGCGCTGTGATCCATACAATGCTTATCATGGCTCTGTCGGGATCGGTTGGTCCAGTATGGGCAGCAATGATTGACTCTTTCGGTCGCCAAAGTCCCGATTTCTGTTGACAGATCCCCCAAGTTAAAACAACGATTCGCCGGACTCCGAATGTGCCATAACGCTTCGGCTAGTAATAACCGCGTTTCAGATATGCCTAATCGGTTACAGAAACGCCACTATGCCTTGGGAAAGGTTGTGATGACCGTACTCCTACGCTGTGATCTAAAGTCCGTGGAGTACAAAGACCGCACATCCTTTAGGCGCCAAAACGCAATTCTGCACTTGGTTTGAAAAGATTTCCACTCGCTTCTTCAATCATAAGAGTACGGCTCACCTGCCTATTGTCTCGTAACCTGTGGCGAGGTGCAAAATATTCAACATGTAGGTACCGGGCTCATTAATCAGAGGCCGCAGTATAAGAATGTGACATGTTTTCGAGACGCCTATCATCGGGACACGGGTTGCTTCCCGAGCGGCGGTACCAGGGCTGAGTCACACCGGAAGCTGATGTAATCAGACCGTTAGCATGAAACAGGTTGCTACGTGACAGGCCGCAAGCAGGTTTGAAATCTGTCCAGGGCAAGTGGCTTGAGTCAGCTCAGAAACTTACAACAGGAGATGATAGATGGTAACCTATAAAATGAAACGTGTTCTGTGCCTAATATACTTCGGTCGAGCAGCCTCGGTGCTCTGTTTTCGTCCCCAGCTGGGTAGAGAGTAGAGGCGAGGGCAGCGTTACAACAGTGGCGACGCGATTATCAATGGAGCCCAGAAATGGCAGCTGGATCCGAACAATTGCAGACACTTGCAGCAGCAGGCCAAGCTCATTGAGATGTTGACGCAGAAGCTGTCGATACGGTCCAGCCCAGTTTTTGGGGCAAGTGAAAGTGCCCCCTTTCCACAAACCGTGACACAACAGATCAGTGAATTGCATTATGATGCGGATGCTGGCGTGACATTCGCTTCCTGATTTCATAAGTATGAAGATGTTTCGTGTTGATTTCGCAAATGTATCAGAAGAGAAGAAAACTCACCTGATGTTCCGGAAGCTGAGTGCGGCTGAACACGAAAAGTTTATAAATTTCATCTTGCCAAAGTAGAGCACTGACCTATCTCTGGAAGAAACTGTCTCAGTTCTGTCAAATTTTTGATGAGCAGACATCATTGTTCAACATTCGGTACAAGTGTCTCACGATGGCCAAGAAAGATGACGAAGATTGGGTCACCTACTCGAGCCGTGTAAATCGCAAGTGCGAACGTTCAGTTTCACAAAATGATTGCTGACCAGTACAAGTGTGTCATTAACGTCTGCGGTCTACAAGAAGCAAAAGAGGCAGATACACGAACAAGAAGCTGCAGCAGATAACCAGTGAATGCCGAAGAATGACCAATCTGAAGTCAATGATTCAGCAGCTGTCCAAACGCAACCATCATGACCAGCTCTATGCAGTTAACCGCAGTCCCCAAGATGAATTAGCTCATGTGAGTCCTTCAGATTCCAAACCTCTCTCTGCTTGTTAATTTTGTAGAGACTGGCAATTTATCCGGAACTGCCCGTTCAGAAATCACATTTGCAATTGCTGTGGTAAATGGGAGCACAAAGGGTCGTGTTGTCTGGTAAGTCATCCCATTATGACCAGGAAAAGGCGAGACAATGCTAGACAGTCCAGACGTCTCAATATGACCAGATCTATTACCACATCCAAAGTCGATAGGCTCATCAGACGTAAGTATACGACGGTGGAAATCAATGGCATTCAAGTCAAGTTGCAGCTGGATACCGCTTCAGATACAACACTAATTTCCCGTGATACATGGTGCACGCTCATTCGTCCGCCACCGACAAACGTGTCAAACAGTACAGAATACGTCAGGAGGTATGTTAAAGTTGCTTGGTCAGTTGAACTGTCAAATCAGATTTCGTGATCAAAATATCCACATATGTTTCGTGACAGACAAGCCGGGGTTAGGTCTGCTCGGTCTCGACTGGAAGCACGAGTTGGAATTGCTAGATTAGTCAGGAATCACAAGTCAATCAAGTGTTACTATCATCATTCCCAAGCCGACGCGTTCAGAGTCGCAGTCCAAAGGTGAGGCGATGGCATACGGAGAAAAATCGAGCAGACTGGGTCAATCGTTTTAATATTGGTGACATGAAGTACGTGAGAGATTTCCGTCGACCGAGGAGGTGGTCGACAGAATCGGTGGTGGGCAACAATGGCGGAGTCAATAACGAACTAAGGGTTGGAAACAAGTAGTGGGACAGACACGCCGATCAGCTGACGCCGAATCACGACAAGATCCAAAGCTCCCCAGAACCGCCATCTTTACCGTGGGAGATTCTGCTAGGCACATTTGGTTTGGAAGAGAAGGCTGAGCGGCTTCGTGGATCACTACAGAACCTGAAAGCATCAGATGATACACAATGCAGGCCGACCCGAAAGCGGAGACGACCACAATGGCTACAAATTGATCCCAAGGCGAAAAGCTATGAACAAAATCGAGTTCGAACAGTACGCAAGCAGACTCAATTCGAAAAGGGAGGTAATCGGAGGCCGCAGCATAAGAACGTGACACGGTTTCGAGACGCCTATCATCGGGACACGGGTTGCTACCCGACCGGCGGTACCAGGGCTGAGTCACGCCGGAAGCTGATGAAATCGTCATCATCACACGGGTTGCTACCCGAGCGGCGGTAACACGGCTAAGTCACGCGGGAAGTTGATGTAATCAGACCGTTAGCATGAAACAGGTTGCTACGTGACAGGCCGCAAGCAGGTTTGAAATCTGTCCAGGGCAAGTGGCTTGAGTCAGCTCAGAAACTTACAACAGGAGATGATAGATGGTAACCTATAAAATGAAACGTGTTCTGTGCCTAATATACTTCGGTCGAGCAGCCTCGGTGCTCTATTTTCATCCGTGACTGTGTAGATCAGTTAATCAGAGAGTAGAGGCGAGGGCAGCGTTACAACACTCATCCGCAGTTTACGATGTATGTTTTACGAAGATCTATGCAGGAGACTGGTGCTATACATCCCTTCATATCGTCGATTTCCAGTTGATCTCATAATGACGCAACGGACAGTACATCTGGGTGACTCCCCTATGCTGAGGCTACGCATGAAGCAGCATTCGCGGGTACCGGTATAACCTTGTACTACCGAAACTAAAGAGGATAGCTCACCCGTTATGCCTCGAGTGGTGAGATATTGGAACAGTTTGTCTGAGACAACGGTCGAGGTGAAATTGGTGTCGGGATTCAAGGAATTCCTAGATTCCCATTTTACAGAGTACATATCCCGAGAGCGCATCACACCTGAATAGGACGTCGCAAGACTGAATTATGTAGACAATGCACCGTCATAACTGGTGTTATTCCGCGTGTGTGCTCGATAACATATCGATGAAGGAACATAGATTTACCTCTTCTAGCTATCAAATTTCAGTATCACATGCTCCAGTCTGTGGCTTAATTGTTCGGCCAGTGTTCATCAGACAAAAACAGAAATGGTGCTCTCTAATTACCATGGCCAAGTTGCACACCCATGTTCTGCGTCAATCAAGCCGGGGTTATAGCTCGTAGACTAATGCTACCTACGTCAAGTTTTGAAAGGAAGAGGATCATCGACATGTATCTAAGCCCGGATGAGAATGATAAAACTAACCTTCAACCGTCGATTGTTTTTTGCAGGCTCTCAGAACTTAGCACTCAGCAAAGCACAGTGGGTCGCTGGATTTTCCAAACGAGGCACCTCATTTAGTTTGTTCCCATGCGATGGTGACTCTGAACTAGAATCGCCAGTGCGCAAACGGTTCTAACGCATGAAGAAGCGCAGTACAATCCGGCCATTATGTAGGACAGTTGAATTTGGCTGACTGATCATCAATCAATAGAATTTGCTTGTAGCCAACACTTGTCGTATCACACAATTATTTACGATTCAACCCGCATGTACGCGGCAAATCATTTTCAAAGTGAGACCAACGCGTCCATCTTTTAGAGTAAACTTAGATTCAATATTATCCAAATGATTGAGCAGATAGGAGCTAAACGCTCTTCGCCACTGTATAGATTACAATGAACAATTTTTGGAGGGGTGCTAAACAAAGGCATTGGGACCGAGAAAGTACAATTGAGAAGTACTCATGAGTAGGGGGTTTTTGATGTAATTAATTGAGGTCGTTTCCAAATCAGATAGTCGTCCACATGCCCGGAAAAGCACTAGACTGCAGTTTCAGTCTGTTGGGCATCGTCAGTAGTGCGCATCCATCGGATCCATCAGGATTCGAACCCATGACCAGTCAGCAGCTTATGCCACTGGGCCACGGGGGACAGCTTCGGACCGTCATGATTTACAAGCTAACTGCGATATAGTGCGTCTTATCCTCCACTGCCATGCAAGTTACTAACGTTGTAGAGGACAGGGTTGGCCCCGAAAGACACGACGTCCGCTAACAGTGGCTATGTACGACATAGCATTTAGAAACTGTCAGGGCAGGTATATTTAGATGCACTCATGAATCTAGTGCAGTCTGGTGCTTTTCCGGACATGTGGACGATTATCTGATTTGGAAACTAGCTGCGAAGAACCTCAGTTAATTACAATCAAGAGGGTTGTTGCTAAAACGCGGTTCCCATTCAAATGACTTCCGGTCTAATTCTTCCAGGTTAACGGTAGATATGGGGTGTGCGTAGCACAGCGCAAGCCACCCATGGTCCCTTTGTAGGCGAAGGCGTCCTATGGAGCCCGCAGTGACAGGCAAATTCCCCCGAGGTACACTGTTAACAGCTAGAAAATGCTTTGAAACAACAGCTTTCAATGAAAGGTTTTTATAAAATCCACGATTCTCAAGTGCTCCGCCTGTCCATTTACAGGTTGAGTGAGCCAACCTTCTGCGGCTAATTTTGGCAGTTGGTTCAGCCGCTCCAAAGTTGATGGATCAACTTCTGCTGTCATCTCGGTCTATTTGCTCCGCTTCTCAGTAGCTGTAATTTTGCACACGTTTTTTATGAAGATCATTGAATTATGGCGCCGACCTATATTTTTGAAAATTGAGAGATACCAGAACGATTGGATAAAACGCTTGAATTCCATTTGACACTGCGATCAAACTGACTTTCTTATGTCTTCTACTTCTTCCGGACTGTGAGCGATATAACGTGGCTAACCGTCCAACCTTGATGTGCGCGAACCACTGCTCTCTTTGGATCGGATATGACTGCTACGTAGGCGCTGCAGGCTGCGATATGTGCAAGGTAATGTTGCACGACTTGATCGACTCTACAAGCTATTACTACCATCGAACAGCTGCATGGGGTAGTCGATCGGTTTGGTTACGCGGTAACACCATCGATGTAACCGCATGCACCCGTGTGGCTTTTCATAGCCATCTATGAAGATGACTGATATAAGACTACTGGACACAGTTTTACCGGCGTTGTTGTGTGAATCGGATATTCACTTGCGTCGCTGTTAAAGGTTGCTCCTATCTGACTACCGATATTTCCAGCGTTTTACTCGTATACACTGAGGATGCGGAAGTTGTATTAAGATTGCAGCTATATTAGCACACGTGGGATTGAAGATATGGTTACGAACCGTATAGCAAAAGCTCCAGGTGCTTTTGCCATTCTCCGCCACCTGTGGCGCAGACGCGACATTACTCTCGCCCTCAAGGGCAGAGTTTACAACGCAGCCGTCCGTTCAACTCTCTTATATGGTTGTGAAACCTGGCCCATCAGATCGACAGACATAAAGAGGCTCGCCATATTCGATCATCGCTGCCTTCACAGCTTAGCTCATGTCTGGTGGGAGCACCGCGTGAGCAATGAGCGTGTTCGGTGTCGCGTATTTGATGCAGGAAGAGCGAGTGAACCGCTCAGCACCATTATATCACGCACCAGGCTCCGATGATTGGGCCACGCGTTGCGCATGCCAGCACACCGACTTCCGCGACGTGCATTGTTTGCGCGTTGTGGGTGCTGTTGGAAGATGAGGAGGGGAGGCCAGGCGATGACTTGGTCGAGAGAGATGAAAACCCTCACTTCGAAGTTGGCGTCGGTTGGTGCATCCTGACTGCCTGGCTGGGGTCCTAAGGACGGTAAACACATTTGGTTGGACACACTTGCTGATTTGGCTTGGAGCCGGCCCCGATGGTGTTTGTGTTGTGAGTTCCTTTGTCCACCCCCATCCTGCTTATCATCCCTCTCCAATCACGATCTCATTCGTTAGGCATAATACGGAACGATGTCCATCCGTTACTGGGATCTCAGCTGGCGTGCCACTGTTTGTTTTCGTTTTCTTGTCTTTTGTATTGCAGTACAATAGCTGAGGCGTTTTCCACCTGCAGCTAACGTGTATAGTGATGATGATGATTGCTTTCGCCTATTACTGATGGGAACGCTGCAGTTACTCCATTGGATAGCACGTTATATGGCTGTTTTCAGAGATTTTCCAACTCATAGCATTAAAGACTGGTAGCTCAGGTTGTCCAGATGACGATTGAACTGTTCCCTGAGCTTGGCACTTTTTTTGCAAATGTTTCGCCACTAATCGAGGTGACATCATCAGTGAGTAGTTGGGTGGCGTGCAGTAGCGTAAAGCAGCCTCGGTAAGAGTGCGCTGAGCGTTGTGTGTGTGTGTGTTTTTATACCGCCGTGGTTGCCCGTAGAGAGGAGCAACACTATTGATTGGAACTTGGATCCGCGTTCAGCTTGGTTGATGACCATCGGGCTGGACCCCTTGTGTTTCGTGGTCTTTGTTTGCTTGCTCTTGTGAGCGAGTCTGTAGTCAGTTCTGGTTGTCTAGTCACACGTTCCACCGGATTAAATCGATGGAGTTGGCGGTCGTTCGCCAGTAGTGTTGCGTATACTGCGTCCAGTTTGATGCGTCGATTGATTGAATTCGCTGTCGATTGGTGACGAAACATTTGCAACAAAATTGCCAAGCTCAGCGAACAGTTCAACCGCCATTTTTCAACCTCTATAAAACCATAAACCCTTGATCAACTACCAGCACCTCTACTTATCGACAGTCAAAATATTTCACTTTCATACACTGCGTTATTATGAAAAATGGTGTTATGTAACCACCTCGTTTTTAAGGAAAAATCTGTTTATCTTGCATCTTAGAAAACATTCTATTATCCCGAAACCGGTAAATGTCATTGAGTTATAACCTCTGTTCGCTTGCGCTTTTGTTGATCAGTCGCCACAACACAATGAAGCGGACACTGTCCTATCCAGTCGATTGCAATGGGTATGCCCGGCGAATCAAACCGGGACAAACCGATGGCCAGAAAGCGAATCTGTGCATTGCTCAGCTCCGATCACCATGGTAGAGTCCAATTCAAGTCTCCAAACCAGGCGCGAAGACGAAACGAAAGGAGTAAATGTTGCATAGAACGCATGCGTAAATGAGAGTGCGAGACACATCAGTATACTTCAGAAGTCAACTGCGCCTAGACGGGCCTACCGATTCAGCTTCGCACTGATTGCGCGATGTTTTTCCCAAGACTGTGATATAATTCAGTCTTTCCCTCTCATTGAATAAACGTACCCTTTGCAGCCAGATGATGATGACACAAACAAACTGCTAGCAGCCTTGGTGTGTATCTGTGCTAACATTGCAAGCCACCATTGTATATTTTCTGAATTTAGCTGCCCAGTTTTTTACGCATACCAAAAATGTGCAGATGCAGTAAATGCATTTCTCAATATTCTTTTGAGTAGATTATAATTATTTTCTTTCGCGCTCACAAATGTGAATCGTCTTTACATCATCAAGCCCACTGAAGGGATCACAAATTTCGGTTGAAGAAGAAATACCCATTAGGCTGGTACTTCAATCCACTAACCTTAATTGAAACGCAGGTCCACCACTCCCAGAAGGACGGGATCCACGTATCATTTCTAAAAGTAGATAGCGACTGAATGTTAGTTTATTTGAAGTTCCCTTCTGTGAATGGATTGCGACACACAATCCCTAATGTAGACAGTGATTTAATATGGAATGAACCCTTTGGTTAAGTCGACCACTGAGACCGTATCTGAAAATCGATACAACTGCTTTAGTTTCTGGAGCAGGCGGCGGTTGTTCAGCAGTTAAAAAAGATTTGGTCTTCAACAACACGGGTTTTCATTTCTGTGAGAATGGAGAAAGCGAAAATCGGATTTTTCTGCAGACTCTATTCATGATATGCTCTTCTACTATCGAGAGTCATTGAATGAGATATCAAGTGGGTGCAGGTGTCGCTTTCCGGGCAGTGGCCTAAAACGCAAAAAAAGTGGAAACTGTTTAGGAAAATAAGCCTGAGGTATGCTAGCTCATCGATAACTAGCAGGATGCATGCGATTAAAAATAAGTGATGCTTTTAGCTGGTACTAATTCACAACGAAAGTTTATTCAATACATTCGTAAATATATGTCTGCTTTTTACCTCCTATAGTCCACAGAATGAATACTTCCTCTCCTCAAGCGAAATATGATGCGATAAGGGAATAGCGATGACCACCCACTTATAGTTGCAGAGCAAGCTGTTTCAATGGCTTGAACCCCTTAATGATCCACACCTATCTCGTCCTTTGGCTACACGGCACAGCCGCGCAACATCGGCTACTCGCTGAGTTCTGAGTTGCACATAATTGGGAGAACCTACCGACAACCATCGAAAAGAGAAATGCTAATTTGGCACCGGCCTTCGCCACTAGCGTTGCACTGTTTGTGTCAAGTGGCTAAGAACGTACGCGGGCAATTAGCAGGCACCAATGGTTGCACCACGTCATCGGACAATAAACAGTGACACTGCCTACATGCATGCACGCCCATCACTTGCTGAGGACGGTGTTGTTCTGTCACCTGATTTGAGATGCCATGGGGCTCCGTAGGGATGACCTTTGACTTGGTAGCCAAAAACGAAGTCGCTGGTGACGGAAACTGGCGCTGTTGGTTCATCTCGCTTCCAGGCAGAAACCCGAACGACCCATTTTGTACTCAGCCCAAAATGTCAGAGGATCTAACCAACGACGAGTTCGCGGTCTTCTCCAAGCCGGGCCTACAGGATTCGCGCTTTGTGCTTACCTTACGATCCCCTTCATATTGTAGAGGGGCCGCTACCAAGAATGCCTCGGGGGAGCTCTTCGGAGCTAGCTGAGAGCGGATCGAGAAGGACGGCTAGCGACGAGCCTGGGCCCGGAACTATGGAGCGGGAATATGTGGACAGCGCAATAAATCAGACAAATACGCCGCTAGCGCAGCCCACAGGACCGAGGCCGAGCCGATTGACACAACCCAGAACAAGCAAGTCGTGAGCTCTCGAACGACTCCTGGCCGATCCAAATCGGGTACAGAGAAGTGGAGATCGAGGCGAAAACAGGAAGGCGGGACTTCCAAGTCAGAGCTCCCGAGACGAAAGGACTGGCTCGTCTCTAACATCCGTACCTGTGTTGCGTGGTGGGACGGAAATCTAGTCGATATTCGATGGCGCGCGTGAGACCCTCATGTGCCCATTTTCGGTGTGCAATAAACGTCTACCCCCCTGTCGTGTCGTTCTCGCTATAATATGACACTGGTGGAACTTACTTCTTGCATCTTTCTGAAGACAGTGCAGATTCGGATGCCGATCAAGCCGCTCCGACTGGATCAAAGCCGGTAACCAGTTGTGCGCCGTCCGACTACCCGGTCCGTTCAAAGGGACGAGGTCGCTCAGGGCCATTAAGTGCCTGTTTATCATTGCTGTCTTCGGTCCCACAAACTGCAACGCTGACTTCATGCAAGAAGAGTGTTTCGTTAGTTGAGCGAGCTACTTCGTCACAGAAGAAGCGCAGGTGGTAATCGCAATGCTCAGTTTGGAATCTTGTCCACTGATTCGCTTTATCTGAAAAAACAATACGGTATAGGATGTTGGGTTTCTGAGTACTCGCTGTGTCTTAGATTGTGACGCGCAATCCTAACTGTGGCCTCGGTTGACTTTGATGTCAACTTCTGCCATTCCGATCACTGGGACCGTATCGGTGTTGCAGCGATGTGAGGACACAACACAGAAATCCTCCAGTACGACACAGACGTCAGTGATGATGGCGATGAGCGGTTACTACATTTGAGTGAAGGTGCTCGGTTATTTCCGGCACAGCACCTGCAGGAAGGTATTACGGCGCATGGACACATATCGATTACATCGTGATCACTTGCTGCTGGAAGGGTTGCGTACGAAATTGCCTCTAGATTTGGGCTGATCTGCAGTTTCGGTGGACGCCCTCGACGACGCTGTGAATGCATAGATACCTGCAAACTGGTGAAGCCGGAAGTTCTGAATTCGTATCGAAATAGGTTAGCATCAGATTCGAGTAAACACTCATTGAACACATATGAAGATGATTGGTCGCACGTTCGCCGAACTTAATAGCAGCAGTTAGGTCTTCTTGTGCCAAATCCAACTGCAAGTGTCGCCTATGTGGTAACAAACTGCTTCGACCGAATAAAACTGTTCCTTTATAATCACAACTTGTAAAATGGCCCACAGTCGGAATGCGGAAATTATAGTGATCTCCATTGCCTGTTGTTTTCCGCACTAAATGGCGCCTGTGAGGACCGCGAAGAGCAGGCCGGGTTTTCTCAAAATCGATGCTGAATAGATCACATTACAATTTGCACCGTCACTTATAATGGCGATCCTCTCCGGTCTTGTTACTCGATATTAAGAGCGTCTTCGACACAATGCACGAATGTGCTCTTTTCGAATGCCTGGTTGGGATACAAGTGCCTGACAAGGCAGTAAAAGCTCGACGGTATAACACTGCGCCCAGCGTCACTGTATAGATCAAAGACATGGCCAGTTCACAGTGAAGACATTAAACGCTTGACCATGTTTTACCACAAGTGTTACAATGTAGTGCTCACATCTGGTGGGAACACCGAGTGAACAACGCTGAGGTCCAACACTTGGTTTTTAGCAAGAAACCTGGTGCCTCATTGGAGTGTCTGTTGAATTTGAACCGCTTGCGTTGGCTAGGCCATGTCTGCCGTATGCCCGTTGGCCGGCTTCATCCGCGTACGTAATATGCCATCGTTGCAACACGTTAGGCGAAACCGCGAAGTGACTAGTCGGTGATGTGTCCGTAGCCTTGAGGATCACAAGCCTGCCTTGTAATCTGAGGTCGCGAGTTCGAGCCTGCGTAGGGAACCGGGCGACCATCGCAGTATCCTTAGCCTACGCGTCATTGAATGTGGTTGCGCAGTAGCGAACTGGTGTACTGCTGATGCCTAATAAAGGCATGAAGAAATTGACTGAGACTTGATCAGACTGATGCGTGTCGTCTTCGTGGATGGGGGACTCGGGATTGTCCACAACTGTCGCTGGAGACTCTATCGGACATGGCGCAGTCGCAGTCAGAAACGATCCGGGATTTGCTTTCTTACATTTAGCTGTTAATTTCCATTTCATCCCGATTAGTTGTGCGCGCATCTTTCTAGATTCCATTTTCTTTACATTCTGCTCGCGTTAAACCTCTTTACAAACGCAACTTATCGTTGTCACGAAAACGCGTGTCCTGGCAACTGGATCAACCGCACCTCGATTCGCGCGTAGTTCGGACAATGAGGGTTAATGGCAAATTGTCGCCGCCCTTCTAGCGTGAGACTGGGATGCCAGCTGTCATCTTTCTAACCACGCCACTGACGATGTCATGGAAATCGCGTTCACTGGAGACGGCTTGAACGGTATGGAGCTGCATCCAGCTGATCGACTTCTTGACTTCGAGTATGTCGAAAAGTGCTCCACTCTGTGACGGCTCAAAAACGTACCAAACAACACTGGCCATCAGTCAGTTCGGACTGTGCTTTACACTCTCCAAATGTAAAGCTTTCCTCCAGGATCAGCAAGGTCCGTCTTTGGCAGGAATAGAACATGAAGTGACAAACAGCAGAGAATAATCTCGAGCTGGTTTTCCTCGACTTCGTCACTCATGGCACCAACGCGACATTACACCTGCGCTGAAGAGCGGTCCACAATGTAACCGTCCGTTCATCATCCTTTCTGTACAGTTGTGAATTCTGGCCCATTCGACCACTCGTGGTTTCGAAGTTTAGCCTAAATTTGGAGAAAGCACTGCGCGAATAATGACTGTGTTTGGTGCCTTGATGTTAATGGTACTGAAAGTAGAAGTGAACCACCAAGCACTGTTAACTAAAAAACCAGGCCCCAACGACTTAGCCACGTGTTACGCGCACCGACTCCCGACCAACATGTGGATGGAAAAAGAGCGCGGATCATCAACCGGCTGGTGTCCCTACTCCTTGACCAAAGATAGTGAACACGTTTGGTTGGGGACGCTTGTTGAAATGGCCAGGAACCGAGCTCGATGAAGTTTGTGTTGAGACGTTCTTAATACTTCCTCTCTAGCCCGACTATCCATCTTACTAATCATGTATGGTAAAAAACAATGACGGATATTACTTGTGTTGTCTCCGTCTATGTTTTTGTACAACTAGGTAATCGTTTTGTATTGCGGCAGAATAGCTGATGCATTCTTCCACTCCACGAGAGTTCAATCACAGTCATTTGGATCAGCAATCTGCGGAGGACAAAATAAAGCATCCCTGATGCTCTCCGTATTGTGGTGAAACCAAGAAAATACCTACCATAAGTCCATGCTCGACTCCGTTTGTCGTATCAGCGATTCCAAAATAGAATGTAACACCCTCAGGACATCCATGCAGACGGCTCCGCTGCACAATCAAGAGATGAGTAAGCGTCCCCTGAAGGTTATAAACCCCGCGTCGCCGTATGCATGAATGGTACCTAATGTTTTCGCATCAAGCAGTAGTCCAAGCGAAGGAAGGAAAAGTTCACACGTCGCCAAAATGACGTCACCAGCTGATTTAAAAGCGACCTCCTAGCCGAGGATGGAGAGTATGATAGCACACATGTCTGTACGGCGCTGCGTCAGCAGTTGGCCACGTGTGGACTCTACTGATCAAAACAACCTCAACCATTTGGCTATTTTTCGTGGATCAATAAGCTACCGCATTACGATATTTCCGGGCAGCATTGGCGAAAGACCGAATGCCTCCGTGGTTTTGCATATCGTGCTTTGTCACTTTTACAACCACGGAAGACTTGAAACCAACATTCTGAATGTGCCTCCTCAGTGCAGCACAGTAAGAAGTGGAGAGGCTAGATGAATCACTATGGAGTCAACTCATGCTCTTTCGCAACAATAGACTTTGGATGTAAGTACGCTGTTTTGCTTCAATAAATTTGGTTGGCACCGGCCTTGTTCACGGCATGGAGGCGTGAGATCGACATACCGGGTAGCTCATTAGACTGCATTATTTGACCGCCCATTGATGATTTAACGCAGTTGACCTGAACTAAAAGATTTATTTCAGAAAATCCGAGTTTTAGACCAAACATTTCCTGTTCTGCTTAAGCAATCCAGCATATATAAGCGAAACTAATAAAACAGTGTCCTTGTAATGCTGTTGACAATGGTAGCGATGAGGTTGCTGAGTGCATCAAAAAGTCTCGTGACTTTCTGAAACCCGGTATCCTATTAAATGGTTTCAAAATATGAGATAATTATTTTTAGAACCGGACATTCATCAGGGAATCCCTAGTAGCGGCAAAACTGAGACACTACTTCAAGTCCACATGCGGCAAGATGCTGGATGAGGACAAGTGAGCGCATCTGCCAGACGGCAACAGAGAACACCCAGTAGGGTGCATATAACGAAATCTATTTGGCGTGCAAATTAGTGAGCACCTTCACGATAGTGCACAGAATTGTGCTTAGTGGGGCGGATGTCAGCTCTTATCTGCAGATATTTGCAAGGTGTCAAAATAACTGGGTAGGTAATCGCGACCAAGGAGATAGACGCAGAAGCTCAATCGCGTTACAGGTCACCGCGTCACTCCAAGTAGTGCACGGAACGGCCGCAAGTAGTCCGCGTTACAATGTCAAACATTTAAGCCCTATTAACGTTGGGTGCGAGGATGATGTGATGTTCATTCTCTGCGTTCGTAAAAACTTTTATGACAGCGCGAAAGGTGTCGGGTTTTAAAATTGAGTCGGGTGATATAATGGTCAGGTACGATGTTAGCTCATTCTTTACCAACGTGTTAATATGCGACGCGTTGGAGATAGCGAAACACCGTCTAACTAGGGAGAAGAACTTTGGAGAGAAGACGAAGTTGACGGTAGATCAAATAATTAAGGAAATGACATTGTGTCTTAACATGTCTTATTTCACGTTCCAATACAAATTTCACACTCAGGAACAGGGACTTGCTATGGGATCGCCTATATCCCCCGTATTGACAAATTCGTACATGGTGACTGACCAGTAGCTCAACGAAAATTTGATGGCGTTACATGGATGACACATTCGTGATTATAAAAGGGGATAGAAAAGACGGGTTTCTAAACAGCTTGAGCACTTGCGGAGAGTATAAATTTCACTATGAAATTGAAATCGTGCAGTGGCGCATTGCCATTCCCTGACGGCTTAGTTCACAGGAATGGGAATAGTCTAAAAATAACGTAAGTCGACGGACACAGATGGGGGTACTCCACTATAGTTCAGGTAACCCGAAGCATGTGTATGCTGGAACTGACTCATCTCTGTTTCCCAGATCCTGTGCACGGAGGAAGAAGACAGAAAAGTCGCGCGGAAAGAAGCAACGAACCAATTGCTTGATAGTGGGTACCCAAGGTAGCAAGTGAATTTTAAATCCACACCGACGATGTACAATGGAGTGAATTGAGACGGTAGGAATTCCTTATAAAGATGGAACTTCGGAGGCCATCCGGAGAGTCCTAGACAATGAAAATAAAAAGGTACTTTTCCAGAAAGGCCAAATGCCCCGCCCGACACCGGTGCACTTGAAGGACCCACTTCCCGCAGATAGGACAACTAATTGCGTTTACAAAATTGGTTGCAAAGATTGTGCACATGTGTACATAGGCCAAACCGCGAGAGCTACGCACAAGGATAGCAGAACACAATAGGTGCATAAAACCGCCACCGAGGAACGAACTTGAATACAAGGCTCTACTAAGGGATTCGGCAATAACGATGCACGCGATAGATATAAGTCATGATACTGACTTGGATGACATCGAGATTGTTAGGAGAGAGTCACGATCAACGCCCCAAAGGCGGTTGAGATTAGCAGAGCGAACAGCTGCGCGAACAGAATGGACGGGGAAGAACTTTCGAATGTATGGCGGGCTGTCTTAGCCCGACTAGTCTGAGGAGCACCGAGGGACGAATCCAGGGCAGAGAGTGAACATCACATCATCCCGCACCCAACGTTAACAGGGCTCACCTGTGTGACCTTGTAACGCGGACCACTTGCGGCCGTTCCATGCACTACTTGAAGTGACGCTGTGACGTATAATGCGATTGACCTTCTGCCTACCTCCCATTCGTCGCGATTACCATCCCAGTACGCTATAAATGCTGTACCAATCCTCGACTGGTTCACTCGGCCTGAGGAAGCTTTTGTGTCAAAAACGAAACGTTGCTCACAAACTATACCAACCGGTTATTATCAAAAATTTTTTGAAATCATGAGTTCTCGACCAGTTCCAAGCATTTTGCAAGATTTTGAGAATCAATAAAGCGATTCGTACGCGAAATGCTCTTTCAAGTAATCAACTGTGATCTAGCTACGAAGTTGTAACATAATTAGCTTAAACGTGAACATGTGCTTCCTCGTTGATGGTTCGTTTAGCATAGACGGGGAAAAAATCAATTGCCGTGATGTAAGTATAATGAAGGTGATGGTGACGACGAGAAAATAAAAACATGTATGAACACCAAAATCGTACCAGTCGGAAGTTGTTCACACAGCGCACGTATTCTTTGACTGCTCGGGTGCACAACAGCGTGTTACCCGGATTATTACGGTAACAATCTTCGACGCGTTGCTCGGCAGCAGTGCAACAGCCGCCCGGCGTAGAGCGCCTGAAGTAAAGAACATAGTTCATTCTCGGAGACATTTCTAACAACGCACGATTATATTTAAATGTTTGAATGGGAAACAATGTGGAGCTCTGAATGCGGTATTCGCAAGTGAGATATTCTCGTACGCCACCGTGGCTGACAAGCTATACCAAGACATATCACATGTAATAAACGTGCTTTATTAGGTAAAATCTACACACAACAATTACATGCATGTTCTCAGTCAAAGGTCGTCATTGTTAGCTAGAGGAAAGTTATACGTCACGGGAAACAGATAATGAACCAAACATGAAAGGGCAAGCATGGATGCATGCGCCACAGTGTACGTACAGTTGAATCCAGTAAGAATTATGAAAAAGGGCATTGTACTACCCATTTAGAACCAAATGGTCACCGCAAAGCTTAAAAGATCAGTTGTAATTCACGCGGCAAAGCTTGGTGAATTCTGCTCAATAAAATCCACCGCCATTACAAAGTACTAAAAAGACGAACAACGAGAGTGAAAAACAAGTCACTCCGAGTGTAGGATGGAAGGCGCGATGGGTAATCATAGAAGCGCATTTTCCTCTATGGATGCGCCATGTCCTATAAGGGGCGTGTAACCATTGTTGTGGCCAAAACAAAGCAACAAAAGCACTGACATTTTATAAGTATCTCAGCCAGCAGTGCGGAAACCGTGATCGTTACGGATAACACGAACGCACAGGTCAGTCGCCCATTGAAGTCAGGGCGCCACTTCAAAGACTTTTAAGAGGTCAAAGTTTATCGTACTGACGAGGGCGGCCGTTTCCTTTAACAGTGTGCCGGATGCGACTCCTATGCCAGCATTATAATCTTATGACACAGTGTTCGCACTGAATTACTTAACGATCACCGAATCACAGCATCCCCAGATTCAAATTGACTACATGACCATGAATAACAGATAAACTGCGTAAATTCAACGTTGTCGGTCGATCTGAAGCACCTAACTAGATCCCAAACTTGGTATTGTGCGTGCCCGCTCCTTTTGGTGTCAGTGAATTGCGCGAGTTCAAAAATGCTTGTCCGTAAAGCTGTATTCGTAATCCGTAAGGCTGGAATGTCGATTCGAATCACAGCGTCAGGTGTCACTGATGAGTGACATACAAAACGGGCTCAAGATCGGTTGTTCGTTTCCGCTGAATAATGGATGCGCACTAGATTCTCGCTAATCCTAGCTGAAGCATGCGTACTTATTTCGTTGGGATGTTGCTTTCAAGGTGCGGGTACAACTGAAATGTCGAGACGGAGCAAGCCTTTACGAACACCCAAGCAATGTCGCAAGAATAATAACAACGGTAAGATAGTGGGTAAAGGAAATGAAAGCTAAGCGCGTCAAACTAATCAAAATGGAGCAGAAATTAACAACCAGATGCAAGAAACCGAATGCAGGAACGCCGCTGACTGCGTGACTGCCGCATGTCTGATAAGGTCTCCATCCATTGGTGTTGACCCTCCCGAGGTCCCCATCCACGAAGACAGCACGCACCCGCCTGAACAAGTTTCTCAGTCAATTTCTACATGCCATTATGCCACGTTATGGACTGGCCATCTCGCGATTCCAACCAACTAGGTGTAGCCATGGCGTATAACACAAGCCAAGGAAGCCGATCAACGGACATACGGAGGACATGACCTAGCCAACGTAAGCGATTAAGATTCAGCAAACACTCGAGTGAGGAATCATAAGAATTCTTGCCGAAAAGCAACTGGCGGACCTCAACATTGCTCACTCGGTGTTCCAACCAGACGTGATCAATACTCCACAAGCAGTTGTGGTCAAAAAGGGCCAACAGTATTATGTCTTCGCCGCGAACTGGGCAGGTCTCGAATCCATACATTAAGACCGGCCTTACCGCAGCGTTATGCACCTTACCTTTCACTGACAGACTGATATCCCACCGTCTCTATAGACAGTTGTCTCTGGAAAGCCACACAGGGTCTTGTTGATACGCGAAGTAACTTCCTCAGTGATGTGACCATCAGAGGCGTCATAGCTACCAAGGTAAGTGAATCGATCCATCACTTCCGGTTGTTGTTCGGTGGTGGCTAGAATCGGAGGTGTGTCGATCCAGTCTTGCAGCCGTACTTTGCACTTTGAAGGTGCAAAGCACATGACGGAGCGTGCAGCGCTACGCGCCAGTTTATCCAGCAGTGTTTGCATAGTCACTGCGTCAGACCCAAGAAGAGCTATATCGTTCGCAAACTCCAGGTTTGTCAGTGGGTCACCTGGCATAACTTCCACTCCGGTAGAGTCTGAAAAAAATTCACTCATGATCATTTCGACAACATAGTTGAAGAGGAAAGAAGATATAGGACAACTCTGGTGAACCCCACTTGTCATGTGAAATAGGAGAGATTTATCCGTAGACTCTTACACAGCCTCGGGAGTCACGGTAGAAATACTTACGAATGGAAAGGAATTTAGTTGGGATGCCCTTCATGGATAGGCAGTGCCACAAGGTGTCTCGATAAACAGAGGTAGCTTTCAAGTCAAGGAAAACCACCATAGTCGGTCGTTTGTAGGCGTGTCTGCCCTAACATTTGGCAAAATGTAAAGATGTGGTCGATACAACCACGACCAGGGCCGAAGCCAGCCTGGCTTTTAGCCAATCGGTTATCACGGCAGAGTGATATCCATGAGGAGTTCGGATGCAACGGAAATAAGTCTAATGATTCGACGATTTTCGCACAAAGTTCGCTAACCCTTCTTGAAGGTGGGTACAACAGTTGACAGTCGTCAATCCGAAGGTATCTCTTCACTGTTACAAATCGTGTTAAATGGAGTAACAAGTTGAGTCAATAAAGAGCCACCACCATTTTTCAGCAAAGATGGACGAAGATCATCGGGTCCAGGAGCCTTGTATAGTTTCACCAAGCAAAGCTCATGTGGAATCTCTTCCAAAGTGGGAGGTGACATCAACTTCCCACTTTGGCTCAGGCGATTTGGCAAGCGAATGTCGCAGCAGGCATGCTGAATTGCTCTTCAAAATGTTCCGCGCAACGGGTTAGTTGACGATGCTGAGAATGGATCAGCTGCCCGTCTTTCTCAGCTGTTGTCTCGCTAACGGTTGGCTTCCTCAGACCCGCGTTCCGGATGAGCTGGAATAGCACTCGGCTGTTCCCAATAACATTGGCTTTCTCCATCTCACGGGCCGTTGCAACCCACAACGTTCCCGGTCAACTCGAAGACTCTTTGTCAGACGTCATTTCAGGGAATTACGGAAACGCTGAAACTCAGTGCCTATCGGAATCCGTTTACGCGCTTCGATCAAACCGATCGATGCTTAAGAGATCCACTCACAATTACGTCTCAAGTCGGGTGCACAGCAAGCACCAAAGGCATTTCTTATGGTACACTTGAGACGATCCCAGTCAGCGTTCGGTTCACCAACCTCATTCATCACTGACACTTGGTGGGCCAGTTCGTTATGATATTGTTGAACCGTGGACTGCGAGTTCGAATTACAAACAAGAAGATTAGTAGATAGGCACTTCTTTGGAGCTGGGTAAGTGAGCACCTAGCTTGCGCGCACTAGAGCATGGTCGGAATCCAGGCATGTGCTCCAAACTGATCGACAGTCTTGGACTGATGCGTGCCACCTGTAGCTGATGGCAATGTGGTCAATTTGGGTATGGGACATTGAGGAATTCAGAGGGCACCAGGTGTCACGGAGTGTACGTTTGTGCCGGAAAGTAGTGCTGCTACTATAAATATTGTGGTCGGCGCACAGTTGCGGGAATCCATCACCATTGTCTGTTCGGCGTACATCGACACCAAGGCGCCCTCCTAGGAGCTGTTCAGTCTGAAAGGCTACCCACTTGGATATTCAATTCACCAGCAACAACCACGATGTCCGCAGTCTTCTCTATGCGAAGAAGAGATAAAAGCTTTCGATAGAAATCGTCTTTGATACCTTCTGAATTGCATTCAGTAGGGGCAAAACTGAGGCGAGGAAAAGGCACCTTGGCTTCAGACGCTGCTTAATAACTCCATTAGAGGTTCGAAGTCGAACCGCGCAAACGCGGCTGTTCACCGATAATCAGTCGAGCAGACTGGTTTCAGCATGTTTGCTGAGGGAAATACCAACACCGGAGATGATTCAGTATCGCCAGAGACAGTATGTACCAATCGTCGTCAGATTCAGAACCAGGAAGTCGAGGATTAGTCACGACGCTGTTATCTTGTATGTGTGTTTCAGAGACACAGCACACATCAATACCAAGAGAACGAAGAGCGATAGTCAGTGTTGCCTGCTATCCGATCTGACTCAAAGCGCGGACGTTAAAGGAACCAATGCGAAAAGAAACTCTTGATTTGATGGAAGAGCGACATGTATAGATGGCAGCAGTTGCGATGTCAGTGGCAGTCTCTTGTTCAATAGACGGGGAAGAGGAGAAAGAGAAACAAGAGGAGGAAGTATTTCCGACGTGGTCGAGAGAGCGGATGATGCTCTCCGGTTGGCCATTCCGAGATAGGGGTTTCGTTGAGGTGCCCTACCTCTAGCCTTTGTCTCAACAGTCTGACGCAGAAGGCAGTGGAGTACATGGAGGTTAGCTTTAGGGACCACGCCCGAAGCCTCTGGCTCAATAGCCTGACTCACAAGGCAGAGGACAGCAAGTCCAGCTCGGGAGTGTGATTGCAGAGATACGTATGAATCTGCTTGAGGACCGTCACACACAGCCTTGAAGATTTAGAATAGTGCACATAGGTTTTCCGACAGTATTATGTCACGCACTTGCGACCACGGCCAGCCGCAGGTGGTTGGCCTGTTTGCACTAATTTGACCAGGGGCTGCCCTCCCACCATCAGAGACAATGCGTGGCGCTCGTGATCTACATCAATCAAGTCGTGAGCTTATAACCTGTAGACCTGTTGTCTCCCATAGTCAGGTTTTAAATGAAGAGGGCCATTGTCATCTCCCTAACCTCCGAAGAAGATTGAATTGTGAGACTGGGTTAGTCTGACTCCTAACTATTGATCTGTCTGGAATGAGTGGCTCTGAAGGCGCTTGGAAAGCGCAGATTTAAAAGAACTAAAAAAAGTTTGTGAAGGCTATTGTGATCGAACTGACTCAGGATTCAAATAGATTGTTTGAAAGTGACTACATGTGTGAATACTACTACTGTGTTGAGCCAAGAGCGGATACTACTGAGTCAACAGTAATAGGCGAACGGAGGAGTAGCGAGTTAAAATCGGGACAAAACGACGTCCTTACACAAGAAGAACGCTTAGAGATCATGGAAGGATGTGTGCTAGAAAGATATACAAAGCAGAGCTTGACGAGGCTTCGAACATTAGCGCACCACGCAATTTACAGGAAGACGTTCGCAGATGAGGGGAAATTTTGTTGGTCAGAGAAATGCACATGATTAATACTCGTTGCCACAACAGACGAATACTTTTGCACCTCTTGGGTTTTACACAACCATCGTGACGAACCCGCCAACTCTTCTGAGCTGGTGTCGAAACGTTTGTACTCAAGCTTACCATCTCCGTGAGATACTCAGCTATTGACCACAGACGCCAAATTACACTGCGCCGATCTAGTGATCTTCACGGAAGTTGAACGAATGAAAGGGACGCTAGTTCCAGGCTATACAGATGGTTCTTTAGCAAGGTAATGCTTCTCTGTACAAGTTCATCCGTCTGCGGATTCGTTAACGAGTCACTCTATGACTACCTGCGCCTATGAAGGTGACAGGTCGGTTGCGTCACACCATCCGAAGGCGTAGGTGGATAAATCTCGATTAAGTTGGAGACGATATACATTTCAACACACACGTCGTTTACGTAAAACAAAGAGAAATATGTGTAAAAGAGGCACAGAAGTGGCGACGGTGGTAATCGGTTTCATCATGGAATCATGCTTCGAGCCTAGATGTGCTGCAAAAATTGTGCACCGTCTCCTTCGGTAACGAGTAGTAAGATCCTGGAGCTAGTAAATGAGTTGACGACATCCGACGGATGGAAACGCTCCGGCTTCAGTTCAGGATATTGAGAAGCATCAGTGCGCCGATATGTGAAGGTAGAAGTGTGATTGAGCCAAGCACCTTGATCTGCTTAAACAGATTATCGTCGACGATGAAGCTTGTTCCATCTACTTGCGAAGTTGGTTCAGGTGACCAAACTAGGAATCCTGGCACACAGAGTGGGTTTGATAAATCTTCGAAGTGTTAGGCACCGCGCTCTGGTCGACGTAACTGAGAGGAACGGAACTGTCCGTCTTCTGCAGTTACTGTTTCATTCATATGATCTGTATTCGAATCAGCCGTCGTATTCCCATTAGTGTTGGTTATCTTCGTCTCGCGCTTCAATAAACATCGATTTTACACTCGGACGTCTAGCCAGATAACTTTTCAAAAGGCCACGAACAAATGGAACTGACATTCAGACAGGAACATTTTGTATGTTTTGGTTGAGTCGAAATGCGAGAAGTTTATCGACTGTTGATACAGCTAGAGCGGGGCAAACACTGGCTCTTGAGTGTTACTTGCGTATCGCTTTGTAATCGATTCTAGTCCGTAGTCAATCCATATACCCTGTTACTGCAGAAATGGTTATTTAAACGCTGACTGACGATACCTATCTAAACGCACGGTCTGGGCTGTGAGAATGAAGGGTGATGGGCAGAAGAGATTGTACTGAAGCAACCGTGGTTCTACATAAATGATAATGAAGCAAATAGAAACGTATAGCTTACGAATAATTGTACGGACTCTTAATTAGGTACAGATATACTCCCTGTGGTCAGCTCGGGCAGTCTGCATTCATTCGATGACGCAATACGTGGTGCATTAAGACAGTGTTCGGATGTCTGAGCGTTGTACCTTGTTGTCAGTAAATAATGAAAGGTCATATAACAAAAACTAAGAGGAAGATGTAAAATAAGAAGTACAGTTAATTCAGATTCTGAATGTGATCAATGGCAGTAATCTGCCATAATCATCGTAGCTACAAATGTGAATAAAAAATGTGCTACTTGTAAGTAAATAGTAGCAGTTATACAAACGAATTAGGATTGCACAGTATCAGTTACAGCAGTGAATTAGGAATTCACATACCCCATCCTTTAGTGAAGGCTGATGCCCAAATCCTACTGGTATTCCTGCTTCGCGCATTACGAAAAAGCATCTTCGAATATGAACACAAAGTCGCGGTGGGAAGAGCAAGCGTGATGTGAGAATGCACCAAAGCATGACTGGTGTCTAGGCAAGTGCACCAGGTCGATCGAAAATATCGGACTGACGTGCGCCATCTATGGTAATGGGGTCAATCTGAGTCCAGAGAAGCCTGTCTTACGGTGGTCACCATGTAAGCTGGTGAGAGTGCTCATGCTGGAGTGCTGTGTTACCGACACGTTCGGCACACTACTGATCACATAGTCTTGGAAGATTTGGAGTGATTTGCACATATTTTTCAATTGTCGTTAGCCACACCCCTAACACCACAGTCAACTGCAGCTTTATCTGTTGGCGGGTCTGAGTCAGGTTGTAATGGACTAGTGAACAAAGACAGTCTTCTGTCACCAACTGAATCGTAACCTTTGCTGAGACTGCGTTTGTCTAAACCGCAATGACTAATCCGTATGGTACGAGAAGACCTGGTCATGTGGAAAATGCCACCCAGTAGAGCTCAAAAGAGGAGCGTAAAGATCGCAAAACATTAGGCATCGATCGCAGTACACCCGGTTATTCAATGACAAGATACAACACAGGCTTCACCGGTTTTAGTCTATGTGCCGATGGTATGATACCCGCATGCTAAACTATTACTGAAGGCGCACACGGGTGAAGTTATATCCTACTTGCGAGACCTGTCAGATCAGCCAAATGGAACCCGCAGGTGCACATGCAATTCTGGTGCGTGACATGAAATTCAACATAAAATACCGGTCAAACATTAGTCCTAAGGATGCGTGTCCAAACATCATGTGCCAGCTGGCACATCTTGACACACGATGGACGGCTCCTGACTTAAGATGGCGAAGCAACATCATACAAACGGTATACCATCGTAGTCTTTATTGGCTTCAGTTCGGAAGATCGCACCTGTTTGTGGCGAGGCTTATTTTTGAAAAGTGCGTCAAATAAATTTCTTTCTAATCCAAAATCGCAGGAGCCGGGCAACTGTTACTTGTAGTAATAAAGAAAAACGGAATGTACAGACACTGTCCTAGGTCTACACTTCACTACAATTCTGCGAATGTAATGTGTTGTCAAAGTCAGATTGCGTGCAGGATGCAACTCTTCTGAGTAGACCCAACTGATACGCGAACGCTTAAGATGCAGAACGCTGCACGCATCCGCATGTGCTTCCCAACATCAAGGCTCACAGTACTGTTACCGGACTAGATGGACACTATCACCGAACAACCGCTTGAGGTGACCGATGGCCTGATTGTCTAGATTGATGCACCGCCCCCGGTAATAGCATAACCGAAGTAACCGCTCCCACTGATGAGGCTCGCGTGGCCTTACAAAGTATCAACCACATGTGAGAACTGCGAGATGTGAGTTGTCGTTAAGGAAACAGCGTGTAACGTTGCAGCCCGGCTGGTACTATCGTCATTATCATCATTATACACGCCATCTAGAGGTGGGAAACACCTCAGCTACTGTGCCGGTACTATATGGATCAGAAATCTCGCCACCGCGAATAGAAGATAGTAATGGATTGATCGTGCTCGGATACCAATACCAGGGACGTAGTACCGATATACTGTGGGGGTCATACCGCAATTCGATGGCTGACGCTTGAGCAACGAAACTTCTTGTGACGCAACGGAATGTGTTTAACCCGAATAGTCCATACTGGCAAAATCAAGCTCTTGGCATTTCGGGTATCCGATTTCCTCGGTGCATATCGCTTGTCAACAGCTCGATGGCTAAGGTGGAACCCCGCGGTCAACAGTTGATGACTCGGAAAACAGCATATGGAAACTGACAGTCAAATTTTAGTGTGAATGAAGTTCTTGGGATAAGCAGTGGTTAACTATCTGACTAGATGTGGTGTACGTGTAACGTCAGTAAAACCCCCGTACCTGTCTAGGCTTACTTTTCTCTATTCTCTACTTCTTGTCTATTGCATAGGAACTTCAGGGATCCTTCGCACTTCACTTGAATGAGAAATATTCAACCGATCTAGACTGACTCCATTAGAATAGTATACAGGAAGAATTCAAGAAAATCCATAGTTGCGGCGTCTCACTGTCGGGTGACCACCAACAGGCGCGCGTGGGCTGTATACCACGACGACGCCCGCCCCTATGCGGATTCGAACCAGTGACCCTACAATTGCAAGCCAACCGTGCAGATCAGTCAGCCACCGGCCGATGATAAGATCAACCATTAGTTGCAAGCAGCAGGGGGCATTTTGGGTTTTTGCGTAGATTCGTCGCAGTTAGACTCAGGTAGATAGCCACCACATCCAGGAAAGCGCTTTCTTGGATGTGAGGTGGCTGTCTGTCTGAGTCTAACTGCGACGAATCTACACAAAAAGAACAACCATTACAAACAATTAGTAACCAGTCAGCGATTGAGAGTGATGCTGGGAGTGGTGAATTTATGAAGTACGACAAGGACCGTTACAGTGACTTGCATGTATTTGTTCTCCAATCTTTCGACTGTACGCGTGTACTCCTCGGCGGCTTTGCGGAAAAGATCTTCATTCTGGCAAATTAAAAGCGAAAGAGCCAGTTAGAAAGCAGTAAACATTGTCGCGTACGATTACTCATGCACTGTATTTACCTGCCGAGCTCATGTAGGCAAACCATTCGCAATACAGAAAGTATGTACAGGTCATAGACCACCACCGAACCATGGACGACCTTAACTGTGCATTCGACTGCGTTGGTGGTTTCTTACTAGTGGATGGCGTCCGATTCAACGTGTCCATCGATCGAAGTATCCGTGGACAGCCCTGTTTCCAAGAATTATATTGCTTGCTCTGTATTTCCACGTGCTAGAGTCGTTAAGCTTTCCAGGTCAAACTGATGACCTGCTTGTTTCTCGTGTATAGAAATCAAGGAATAGGGATCATACGTTCCTATGCTCTGTGATCCGTATAGAAAACTTTTGTCCGGTTTGGCCGATGTAGTGCTTAACACATTCGCCGCAGTTTATTTGGTAGATTACATCGGTTCGATTGCCTTGTTCGCTTTCGTCCTAGGGTCTTGAAAGCAACTATCTCAGAGTAGCATATAGTATGTGTGTTATGGAGATTCTGCGTGGCTTTAGTAATGGTGTTGCTAATTCAGAAACGTTCTTAATGTATGGAAGCACTACTCGTTTATTTGTCTGTTCTGGCGGCTGCTGGGGCGTTCTGTTAAAGATCCTTCTAATAAGGTTCCTTGGATATCCGCTGTTTTGTAACATGCGGTACCGATGGTTTTTCTCCTTTTTTCTCAACTTTACCGTGATGTAGCGTGTTTCCGCTCTCTTGAATAGAGTTTGGATACCGCTATTTTGTGTCTCATCGGGTGGTTACTGCGGCAATTCAAAATTTCAGCCGTATGTGTCTGCTTCCTATACACGCAAATTTAAGTCCGTCGGTGTCCCTGCGAATCAAAACGTCTAGGAATGACAATTTGTTGTCTTCCACCAATTCAGTGGTGAACTTGATGTCGTCGAATGTGTTGTTGATCAAGTCTTGTGTACGCTGTACTGAATTTCGTTTTGTTATGACATGCATCGCTTGCGTATCGGATCCAAAGTTTTGGGTTGATCAGTGGCATGGTAATGCGCTCCAATGTTTGCATTACGATCTCGGCAATGAGTCATGATATGGGTGACACCATAAACTGTAGTGAATGTGATGAACACTACATCGGCCAAACTAGAAGGAAATGTTCCACACGGATAACAGAGTATAAGAAGGCATGATCCCCATTCATTGGTTTCAATACACGAGGAGGAAGCAAGTCATCTGTTTGATGTGGAAGAGGTAACGATTCTAGCATGTGGAAATAAAGAACTGGCAAGAGAATTCTTGGAAGCATGACTGGCCACGCACAACTAGATCAATTAACACGTTGAACTGAACGCCATCCACGCAGATCAACGAGTAAAGAAACACCATTGTAGTTGAATGCGCTTATTGGAAGAGCACACCATACAAGCAGCTCAGGTAACATTTTTAGCCGCGGAGGCAAACGGGCCATGGTTACGAAGCATGGGTCGAACAAGCCGTTTTCAAAGGTCACCAGTCCAGAGGACTAGTGACGATGTTTTATAAAAGCGCACGCGCATCACTACTTGGTTCAGACCTACTGACGCATGGCTCCGCTACGTTACAAACTAACACACGGGTGATGCCAACTCGACTGATGACAAATTGCCAAGGCCAGAATACAGTTCGTTTAACGAATGAAATACCTGAGGTACTTAAGGCAAGGCATCAACAGTACGCCGGTACGCAGTATCGACGCTTCGAAACCGCGCAACCACTGCCGGTCGCACGTGGGCTAAGGATGTTGCAGGCTCAAAACTACGCCGTCAGGTTCCAAAACAAGCTCGTTACTGCTCGCGGAGTTCGATGGCCTAGTGATCATGGCGTTAGGCGCTAAGAACTATGCGCCGAGTTCCACTCTCAGCTCCGCTATCGCTACCTGATGAGTCCAAAGCAGGACGAAACCGTCAGTCGTGGAGTGCAGAGATGAGAGACAACCACATGGAATACCTCCACAAGCTCGTTACCTTTAGGCTACGGGCCGGTAAATCGTCAGCTGTACGCCATGACGGCGCTTCGCTGCCGCGCGACCACCAACAGACGCACGTGGGCTTAGAATACCGCGAGGTCGCTCGCCCCTATGCGGATTCGAACCAGTGATCAGCGTTCAGACCAATTGGCCGCCAGCCGACCCTGAGGTACTAACTTGTACTTCCATATCAGGTCATCCGTATTTTTAGAGGAGCCATAAGATGGCCTGGAAAAAGGAATCAAGACATCACTTCCATTGCTGTTGCTCCGATAATGGTAGCTCCATGTTTCCTCCAGGTTCACTTATTACTGTATCCCATCTATCATTTGCTATTTCAAAGTACCGCCTGACCCGCGTTACCACAGCGTGGTCCTTTTTGTTAGGTCAGTTGCTGTCTGCGGATATACCCTACCAACGCAATCTGTGTTCATCCTGTCCCCACTGCTTGCGGTGATGAGTTTGCCACTGAAACTAATTCAACTCTCAGGGACTGGTTGCACACTACAATAGTAAAAATCCATGTATCTCGTGAAGTAGCTCCTCAGTGATCTTCGTGGAAGATGAATCAATGAAAAGCAGAATGGTTAATGCCCTGGAGAACACGAATTTACACGTAAGGGGTGATGGAACCAATGTGTAAGCTAACAAATCGCCATGGTAGTCTTCATTTAGTCTGAAGCTATCAACGATTTAGCAGATCCAACGTTCTTGTGATGCCGCTTTTGTGAGCGGTGTGCCGAATGATTTTAACATAAACTTACTTCTACCCACCGCCAGGAAAGAACTGTAGTCTTCCAGGGGTTCCCTGTGTCAGAGTTCACTAGGTCTGTCGTGTTTCGCCCCCATAGCAATGTAAACAAAATGGTAACGAACCGCTTCATTAGCTGTATCTTCGGGAATAGAAACTTCGTCGTTTGATTAACCAGTAAACGGAGTAGGTGATCAAGATAAAAGTTTCCCGCCGAGGTCAGCTTCAGTTCCAGTGACGAGTTTAGTACAGTGCATAGCATCGCGTGCTTCGGTATGCGCTTTGTGGTGCGACGTGCTACCGTGGAACTACTTCGAGACCCGCCAACCCCGAATCACTGGAGAGCAATCGAAAAATCTAATCCGCTGATCTATAAGTGTGGCGTTTTAGTTGGTCAGATCACAGAAAGTTTATTGTGCGTATCCACTGATGTCGGTACCTATTCCAACTAAAAAAGCAAATGTAAAGACGGTGTAATACTAACCTATCGGTTGAGAACACAGTGAGAAGAACGGGTGTAAATGGAATTAATGTAGGGAACAAATATTTGGTAGCTGGACGTTAAGGTGGTGGAAATAATGCGTCGCTGATCACCAGAAGCCGTGAAGTATCTCTGACTACTGGTGAAATTACTAGGTGAATGACGTTTAAGCATGACAGTTGATATGTGGCGGCAAGCTCTTGAGACGCAACAGATCAGATGCTGGGCTTCCATCGCTTACGTACTTTGCATGCCAGTAAACAGGTACTTTGGCGTGCATGGATTGCTGCCATTGTACTTAGTGGATGAAGCGTTCAAGTATCCGGCTGTAGACAGTGGAGATAGAGAAAATTCCTAAATATGGGATTTTGTTGTAATTAATCGAGAGTTCGTCGCATCAGCTTCCAAATCAGATAGTTCTCTACATGCCCAGACATGTGTTGGTGCGACGAGCTCTCAAATAATGTAAACCATTTTCCAGTATACACCTTAGGATCAGGGCTTGCCGTCTTTCGGTATTGGCACCAAGAGAACAGGCACATAGGTGGGTATGGAAGTCCCCTCCGTTACGATGTATGACGCAGTGTTGTTAGTATTAGCATTGGACAATTATCTCATACAATTTCTTCCTATCTTTAATTTAGTTAGCTGGCTGTTAATCTCTCGCATATCCTTGATTTAATGGTAGCATTGTCCGGCGCTGTCAGGTACCCGAATTGTGGAGGACTAATAAAACGAGGCTGCCATCTTACAACATTGCAAGAGCCCGTAATTAAGTCGTGTTCAGATGTTGAAATAAAACTGGTCATGACAATGGTGGTTGGCGTTTGGTGTTAAAAAACCATTAGTAAAGGAGAGTAGCTTCGATTCTGTCAAAAAGGACGAAATGGGTAGGTGGGGTTGAATAAATAACATATGGTCAATGAGCCAGAGAAATGAAAATCTGCTCACTCTTTGTTCAACCAATTTAAGTCGTCGGTTGTAATCATCCTCTAGTTCACGTGCGTACTTCAACTGCAAACCGAAGTCCGAATCAGGAAATTGGGGAGAAGAGGCTTGGTGATTATCTACATCGCGATCATTCATCGCGTTGCTTATGCGCTCCGCAACGGAGGATGTAATCTAGCAAGGGATCAGGTGGGGAAAAGTACACTTACAGTTATGTCATCCGGATAAAACTCAACGTCATGAGGTTCACCAGATGATAGTACGCTTCCCATTACTGAATGACGAAAAGGATTGTCAATAACAATGCCTTTACAGCGGACCAAGAAGTCACATGATTTGGCATTTTTATTAATTAATCAAAATGTTAATGGTAAACATAGGGTAACTGTGAAGTTGAATTGGTTATCCAATTTAGGTAGTCAGGAGAGCCGTTTTGTATTTCGAACGATATGACCTCAGGACAATCGTATGGATGATTAGCTTTCACGGTTGTGATCAGTTCCTCCATGAGACTGGATCGAGTTTTGATTATCAATAGCAGTTCCGAACTTTTTTCTAATTTTCCATTCCAGAGGTAAACCGATTCGATAGATGGCACAATGTTCACGCAGGCGGCTAGTTGCTTGGTCACCAGTAAAGAAGCCAGATTGTTAGCCACTGACGAATCAGGGCATGTGACAAAAGCCACTGAATGCATCTTCCGTGCAAAAAAAGAATCGAATGGCTTGATCCAATATACGGCAAAGCCTGAAACACAGAGGAGGAACACTATCTGCACATCGGAAGAGCAGGCAAGCTTCAAAAGACACTAGACGTACGGCTCATTCCGATTTGAGAAGCCCGCCAGAACATTAGTGAAATTCTCCCTTGATAACACAGCACTGGACCACTTGAAGCTATGGTTTAAATATAAAAACAAACCAAGGTGGTTCCAGAAGCCACTGAGATCAACACTGTGCCTCTTAGTTTGCTAAAAGTTTAGCGGCGTGAATTTCAGTCAAACTCAGCACGGCGTCAAAGATCGAACTTCGCCTGGTGTGGCGCGTTTAGTATGAGCTCGATCCGAGGTTCCGTAATCTTCCGCGTGCAATGTATGGATTGCTATATATCCGTAATGCTGTAGGGCTGTAAGACAAAAAATATACACCATAGGTGGTTGGATGCCGTTTTCATAAACATCTAGTGGGTAACTGAGGTTGTGAATTAGTAGTGGATTTTTGTGTAGTTTACAGACTGTTCACCACAATCCATTCATAGCGAAAAAGACCATCGCTCATTTGGAATAGGACTAGACGGTCATTTCGTCAATAGCGCGAATCCCCGGTTCCAATACGATCCGAAAAGATGACTTCTTGACGCTGGCCAGTGGCTAAAAGAATTACGCGCTTATCTTGTAATGCGTAGGTCACCGTAACGAATCCGCGTAGATGCGGGAAGCATCAAGGTATGCTCAGTCCACGCATGACCTTTGATGGTAGCGTGGCAGCGAAGCGTCGGTACGGTGCGCCGGCGTATTGCTGATGCTTAGCTTCTTCTTTTTCGGGGGATGTGCTCTACTGATGAACCATTGTAAGACGCCATCGCAACGAAACCGGATCATCATGTGCTGCGATGGTTTGCGTACCTCCCTAACTCTATGACTTATTTGGCACTTTCCATGTACCATCAAAGCCATCCATACCAAACAGATCAATGGTCAACCCAACTCAGTCGCACAACCCTCTACGGAGTTAGAGGGAGGTCGATGGCCCCCTTTCCTAAAAAGCTAGCCATGAAAAACAACTGGTTTATGGGTTATTAGCTCACAGCTCGAACACGAGCGCCATGCAGTATTTCTGATGGTGGGAGGGCACCGCTCTGTACTCACTGGTTTGCTACCGCCAGCCTTAAACCAGGTAGCCTCTGGCGGCTAAACGGAACGTATACACAACCACGGGGTTACGACACTATGCCGTGCCGACAATTTGAACGGGCTACATGCCGAACTCGCAGACGACCCATTGGGGAACAGATATATAGTATAAGTGGCTAGCAAACTCGAAAGCATCGACAGAGTAAACGTGGACGGTGCCTTGACGAGAACAAACAGCCAAATATGGTAAACTAGGTAAGCGGAGCTCGTTCGCGTTGGTTAAGGCAAAAAGGCCTAAGATGAGGTCGCACTTTCTATTATTAAAATGAGGCCTAACAATAAACAGACATCCCGTTTCAGTGAAAATATACTGTCTTCCGATACGACTTATGGTTTTCGCACCTTTATTGGTCGGCAAGCAGCCGACCATAGGCAGCAGTAGGGCAGGCGAAGTAGTAAAAGTTATAAACGCACAGCTCATTTAGCGTAGATCACGAGCACAACGTAGTCACTGACGGTGGCAGGGCACCGCCTGGTGCCCAACGGCTTGCTACCGCCAGCCTCAAGCCAGGCAGGCCCTGACCAGAATGGTGCAAGCATGCCAACTCACATCTGCAGCTGGTCATGGTCGCAGACGCGCAACATAATACGGCTGTAATACATATGTGTACTATTCTAAATCTTCAAGGGCTGTGTGTGACGGTCCAGATCCAAATGGGTCTCTGTAGTCACACTCCCGAGATGGACTTGTTTCTCACTGTCTTGTGGGTCAGACTGTTGAGCCAAGGGCTCCAGGTGAAGTCCCTCAAGCGAAACTGCATGTAACCCACTGCCTTCTGCGTCAGAATGTTGAGTCAAAGGCTAGAGGTATGGCACCTCGAACAAAACCCCTTTATCGGGATGGGCAGCAGGAGAGTAATATCTGCCCTCTGGACTCCGTCAATAATACTCCCTCTTCATTCTCTTGCTTTTTTCCTCCCGTCTAGGCTCGCTTCTTCCCCGTCCGTTGAGAAAGAGACTGCCGCCGATTTCGTAACTGCTACCATCGATACATCAAATCAACAGTCGCATTTCACATTGATTCTTTTAACGTACACACTCTGGGTCAAATCGGTCAACAGGCAGCACCGATTTTTACCCTTCACTCACTTGATATTTGTGTGTACTGTCTCCGAAACACGCAGACAAAACAGCAGCGTTGTGACGAAACTTGGACTTCCTGATTCGAAATCCGCAAACAATGACTTTAGTTTCCGTGTCTCTGGCGATAGTGAGTCAGTGGTTCAAGGTAGTTACGCTGTTGGTATTGCTTCCAGCATTAACTGCCGGCACCCTTTGCTAAGGACACCGAAAATGTAACTTAAGCATTGATTAAAGACAAATCCAAGCTTGCCAAGATGATTTCTGAAAGTGCAGTCAATAAACAATAAATTTCACGTTTATTCAGCAATTTAAATGCCATCCTAAAGTGTCCTTAAAAACGTCACAAGAAAATAGGTTCCTTAGCATTGTCTGAAGACAAGGTGCTTTTACATCGCTTCAGTTTATACCGCAACTGACCGTAGTTTGGAGGGTATGAACCATCCCGGGGCCACCAGCATCGAAGACGGTATGCACCAGCCTAACCAAATATCTCGATCAGCTATTTCGTGCCTTGGGTCACCCACGTCAAAAGCTACCAAATTGATTCAGCCACGGCAAGGAAGGCCGTCAACGGGTACATGGAAAACATGACATAGCCAATGTAAGCAGTTAAGATCCAGCAAACACTCGAGTGAGGCACCTGAACGCTTATCATTATAAACCAGTTGGCAGACCGCATTGCTCACACTGTCCCTACCAGACGTGAGCCATGTTTCGCAAGCATCGGTAGCCCTTCTAGTTTCAAATGCTATGGACATAGCATCTAGTGAGCGGAAGTCGACCTCGGAGGCTAGCCACTTTCATCTACACTGGTAGGAACCTGCGTGGTAGTGGAGGACAGGTAGTGTTATATCCCAGTTAGCCTGCAAACTATGGACCCAAATCACCGTCTCCCATGACTCACGCATTTCAAAGGCCAGAGCTGCCTCCTTGAATCTGCGACATCTTTGGCGACAGAAGGGATTTTCCCTCCGTCTGAAAGACCGTGTATACAAGGCCATAGTAATGGCCGTTCTGCTCTATGGTAGTGTGACTTGGCCCCTTCGGTTTGAAGACCTGAGGCACCTTCAAGTCTTTGATCATCGTTGTCTGCGAAGCATTGCTGGTGTCGGATGGCACCAGCGTGTCCGCAACGATGATGTGTGTAGACGAGTACTGGGTAGTGATAGTCATGCTAGTTCCTTAGAACAACAGATAGCATTGAATAAGTTGCGTTGGCTTGGGCACGTGCTACGTATGCCTGGTCACCGCTTACTTAGGAGGGCCTTGTTCAGTCTGCCAGGTGTAGAGTGGCGCAAGGCTCGAGGTGAACAGAAGTTGACTTGGCAGCGGGAAAGGAAGTCACTGACGACCAAACTGGGTGCCGTTGGTCCGTCTCGCCTTCCGGGCTGGAGTCCACGTGACTCGCCTTTTGCTTGCCTCGAGACTTTACAGGACATGGCTCGCAGTAGACACCAGTGGCGCTTCTGCTGCCGTCTCCTAATCGGGTTGCCTGTTTAAAGTGTGTTTGGTGCTGAGTTATCTGCGAGGTAATGGCTGATTATGACGCGTGGCAGTGAAAGCCGCAAGGAAGCTGTCTCGCTGATGCCGCCTTATCTTTGCACGATAGCCAGCTGTTTGTGACGGTATGTTGTCTACACAAGGTGTAGGCGCCTTGGTCCTGAATGTTTGCTTAGGGCATTAAGGTTTTCAGGTAAGTCCCCCTTCTCTCCCTCTTCATATTCTTGATTTCATAGGGCCTCATGGTTGTATGGCAGCAAAGTATCAGTTCAGATGGCTGATGTACTGCTGTTAATGATGATGATAATGATGATGGCTCAATTTGTACTGGGCCAAGTATCAGGTCTATACATTAACATCAACTTTATCGCAGCACCGTAAATCCTACCTTCCAATGACAGGCTAATACCCCCCCGCCGTTTATACATATGGCTGAGCGTGTGGACATCCGCAGGGTCTTTGCTGTTACGCGAAGTAACTCTCTCAGTAATGTGAGCATTCAGAGTTGACACAACTACCAAAGTCAACCGATCTACCACTTCCAGAAGCTATTCGCTGATGGCTGGAATCGGTGACGTATCGGTCCAATCCTGAAATCATATTTTGCACTTTGAAGGTGCAAAGTGCATGCCGAAGTGTGCAACGTCACGCACCAGTCGATCCAGTAAGGTTTGCATAGCCAGACCCGAAGGGAGCAATGTAGTCCGCATGGCCAAGGTATCTTAGTCGCTTACCTGGCAGTACTTCCACTCCTTTAGAGTCTGAAAGAACTGTCATTCATGTTCATTACGAGCACCAAGTTGGAGAGGAAAGCAGACATAGAACAACCCTCATGAACCCCACTTGTAGTGGAGAAATTAGTGGAGAAATTAGTTTCCCTTAGGCCAGTATCCGGCCTCTGGAGTCCGTGTAGATACCTAATAACTGTAATGAATTCAGATAGCATGAGTTTCATGAATAAGCAGTGTCACAAGCTGACGCAGTTAACTGAGTCGAAGACAGCTTTCAAGTAAAGGAAAAGCACCGTAGTGGGTGTTGCTTCTGGCTGACACAGCATTGAGCGCAGTTGGTTTGCATGCCGTACCTAGACCTGCGTTCCAAGTAGCAAGTCATAAACAACATTCCTGCGCTGCCTTTGAACGTTACGGGCGTCCATTTTGGCGTCGCTCCCCGGCCACCTATATATGCCATTTTAACTTTAAAGTGGACATGTTGCAAACCATTTTGGATGTTTTGTAAGACAAAATGAACGTTTTGCAAACCACCTTGGGCGTGCAGCAAAACAATTTGGACGTCTTGTAAACCAAGTTGGAAGTTTTGCAAAACACTTTGGACGTTTAGCGAACCATTTTGGACGTTTTGAAAAACACTGGATGTGTTGCAAAACAAAATGGAGCTTTTACAAATCACTTTAAATAGATGGGATTTTAAACAGAAAATCACCAATTCACTTGCAAGAAATGAGGAGTAAGGCGACTAGACTATGTTCAGACTACATTGCAATCATGGTAATGTAACCGAGTTGTGTAACCAGCGGGTGCCACTGCAAACTCGTCTCCTGATCGTGAATTTCGATTGCCTTAATCCGAGGCGGTGATTGAATATCCCCCTATCTCATCTGTCTTCTCGTAGTTTATGTGCTTCTGACTTTGCACATGGACCTGTGTAGCTATGTGACTATTGGAAAGTCAAACTTCCCAATCGCGTAATCTATCCCGACTTAAATGGAAGGTCGTAGTGAAGTACTCGTTTGGTGAATGGATTGCGATGCGCCATCTCAACTTGGACCGCGATTCCCACTGAATTAGACCTTGGCCAATTCGATCACTTGGATCATAACTGATGAAGTAGATAGGCGGAAATCCAGTTGTCCACTGTCACACTGTGGGCCTTCGCGTGTTTTGTGTTGGCCAACCTATTCAGCTGTTCGATTACTGGATCAATGCAGGCTACCACGATTCCAGAAAGCACAGCATAGTTTTATCCTTTTGCTGCACGAAATGACCAAAATAGGCAAAGAATGACTAGAGGCCGCATTTTTGATGTCGAGACGGTACAAGCGATAGTCTTTTTCACAGAAAGAGCTGCTCACCAAGCTTGTGCACATCGACGGCCAAACCACACAGGAAGCTGCTGAAGTCGCGAATTTCAACGAGCGCACGACAAGGAACATCATCATCGTCTACAAGAAAGAATGTACGAATACTCGGCGAAACAACATGGCGAAGCTGAATCCTGTTATCAGACAGAACGTGGATGAGACGGCTGAACAGCATTCCTAGGGTATTTTAGCGTAGCTGTAACGGTGGTTGAGGAAGATCGGGATCCATCCATCCTTATCTACTGTCTTCAACGCTAACAGGAGACTACGGATAACACTTAACAAGTTCACTAAGAGCAAAACCGCGTCAACAATGTCCCGACCATTGCAACCTGACAGGTCAACGCAATGGTGGACATCTCAGTACACGCCCTATTCTTTCAAGCTAGTTTCGGCAGTTTGCTTTGAAAAACGCCTCCTTTAAAAGGAAACTGGTGTATTCACAAGAAAAAGAGAATTAACTTTAAACACATTCAGTTCATGAAGAGCTGTCCAGCTGCTGCGTTTGTCAGGCTCAGCATCATATTGAGGACGAAGTTCGTGCAATCTTGATGGGTTGCCGTTCCAACACTCCTGAATGGCCGCACCTAGCGTCTGGTCAGACATCGAATTGCCCGGCAGGCGTCTCGTAGACGCTTTCGCCTTCGGAAAAATGTTCTACTGGGTGTAGCATGTGCGAGCAGGGAGAGAGGAACTTCAGCTGATAGGATGAACCGGCATGTGCCTCCTCGCAATATCCATGATCAACCATGCACCGTTCATAAAATCTGCAGCGTATAACCTCCACAAGTTCCTCGACGAACATCGAGAACCTTGCACCACTGCAAGTACCATCGCTGATTACTTTTGAGTGAACGATGACATACAAGTTACACACATGAAGTTTAACTGGCAATCACTTTTCTGCTGTTATCTATCACAACCTTTCGATAGCCTTTTTCAGCTTACTCACATCGCTTTCTTGTTGAATAGAGCCTATTCATTCGGGCTATACTCATTCTCACTGTGTTTGTTCTCCGCAAATTCATTTAACAATTGATCCAGCAAGTAATGGACCGTATCCTCCGACCTGAACGTTTTGATGGTGATCTCAACAATGCAAATGCTGCGAAGCAATGGGCACACTGGTTTGGCACATTTACGTATTTTTGGGACACCAATGACTCTTCGTCGCTTAACAAACTGACGATCCTCGCTACTTACGTATCGCCTGATTGGTTGGTTGGTTGTTGGATGGAAGCAGCAGGTAGAGTTTGCTCGGTGTAACTGCATCTAATGTCAATCAGGGACAAAAATCCGTCATGTGTTGCGTTCGATATATTTTATGTCGGCAGTTTGTCCAGGAATTTCTTAAATTATGACACCGACTTTGCCTCAACTGCATGCTGCGGCAGGTCGTTCCATACGTTTAGCACTCTGCGTTCGAAATAGTTAATGAGTGACCCGCTTTAAATCCGGTACGACAAGCTAGTACCTGTGTCATCGTGTGCTGCTTGGTGTGCGCAGATGAAGCCGCGGCCTCAAGATGGGGTAATCACCCAGATGTAATGTCCGGTGCGTCATGATGAGGTCAACCCGCAGTCGACAATAAGCTAAGGTGTACAGCCCTAGTTTCTTACACCGGTCTTCGTACGGCACACCCCGTAAGTTGGGAATAAGCCTGGTGGCTACATGCTGCACTCGCTCAATCTTTTCTACCTCACCCTGGATGATACGCAGGAGAGACATACTCTAGCACCGGTTGTATTATTGGGACGAAGAGGCGAGTGGCAATCTCTTCGGACCAAGTGCTGAAGCTGCGCCTGAGCGCCCAAAGCATACGAAGGCTGTTTTGATAAAGCCTATTCGCGTTGTCCATGGACTGTTAGGTAGTAGCGTGAGAGTACACCGAGGTCTCGCACGAAAGGCACGGGATGCAACGGTTGACCGGCCACCATATAGATTCGACTGTGCTCACACTTACCCAGCCTCATGAATTGCGACTTGACCGGGTTGATAGGAAGGTTGACTTCTGCAGACCACGTGGAGAGGCGGTCGAGGTCCTGCTGAAGCATGTCACAATCATTGGGTGTGCGGATTACTCTCCACACCTCCAAGTCATCTGCGAACAACGCACAATGTGGAGTAGATGAGGCACATTGTTTACATGGATCAGAAACAAAATCGGCCCCAGTACAATGCCTTGGGGCACGCCACTGCTTGATGAATACTAGTCGGTCAAATGGTTGTCCACCTGGACCCTCCACTTTCGAACAACAAGGAATTTATTGATTCATCGATGCAGCGAGCCGCCAACACAGCAACTCTCAACTGGTTGAGCAGCACTGCATGATTTACCTTGTCAAAAGCCTTACTGAAGTCAATGTAAATGACGTCGACTGATTTGCCTTGGTTCAGCGATTTGTAACCATTCGTGCCTCGTCAACAGTAGGTTGGTGATGCACGAACGACTTTTCACAAAACCATGCTGTGCGGGCATCAAGAGGATTTTCGACTCTTCTTCACGATCTTCTCGAGCGTCTTTGCCAAAGCAGCGATCAGGCAGATCGGCCGGCAGTTATCCCCTTTGCTTGAGTTACCACCTTTCGATATTGGCTGTCCGACTCAGCATTTCCAGTCGCCCGCTAATAGCCCAGTGGATAGGGACCTGTTGAACAGTTCAGCTACAGAAGGTGAGATGATGGCCGTTAGGGACTTGAGAACCAGTGTGTGGATTCCATCTGGCCTGTCAGGCTTCGTCCCATCAAGACTTGCCAGAGGTTTGCGTACATCTTTAATGCTGCAGTCCAGGATGTCTAGTTCAGCGGGAGCGGTACTTGTTGAACTCGTTATAGACACATGGTCACTTGCAAATACGGAAGCGAAATGCGCCGCCAATGAGGACGCACGATTGGTGCTTGAGGTTACGGGCTGTCCAGCTGAGTCTTCCAACGCTGGAACATTGCCTGCAGGCCTCAGGTGCCGCTTCACGCGGGCAAAGATCCTCTTGGGAGCATCTTTTGCGGCGGTTACAAGCTGCTCTTCAAAGCTTCTGCGCCTTTTGTTTTTGCGTTGTTGTAGAAATTTCGCTGTACGTTGTACGCCTTGTAGTCCTCATCAGAACTAGAAAACAGGAATTTGTTCCATAGTCTGCGTCGTCGTCGGGCCAGTTTGCTGTACTCCTTGTCGAACCAATGTGGTTTGACTAACCCAACTTTCCGATACTTGAGGAGTACAAATCAGGTGCACAACAATTTCACTCCCTCTTTAATGACAGTCCGACAGGTTTCAATAGACGAATCATCTGGTAAAGACCAGTCCATCTGGCTTGTTGCCAGAGTGTGACCATTAGAGTCCGCCTTCCAATAGTTGAAAGCTGGCTCCAGCGGGGGAGAATACGGCAGCGACAGTTCCAAGCTGGCTATGACCATCGGGTCGTCACTCGCTCCCAGGGGCTCCAAGAATTGGATGTCATGCACATCTTGCCCGCAGCTGATCAAAAGCAGACCTAAGCACGATGGAGTAGCGCGTGTATTTATGCGCGTCGGTTGCTTGATTGTTGTGTGGCCCCTGTTTCAAATATCAACTCCATAAATTTCCTCTCGACTTCACAATGGCCGAAGAGAAGTTCGGCCCAAGGCCATTATATTCGGGGTAAGGTGAAATCGTCCATGTGTATAAACAGCTGAGGACTCACGTGGTTGCGGACATGCGGCAATCTGTCCAAGCAGCGGCTCAGTGGACTGCAATATACAACGCCCACGAGCAGTTCACAGCGGCTGTGGTAAATCGAACACCATAACTGCTCACATAGACCATCAGCGTTTCGATAGGTGCTCACTAGTCTACCACACAATGAATACTTTATGTAAAGCAGAATGCTACTACGATCATTTTATGGTCGATCACAGCGGAAGCATGCGTAGCAGCTGATTTCCACTTCTTGGACGGTTACGTCCGATTTTAACCATGTCTCAGCAAGGTATAATACGTTTGGCCGCTGAGGTTACAAAGTAGTACAGTTAATCGCGTTTGTTCATCAGACTGCAGACGTTAAGAAAAGCTACGCGCGGGCCCCAGTAGGACCGCTGGGCGCACCTGAAGCAGCAGAAACCTGTTGATCCGGATTCGCGGAGGAATCCTGGTGACTACCCGAAGATTTACAATACGGAGATATGTTTCTCCATCGTCCGTACATCGCTTTTGTTCAATCACCGCGGACTTGAGTTTCTCTATGTCTGCTGAGCCTAAGTCAGCGTGCACGTAAAGCTTTAAACCTTTCAGCCTGTTAAGGCGGGACAATATTAACTTAGGACTTGCCTCTTCCATAAAGTCACCATCAAAGGTCGACTTTTGCCCTCAGTTCTTTCTCAGAGACGAGCGATCTGTTTCATCATTACACGTTAGCTGGAGGTGGAAAACACCTCAGCTATTGTGCCGCAATACAAAATAAAAGAAAAGGAAAACAGTGGCAAGCCCGCTGAGTCCCCAGTAACGGATGGACATCGTTCCGGAGAGCTAACAGCTGGCTGTCGTAAAAAGAGAATCATATTATGCCTAACAGGTGAGATCGTGATTGGAGGGGGATACTAAACAGGAGGGGGATGGACAAAGGAAATCACAACACAAACGCCATTGGTGCCGGCTCCGAGCCATATCAGCAAGTGTGTCCAACCAAACGTGTTCACCGTCCTTAGGACCCCAGCCAGGCAGTCGGGATGCACCAACCGACGCCAACTTCGAAGTGAGGGTTTTCATTTCTCTCGACCAAGTCATCACTTGGCCTCCCCTCCTCTTCTTCCAACCGCACCCGCAATGCGCAAACAATGCACGTCGCGGGAGTCGGTGTGCTGGCATGCGCAACACGTGGCCCAGCCATCGGAGCCTGATGCGTGATATAATGGTGCTGAGCGGTTCACTCGCTCTTCCTGCACCAAATACGCGACGTCGAACACGATCATTGCTCACGCGGTGTTCCCACCAGACATGAGCTAAGCTGCGAAGGCAGCGATGATCGAATGTGACTAGCCTCTTTAAGTCTGTCGACCTGATGGGCCAGGTTTCACAACCATATAAGAGAGTAGAACGGACGGCTGCGTTGTAAACTCTGCCTTTCAGGGCGAGAGTAATGTCGCGTCTGCGCCACAGGTGGCGGAGATTGGCAAAAGCACCTCGAGATTTTGCTATGCGGTTCGTAACCTCATCTTCAATCCCACGGGTGCTAATATAGCTGCCCAGGTACTTGAATTCCTGAACGACTTCTAGCAGATCACCACCAAGCGTTAGCGCAGGGTTGGGTCCCTGCCAATCTTGGAGAAGTACTTTGCATTTCGATGGAGCAAAGCATAGCCCAAAACGACTGACAACCAGTGCTAATCGGTCCAGTGCTCTTTGGCATGTTTGGAGGCTGTCACAGATTAGGGCAATATCGTCCGCATACTCCAAGTCAAGAAGTCGCTCACCAGGAAGTAGCTCCACACCATCTAGGTCGTGTCCAGCGAACGCTGTTTCTATGACTTCATCAATAGCGAAATTGAAGAGGAAAGGTGACAGCGGGCATCCTTGTCTCACGCCGCTGGTGATACTGAAGGGTGGCGAGAGTTTGCCATAAACCCTCACCCTGCCCGAACTATGCGCGTACAGCGCTTTGATAATGTTTACATATTTATCAGGCACACCTTTCCTCAGCAGACAGTCCCAAAGGGCACATCGATCGACCGAATCGAAGGCACCTTTTATGTCAAGAAACACGACAACGGTGGGTCGCCAATAAACATGGCGGTGCTCCAACACTTGACGCAATGTGAAGATGTGGTCGATGCAGCCCCGACCTCGACGAAATCCGGCTTGCTCTTCACGAATCTGGCTTTCACGAGTGCCAGTCAGTCTGTGGAGAATGACAGAGGCAAGCAATTTAGAGGCAATCGAAATCAGACTGATCCCTCTATGATTGCCGCATTCCAAACGAGAGCCTCCCTTGAAAATTGGGACAATGACGGAGCGGTTCCAGTCTGTCGGGACTGTCTCCTGCTCCCAAAGTCTTACTAGCAACTCGTGTAGATCATCTACTAGAGCAGGTCCCCCGAATTTGAAGAGGGCTGGGGGAATTCTATCTGCTCCTGAGGCTTTATGCAATTTCAATAGCCGGATCTCACGTTCGACCTCTGCGCGTGAGGGCGGATCCGAGGAGACGGCCCAAGGAGAAGGGTGCTCAATGCCCGAAGAAGAAAGCGATAACGCAGGTTTGTTAAATTGCCTTGCAAAGTGTTCGGCCCAACGCTCCAAGCGTTTTGACAAGCTGTGGATCGGCTGCCCACTCTCGTCGCGTATGGTCTCGCTAACACCAGGTCTCCTGCTGCCTGTTTCCCGTATCAGACGGAATAACTTACGATGATTACCCACGGCAGCGGCTGTTTCCATCTCAGAGGCACGATGAGACCACCAGGTTTCGCGGTCCTTCCTAAGGCTAGCACTTAGTTTTGCCCTGAGATTTTTGCGAGCCTCATTGTATTCGCTTCCAGCCGGAATACGTCGGCGAGCATCCATAAGTTCCATAGACTGTGTAGAGACCCAATGTCCGGTTTGGTAATTTGCTTTGCCACATGAAGACATGCCTGCGGACAGTAACGTTTGACGAATATGCGACCAGTGATCTTCAACGGTGTTTAGTGGGCGCTTACTCAGCCCAGATGTCAGCGCACTATGGTATATATTCAGAACATCTGGCTTCGCCAGCTGGCTGGTGTCAATCCGTTCACCTCGACGTTGCGGACGTCCACCGAAACGCACCAGGAGGTCAGCACAGACAAGTGCGTGGTCAGAGTCCACGCTCGTGCTCCAAATTGAGCGACAATTTCGGACACATCCCCTCCAGCGGTAACTGATCGCGATATGATCGATTTGTGTCCATGGTTGGCCCGAGGCTGATGGCCGCCAAGTCACGCTTCTGCGGGTGCTGTGTCGGAAGTTAGTGCTCGCGAGAAAGAGGCGAGTATCTTCACACAGATGTAGCAATCGCTCACCATTATCATTACGCGAGCCAACACCATGTTGGCCGCCCAGATGAAGCTCATCAGAGGACAACTTTCCGACTTGGGCGTTTAGATCACCAGCCAACACCACAGTATCCGTGCTTCTTCTGTAACGAAGGAGCTCGTGAAGTTGCTGATAGAAATCATCTTTTACCGAATCAGTGCTACAGTTTGTAGGGGCGTAAGCCGCAATGACAAACAGGCACCGTTTGTCCCCGCGCGACTTCGTAGCACGGAAGGAACCAGCTAATCTAACGGCACACATCCTACTGTTTACTGGGATCCAATCAATCAGAGCAGCTTCAGCCCGGGGACTCAAAACAATGCCGACGCCAGCTTGACCGGCGTTTGAAGCTGCATCATCGCCAGACAGGCGCAATGAGAATGTGCCGCCAGTGTCGCATGTGGGGGATCTCAGGGTAAGTACGGAGCTCGAATCTTGCAGGCGGGTTTCTGATAAACAGCAAATATCGATCGATAGGGTCTCTAGTGTGCGGGCAAGTGCTGCCTGTTGGCCAATCTGCAGCAAAGTGCGCACGTTGAAGCATGCCAGTCTTAGCGAGACGCGAGGACTCCAAAGGGAAACGGATGAACTGACGTTGTCCGCTTGCTTGAACATGGACTTGTCAACTGGATTGGAGCGAGGCCCTGGGATTGTGTGTGATTTGAAATTAGAAGACAAGCGACTACTGAAGAAAGCTGGGGGAGGGCCAAGAATTGGGGGATTGAAAATGGGGGGGATATAAGTAAAGTTGGAGCGGGACGATAAGGATGAAGAAGCGCAAGAAGGGGTATAAGAAGACGGGAAGGCCTGAGCAGTAGCATCCATACCCCTATCCACCCTGCTCGATGCAGCAGATAGGGCGCCGTTGATTATCCTCTGCGACGGCCAGAGCATCAAGAAATTGTTGTAGGGAAGTTTCATTGTATTGCGTGGGCAGAATACTGTCAGGTTGCCCAGGCCTAGACAGGAGAACGATTAGGGTTCTCAACCAAAGCCTTTGGTTTAAAAAACCTTACCGCAAGGCAGCGGGTTATGGCACTGGACTGAGAAGCCCGTTTTATGAAATGAGGAGCCACCCCCATTCCAACCCCCAACCTGGAGGACCAGGAGGCTGAGTTTGTCTGGCCTCTAACCATTGACCAATCTGGTATGAGTGGCTCTGAAGGTGCAAAAGCACCACCCAGCATAGCTCAATGGATCTCTGAGGCACGCAAACCATCGCACCACGGTAAGGTCCAGCCTCATTGCGATGGGCGATCTGTTTCACTTTGAGACCGACCTCATCCACGTCGAGCAGTCTATTAATCAGTTTGCAAAAATGACGTCATGTTTTTAGCGCACCTGAGGATTGGAATCACAAGATTTAGGTGCGTGAAAGACCATGAGGCTGCGGCGCCTCAGGTCGCTGGACAATGCTCGTGGTTTCTTTGGTATTTGCATTTTCCATTCGTTATCACCAATCTACTTATTGCTTTAGAGTCGACTGAAGAAATTGCAGACCTTGAAGCCAAGCCTGCCGGAGCGCTGGCACTTTGATCCAGGGATAGATTCGCTATCATACTAAGCGCTGGCTGTTTCTTTGAGATCTGGCCGCACATCTGATCAGATGTGGTGTAAACATATCAAAAACATACCTTTAACTCAGCTGATAAAACTGTTGAAGTTCTTGCAGCTGAAGTCTGTACCGAACCAACACAACTTAAAATTGTACTGCTCTATAGGAGCCTTGATAGCGGTTCTAGGAGTTTCATTGACTTCATCCACACTCACTCTGCGAACAGATGCTTGATAATGGGGGACTTCAACGTCCCTGAAGTAAATTGGCATAACCTATCTTATGAGGCAGCGACAACACGGTTGGCCGCCGAGCTTGTTGACTTGACATGAAGGTACCCTTACACCAATTTGTCGATCGACCCGCCAGGTACATGGTGAATCATGCTTCTTCTCTCTTGGACCTAGTTTTCGCAAATTCGATTGACTTTGTGAGTGACCTTGAGTACGGTCCCCCTTTGGGAACCAGTGATCATACGTGTTTGTCATTCACTTGTGCTCTCATTAGAGACTACGGTTCACGCAGGGTCCGGACACCGAACATTTGGCACGCCGACTTTCAGTCTATTAGAGTCAAGGCAGTAAGTTACACATGCATTATCTTGCCGGATGATGATATACAGACAGCTTGGGATACGGTTAGGTCTTTGCTCTCTAACATATCCCACCCCACATCATTTTTTCGGTGAAGAAGATTAACAAAGCGTAGCCACCATGGTTGGACTCAGTCGCACACCAGCTAATGAATAGACGGGCAAGATGCTGGCGGATGTACCGGACAGTTCTCTCTGAATGTACTTTTCGGCGTTATTGTGAAGCGCGGAGTGTTTTCAAGAGTCATTTACGAGCTACTAGACTTAGCTATGAGATGGAGCTGGCTAACTCGACCCAGACGACTCTTCGCCTACGTCAAAAGGCGTAGTAACCTTGGCTCATCTATCCCAGCGTTATTAGGCATCGACGGCGCCACTGCCAACACTGATCATAGCTGCCGTAACCGGGAAGTCCTGACGCCGGAAGGCCGACCGCTGTCATCTGCATTGCAGGTGCCTGCATGGCAGTGGAGGATGCGTCGGGCTATATCGCATCTAGCTAACAATTCACGATAGTCAGATACCGTCCTCCATGGCGCAGTTGCATAAGCTGCTGGCTAGTTGGCAAGAGCCACTAGCAGTCATGGGTTCGATCCTCCGCAGAGGACCGAAGGATGCGCACCACTGATGAGCCCCAATAGGGCGAAACGGCCGTCTGGTGCTGTTCCGGACAGCTGGTCGACATATCTGAATTGTCGGCTAATTGCGACGAACAAAAATACTCATCAAAATCCTTCCATTCATAAGTAATACCAATTCGCCCGTACGGATTCCACAAAATGCTATGTCGATTCATAGCTGCCGTAACCGGGAAGTCCTGACGCCGGAAGGCCGACCGCTGTCATCTGCATGGCAGGTGCCTGCATGGCAGGTGCCTGCATGGCAGTGGAGGATGCGTCGGGCTATATCGCATTTAGCTAACAATTCACGATAGTCAGATACCGTCCTCCATGGCGCAGTTGCATAAGCTGCGGGCTAGTTGGCAAGAGCCACTAGCAGTCCTGGGTTCGATACTCCGCAGAGGACCGAAGGATGCGCACCACTGATGAGCCCCAATAGGGCGAAACGCCCGTCTGGTGTTGTTCCGGACAGCTGGTCGACATATCTGAATTGTCGGCTGATTGCGACGAACAAAAATACTCACCAAAATCCTTCCATTCATAAGTAATACCAATTCGCCCGTATGGATTCCACAAAATGCTATGTCGATTCATAGCTGCCGTAACCGGGAAGTCCTGACGCCGGAAGGCCGACCGCTGTCATCTGCATGGCAGGTGCCTGCATGGCAGTGGAGGATGCGTCGGGCTATATCGCATTTAGCTAACAATTCACGATAGTCAGATACCGTCCTCCATGGCGCAGTTGCATAAGCTGCGGGCTAGTTGGCAAGAGCCACTAGCAGTCATGGGTTCGATCCTCCGCAGAGGACCGAAGGATGCGCACCACTGATGAGCCCCAATAGGGCGAAACGGCCGTCTGGTGCTTTTCCGGACAGCTGGTCGACATATCTGAATTGTCGGCTGATTGCGACGAACAAAAATGTTTAATGTTGTCGAAAGCATCTAATGCTTCGTCCGTGGGTTTGAGTTCTCGAGTCTTTCATTTAAGCAAGTCGGTTAAAGCAGTTTACAGCAATCGGGTATAAAGCGGCCGTAATTATTCACCATACCGAGGAAACGGCGTAGACTTTTGTAGGACTGCGGAATCGGATACTCCGTGATTGCTTTTGTTTTCTCCGGGGGTGGACTGATTCCGGTGCGATCGATTCGATGACCGAGAAAATCAACACATTTGTCCTCCTTGATGGCAACGCCATATTGATCAAAACACTCAAAGATTTAGCGAAGATGAAAGAGATGTTCTTGGTGGTTCGATGTGGCCACGAGAATGTCATCGAGATAAGCAAAAACAAAATCAAGTCCTTGGAGAACCTGATCAATGAATCGTTGAAACATTTGTGCGGCGTTTCGTAATCCAAAAGGCATACGGACAAATTCGAAAAGACTGAAGGGGGTGGTTATAGCTGTCTTGGAAATGTCATCAGGGGCGACAGGGATTTGGTAATATGCCCCGAGTAAGTCAATCCTAGAGAAAATTACTTTGCCGTCTAGGCCAATAGAAAAGTCGTGAATATGTGGTACGGGATACCTGTCAGGGGCAGTGACATTATTAAACTGACGGTAATCACCACAAGGTCGCCAATCTCCACAAGACTTTCTGGGGACCATATGCAAAGATGAAGATCATTGGGCTATTAGAAGGCCGGACAATACCAAGACGGAGCATGTGCTTATACTCGGCTTTGGTGTTGGCGAGTTTATCGGGTGGTAGTCGGTGAGGTCGAGACGTGACCGGTGGTCCACGAGTAACGATGTGGTGCACAAACTCGTGTCTATGTTCGGGACAATTATTGGACGGCAGATACAACATGAGGAACGGTTGGAGTAACTCGGTGAACACAGTGTTAGTAGGTAGAGTCATGCGAAGTCCGATCGAGCTGATCGAAGTGGCTCTGCCCGTAGTGGTGAGGGAGGTGATACTATCACGAAATTCCCTGTTACGTAAGTTGACAATAAGACCAAATTGGATGAAGAAATCGACACCGATGATGGGGCGTTGTACATCTGCGATCAGGAAAACGAAAGAAAATGTTCGTCTAAGACCAAGATCGAGAGTAAGCAATTTCGGACCATAGGTCTGGATTCTCGAGTTATTAGCCGCCTGGAGAGTAGGTCCTGTGGGAATGAGGTAGCGTTTCTCCATTTCACGTGGCAGAACGCTGAACTCGGCTACAGTTTCAACCAAGAATGAAACGTTGATTGTGGAATCACGGACAAAAAGCAGGCGACTAAAAGGTCGGCCAGCCGAAATCGTCGCCATTACTGGCTGGCTGGGGCGTTTCCCTGTTGAGCCTTGGGGAAGGCTTTTGGATGGGAGCAACAAGGACGACAATTTTTAGCGGCATCACAAAAACGGCGATGATAATAGCAAATATGCTGTCTAGTGTTTCTAGCGTGTCTGTTTCTGCTTCTCGAAGTGGATGTAAAATTTCGACTGCGGGGGCGATGTCCTCACTTAACGGCGAGTTCGAGTATGGACAGTCCCTGACAAGTGGACTCAATGGGATCTGATGACGAGGAAGTCTCGGGTAAGGTAACAACAGTGTGACAAAATGGCCGTTGAAAGAAACACTCATGAAATTTGTCGGCCGTTTCTGCTAGTTTGTCAAGTGACAAATCGTCAGCGGATATAGCGAGAATCGCCGTAGTGTTGGATGAAAGACATTTTAGCTACAATTGACGTAAGACACTGTCGTCGACTTGAAAGGAACTTAGGAGAGAGCACCTATAACGGAGAAGCTGTGAAGGTGAACGATCACCCAGTTCAACTCCGGAGAGAAGTTCAAGTTCAAGTGGGACCAGAACAGTAGGAAAATCCCGTGGATGTTCCACCCTCGAAAACGTCGTTGATCTAACAGGGAAACCGGTGTACTGATGTGTCAAAGAAGAACCAAATCAACACACATGATTCACATGGTCAACCAAACAATGCCCACGTGCCCTGCACTACCAGTCCCCGCTGTGCCGGCCACGTGAAGAATAAAAGAAGACAGTAGTGTCAGTAAAGGAAAGGAAACAGAGAAGACAAGCTTATCGAATTTCGTAGGCAATATTAAGATGTAAATTAAATTGAGTTAAAGAAGCGTAGGCCGTAGTAGACGAACAAAAGTTTAAGACATGAAGGGGAAGACTTTAAACTTCAGACCGAGAGCGTCAAGTCGATGCTCGAACTCTTTCATCGTCGGTGCCATCACGGCGTCTGCAGCCAGTGCGTTCCAATAAGCTATGACCCTACGCGATAACCGAAAAGCTGCCCAAACCCAGTCAGACCGGGGTTTGTGCAACTTCAATGGGTGGCCACGAAGGGATTGGCTCTCGAGTTGGGCGAAACAGTCCAGTCAAATCAGGACAAATCTGACTCATCAGTATACGATACGTGAGAATCAAGTCGCTTCGAAGCCGCCTGTAATACATGGAAAACATATTTAATTTACCGAGCCTCTCCGGGTACGTCAGCTTCTTTAATCCCTGCACCATTTTCGTCCCGGACGGCAGGACTCCTTTAACTGCCATCTTTTGACGAACCAGGCATGGAGGACAAGCCTGAACGCCGTATTCCAAGTGCGGCCTTACAAAAGCGGAAAATGGTCTAACGAACATTTCGGTGGTCATGATCCCGAATGACCTGCAGATCATCCACAACATGATGAAACCTTTGTGAGCAGCTGTCGTCCAGTGTTCACGGGGCTTAAAGTCTGATAACAGCAAAACTCCGAGGTCAGATTGGAGTTGAACTCGCAGTAGGTCGTTGCCGCCAAGCAAATAACGCGTCGGTGGGTCATTCGGACCAACGCGTAAAACGGAACAATTCGCTAAATTAACGGGTAACTGCCAGGAAAGGGACCAGTCCCAAAGTCTATCCAGAGCCCTCTGTAGGGTCAGTGAATCAATCGGATCGTCTATTGTGAACCAGAGTTTCAAGTCATCCGTAAGCAATAGGGATGGCACACCCAATTCATCGGGTAGGTCATTACCATATCAAGTGAAGAGAAGGGGGCCAAGGACTGAACCTTGCGGAACCCCACTGAGTACACACTGGTGGAAGGACAAGCTTGAACCCACCAGCACACATATTTCCCTTTCGATCAGAAAGCTGAAATCCATCGTAAGACTGGTCCAGAAATAACCTAGGACTTCAGCTTATACAAAAGGCGCGAATGTGGAACGGTGTCAAAAACTTTGGAAAAGTCAACGAACAGCACGTCCACTGCCTTCACGCAATCAACGGCTTCCGCCCTGTGTTCACGAGCCGTTAACAAGTTAGTAAGGCAAGAATAGCCCTTACCGAAGCCGTGATGAGAAGGATTAGCAACTCAAACGCACTTAAGTGTCCTTCGAGAGCGTCCCTCACGAGCTTTTCCAACAACTTGACCAGCACGCTCGTCAAACTGACCGGTCTATAGTTATCAGAGAGATGCTTATCACGTTTCTTAAAATGGAACAAACGATAGCCTCATTCCAGCCAGTGGGTAGAGAGCAGCTGCGTAGTAAATTCAAAAAAAGTTGTGTAGTCGGACGGTAAAGTTCAGCAGCCAACTCGTACAACAGTTTGGGATGAATAGCATCCTCACCGGCAGCTTTATTAGGATACAATTCTCTCAGAAACCGGAGCACGTAAGTCTCCGTTATGGAAACGTCCTCCAAGTGGGAGCCCCCAGGAACTTTTGCCTGCAGGCTGATATGCGACAGCTGCGACTCTGGAACATAAACCCCAGCACTGTCCTCCGAGCAAACAAGCTTTTCCGTGATCTGTGACAGCAGCAGTGCCGTCAGGGCCAGACAACACTGGGATGTACGAGTTCATGTTGCTTCGTCTTTTGACATACGCGAAGAAGCGTTTCGGGTTTCATGAAGCTATATGAGGAAGCTTTACACCATGCTGTAGACGAGCACCTCGTAGACGCTGCCTGTAGGCATTTCGAGTCTCACGATATCGTTTGAAGGTGCATGAGGAAGTAGCAGATAAGTAAGTACGCCAACATCTGGCACTGTTAAGTTGTTTGCGTACAGCAGAATCAAACCATGGTGGCTTTGCTCTAGTTTTATTCCTGCCAGATAGTGGTATATGGGGGAGAGCTCACTTAAGTATGATTTAAATCTCCCAGGCCGTTTGAATGTCGTCACTTTCCAAAATGACACAAGGCGACTTTGCGGCCTTGGCTTTCATTGTCTGAAAGTCCGCGCGTCATACACTCGGAACGGTCGGGACGATCATTAGTCGGACGACTAAGGGCGCACTTAAATGAGACATGCGTGGTCGTCAGCACCGAGAGGTGGGTTGTATACAATATCCGTGACAAAATCAATGGTTTTCGGCGAAGATCAAGTCCTAGAGGGACGAGTTTTGACCCATGATGAATCTAGTAGGCCGATTGGCAAACTGGTGCAGGGAAGCACGCAAGACTAGCTCGAGAAGCTCGGTAGCCAAACACCTTGTAACAGCGTCGCAGGAAAAATTCTGCCAGTCAACGTCGGGAAGATTAAAGTCCCCCATCACTAAACACCTGTTTGCCGAATCTTCACGGATGGAATCAATGAGACCCTTAGCAACGCTATCGGGGCTTCTAAAGACCAGCACAACTTTAAGTTGCGCTGAGGCAATACACAGGTTAACTGCGAGTGCCTCAACATCACCGTCTGGTAATCGGAAACTTTACGTCTTAAAGACAGTAAGTGCGGAGTTAACGTACGAAGCAACACCACCTCCGTGCCGATCAGTGGTGCGGTCACATCACGGCAGTGCGTGGCCTGGCAAGCACACTTCACTGTCCTTGACGTCGGTGGACAACCACGTTTCAGTGAATGCGAGAACATCTGGACGGCAGTCGTCGACAAGAGCGCCGACTTCGCACAGCTTGTTTCGAAGGCTACGCATATTGCCCGTCGCAACGAGACTGGACCTTAACGTGGTGCGACGGTTTGCGTACCTCATTGACCCATTGAGCTATACTGGGTGATGCCTCCGGGCACATTGAGAGCTACTCCTACCAGGTTGGTCAATGGTGAGAGGTCAGACAAACTCAGTCTCCTGGTCTTCCAGGTTGGGGGTTTGAAATGGGATGGCATCCATTTCTGTAAAAGTAAATCATTACCACCTCCCCGCTGCCTTGCGGACAGGCTTTTGAGCCAAAGGCTTTGGATGAGGACCCTAATCGTCCTCCTGTCTAGGTCTGGGCACCCTGGCAGTATCTCAGCCCACATACAACCATGAGTTTCTCTTCAAACATACACTTCATCCTGCATCGGCCGTCGCGCAGATTATCAAAGGTCGCCTTATCTGCTGCATACAGCAGGGCGGATAAGCGAAAACATGCTACTGCTGGCGCCTCCCTTCTTTCTTTTCCACCTTTTTCTCTTACTCCCATCCCGACCCCCATTATTAATCTTCCTTCTATAATTCCCAGCTTAATTGACAGCAACCGAAGTGCCACTGGAGTAGAACCATCTGCAGCCACCATCCCACCGCACCTATCGACGCCTATCAGCAAAAGTCCCTTATAAGGCCACGCTATCCCATTTCCATGGCGACTTTCAACGTTCGCACTCTAAGACAAACAGGTCAACAGGCTGCACTCGCACGCACCTTGGACACACTGGGTGTTGATGTGTGTGTGTCCGAAACCAGGATCAATGACCCTAACGGGGTTATGGAATTAACTGCACCCGGCTTATCCTCTCGTTATTGGTTACACGCATCCGGAGACGCCGATGCACCACTCACGGGTCAAGCTGGTGTAGGTATCATTCTAAGCTCCAAGGCTGAGCCATCGTTGATTGATTGGATTCCGGTGAACAGCCGTTTATGTGCAGCCCGTCTGACGACATCAGCTAAGGTTGATTCAAGAAGTAGTAAAAAACGCCGTTTGTTCGTGATTTCCGCTTATGCTCCCACCGACTGCAGTTCAAATGCTGTCAAGGACACATTCTATGACGAACTGAACGCGCTACTACGCAGCGCTGGTAGTTCAGAAATTATAGTACTTGCAGGGGATATGAACGCACAAGTAGGGCCTCTGAGCTCTTCAGAAGCTCAGCTGGGTGGTAATTGTGGACTTAACTCCGAACGGACTGACAACGGTGAACGTCTGTTTCAACTGTGTGCGGAGCACCAGTTGTTTCTTAGTAGCACTGCTTTTAGACACAGTGGGCGCCGAAGTGCCACTTGGCGTCCACCTGTAGCTGGCCAGCGATGGACCCAAATTAGATTGGCTACCGCATCTTCGGAACAACATGAGTCGTCCATATTTTCTACTCATGGGTGACTTCAATTGTCCCCACATTCAATGGCCTGAAATCCAAATCATGCCCGGGTATTCTGAAGTCGAATCAAAGTTTGTTGATTTGTTGCTTGAAACTGGGGCATCGCAACACATATGCCAACCTACGCGCATGACGTCGCGTTCGAACCCATCGTGCCTTGATTTGATAGTGACGAATTGCGAACAGCGGTTGCATGACATATGAATCCAGGAGCCCCTAGCTAAAAGCGACCATTCCGTGCTGATAGCCACTATGGAACTGAACTTGCCGAGTGTATCTCCGGTAGAACCAGCTTACAACTACTGGAAAACTGATTTCGATGGATTAAATCGAGCAGCGAGCCAAATGGATTGGTCTCTACCGCATGTTACATCTGTGGAGGACGGTTGGACAGTAATAAAGGAAGGATTGGCTTCGCTTCGTTCTCAGTTTGTGTCGTTGAAATTTCAGAAAGTCGGACCAATCAAACCACTGGTTCGACAAGGAATATGGTAGGCTGGCTCGGTTACGGCGAAGAATGTGGAACGCATTTCGCCTCACTGGCTCCGCCACTGATTACGAAGCATATAAAAGACAGCGAAATATTTGCAACAAAGTGAAATTGATAAAGCGCCGGAAGTTCGAAGAAAAGCTTGCAACTGACGCGAGGATGGCCCCAAAGAAGATCTTTGCTTACTTGAAACACCGTTTGAAGCCAAAAGGTGACGTGTCATGTCTGGAAGACGCGGACGGACACCTGCTAACTTCCAGTTCCGATCGCGAGTCCGCACTGGCCGCTCACTTCGCTTCCGTCTTTGCAAACGGCGCGGCGTCCATACCCATCTCAGCGAGTAACGTTCCTGTAGAACTCAACAGTTTGGTTTGTGATGTCGACGAGGTGCGCCTGCTACTTGCGAACCTTGACGGTACCAAGCCTGCAGGGCCTGACGGGCTTCATCCGCTAATTATCAAATCACTAGCTGCCATTATCTCGCCTGCTGTTACGGATTTATTCAACAAATCATTGTCTGAGGGCTCATTGCCAAACGACTGGAAGCGCTCGGTGGTGAGGCCGATCCCGAAAGGTGGCGACCCCAGTAAGGTGGATAACTACAGGCCAATTTGTCTTACGCCCGTTTTGGCCAAAGTGATCGAGAAGACAGTAAAAAAGCGTTTAATACATCTGTTGCAATTGAAGTAACTTCTGACACCGGCATAACACGGATTCAGGATGGGATATTCTTGTGTTATCAACTTACTTGTGACGAGACAGGAATGGTTGCAAGCACTGAACCGGGGAAAGTCCGTCGACGTAATCTACATCGACTTCAGCAAAGCATTCGACAAAGTTAATCATGAAGTGCTTCTAGACAGATTAAGGTCGTGTGGTGTCGGAGGATCGTTACATCGATGGATCCATGAATTTCTCGTTGGAAGAAAGTGGAGGGTACAGGTGGACGGCCATCTAACCGATTGGTATCCCTCGACCAGTGGTGTACCTCAAGGTACGATACTGGGACCCACTCTGTTTCTCATCCACATCAACGAGCTGCCCCAGCTTCTACGGTCGCCGTGTGCACTGTTTGCGAATGACCTCAAAATTTGGCGAGAAATTAATACTCTCGATGACTGTGACATTCTCCAACAAGACCTCGACCGCCTCGCAGCATGGTCTGCTGAGGTCCACCTACCGGTCAATCCGGCAAAGTCCCTATTCATGAATCTCGGGAAGGCTGTTCCCGACCGAACGTACACCCTAGACGGCCAACCACTGCATCCCACACCTTCCGTGAAAGACCTAGGTGTACTCTCACGCTGCGACTTGAAGTCCGTCGACAACACCAACAAACTGTATCGAAACGGAATGCGCATGCTCTGGGCGCTGAAGCGCAGCTTCTGCACTTGGTCTGAGGATGTCGCCACTCGCCTCTTCTCTTCCATCGTCAGACCAATGCTAGAGTACGGCTCGCCTGCATACTGTCCGATCACTCGCGGCGAAGCGCAAAAGATCGAACGAGTACAACACGTCGCCACCAAGTTGATCCCCAGCTTGAGAGGCTTATCGTATGAAAACCGGTGCATGAAACTTGGGCTCTACACCTTGTCGTATCGCCGTGTTCGAGTGGATCTTATCATGACCTACCGTATTTTACATCTCGGTCATTTCCCCATGCTGAGGTCGTTACTCCACTTGTGAGTACCATGCACCACACGTGGGCACAGGTACAAACTCGTGGTACCTGATCTGAAGAAAATCCCACACCCCCTGTGTTTCGAGCGGAGGGTTGTGCACGCCTGGAACAGTCTGCCAGAACACGTCGTCGAGGCCGAATCTGTGCAGAAATTCAAATCTTTGTTGGATTTGCACTTCGCTAACATACGTTTCAGAGAACGGTTGCCACTTGACAACGATATCACCCATTGTGACTCACTGTGTGAACAAGCATTTTGTGTGCTACAAAAGGAGTTGCTGAACCATCTCAGGATAACCACCGGACGTGTTTATTTATTTTTTAAATGTTTTGATTATCATCCGATGGAGTTGTACAGAATTATTTTCTACTTGCTCCAAAATACAGTATTCAGTATTCATAGCCATAGGTTACAGGTGGCGTGGATCCATCCTGGATTGTCGCTCATACTGGAGTACCTGTGTCGACTCTGATCCTGCCTTAGTACGCTGTCGTTTCTCCATGAACTTTACCGGGAGGTGCACCAAGTGTCCCCTCCGATTGGCAACTGAGAAATTGTCTCAGTCCTCGGTCAGGCAAGCCTATCAAGACGCACTGTATACCGAAGTTCTGCTGTCTTGTCCTAATAACACTGAGCTTCAGTGGAGTAGGATCTCGGCCGCCATGTACGACGCAGGAGCATCTGCTTGTGGCACGATCCATGGTCACCGCACCAGTCATTGGATATCCGAGAGGTCGGTGAACCTGCTGGAATCTAGAAGACACCTCCCGGCAGGCTTTGAACACAATGTGACCAGACGGGCTATTAGGCGTGAACTAAAGCAGAGCCTACGTGCTGACAAGGAAGCCTGGTGGACCAGTCGGGCTCAAGAAATGGAGGAGACAGGAGCAGTAGGCAATTACCGCAAACTCTTCCAGCTAATCCGCACCACTGGTCCCAGAAAACCAGGCGTCAGTGAGACAATCAGAGACAGCGCGGGTGCGTTGATACACAATAAGGAGCGCCGTATGGCTCGTTGGGCGGAACACTTTCAAGATCACTTCAGCTGGCCCCCTGCTCCCGGACCTCTTCCTACTCAGGTGACGCAGGACGAGCCATGGACGGTTAGTTTAGAGCCTCCGTCGGAGGCCGAGGTCCGAAACGCGATCACAGCCTTCAACTGTTTTCGTGCCGCTGGCCCGGATTCTCTCCCACCTGCACTATTTAATGATGGAGGTGAGGTCCTCTGCAAAGCACTGACCTCCGTATTCGGATGTATCTGGAAAGAAGTGTCCCGGCTAATTAAAGCGAATCGATTATAGTGGAAATATACAAGAAGGGCAGTCGCACAGACTGTTCTAACTACAGGGGTATTAGCCTAACGCCAGTTGTAACAAAATTATTGGCCTCGATTATCGTTCGTCGCCTCACTGCGGAACGGGAATCTCGGATTAGGGAAGAGCAGGCCGGTTTCCGCCCAGGACGTGGCTGTATAGACCATCTATTCACTTTGCGGCAGGTGCTATAGCAGCGCCACGCATACCGCAGACCGAAAATAGCTGTGTTCCTCAATTTCAAGAGTGCGTTCGATTCAGTCGATCGATCGATTCTGTTCGAAATACTTGCGCGGAAAGGTGTTCCCACGAAATATGTGAACATCCTTCGTGCTCTATACTCGAACACTACAGGCCGCGTCAGGGTCTACGGTGCCCTATCGGATAGCTTTCCGACCACAAGTGGCGTTCGTCAGGGTTGTCCGATATCCCAATTTTTGTTCAATTTCGTCGTGGATACTATCATGGAGTGTTCCCTTGCGGAATCTCACGATGTAGGTGTTGATATCCAGCCTGGTGAAAGGTTAGTTGATCTAGATTATGCGGACGATATCGTCTTGCTTTTCGACGATGTTGGGACGGCACAATCAACCCTGAATAGCCTGTCCAGAATGGTTCCATTATTTGGTATGCACTTCGCACCTTCGAAGTGCAAGGTGTTGCTGCAGGACCACCAGCCACTTGATGACCCCTTGACGCTTGCTAACGAGGAACTCGAGGTGGTTGATGAATTCACTTATCTTGGCAGCTGCATCAGCAATGATGGGCGCGTAGAAACTGACGTCAGCTCACGCATTGCAAAAGCCAGAGATACCTTCTTGAACCTGCGGCATCTTTGGCGACAGAAGGGAGTTTCCCTTGGTCTGAAAGGCCGTGTATACAAGGCCACAGTGAGAGGCGTTCTGCTCTATGGTAGTGAAACTTGGCCCCTTCGGTTTGAAGATCTGAGGCACCTTCAAGTCTTTGATCATCGTTGTCTGCGAAGCATTGCTGGTGTCGGATGGCACCAGCGTGTCCGCAACGATGATGTGTGTAGACGAGTACTGGGTAGTGATAGTCATGCTAGTTCCTTAGAACAACAGATAGCATTGAATAAGTTGCGTTGGCTTGGGCACGTGCTAAGTATGCCTGGTCACCGCTTACCTAGGGGGGCGTTGTTTAGTCTGCCAGGTGTAGAGTGGCGCAAGGCTCGAGGTGAACAGAAGTTGACTTGGCAGCGGGAAAGGAAGTCACTGACGACCAAACTGGGTGCCGTTGGTCCGTCTCGCCTTCCGGGCTGGAGTCCACGTGACTCGCCTTTTGCTTGCCTCGAGACTTTACAGGACATGGCTCGCAGTAGACACCAGTGGCGCTTCTGCTGCCGTCTCCTAATCGGGTTGCCTGTTTAAAGTGTGTTTGGTGCTGAGTTATCTGCGGGGTAATGGCTGATTATGACGCGTGGCAGTGAAAGCCGCAAGGAAGCTGTCTAGCCGATGCCGCCTTATCTTTGCACGATAGCCAGCTGTTTGTGACGGTATGTTGTCTACACAAGGTGTAGGCGCCTTGGTCCTGAATGTTTGCTTAGGGCATTAAGGTTTTCAGGTAAGTCCCCCTTCTCTCCCTCTTCTTATTCTTGATTTCATAGGTCATCATGGTTGTATGGCAGCGAAGCATCAGTTCAAATGGCTGATATACTGCTGTTGTTGATGATGATGATGTTGATACGCATATTGCTTAAGATCACCTGAAGGGATTTAGCTTGGTGAGTCATGGAACCGACTCTGGTAGGGCGGAAGTGAACCGCCGGTTTGTAGCGACCTGGAGATTCAGATTCAAGTTCAAGTGGAACTGGAACGATAGGACGAATCCCGTAAGTGTTCCTTCTTGAGCGGGTCGTCGATCCAGGAGTTGATAGGGGTGCTCCGACTTTTTGATGGGTCTAAAAGGAAAACACCCGAAAAAACACCCTGGTCCACCAATTTAATGCCCACGTTCCTTACATTAGCTGTCCCAGCTGTCAGTTACGTGAAGTAAGAGAGGAAGAAAAAGCGAAGGTAAGAGAGTAGGGGAAATCAGTTAAAAGAAGAGAATAATACCAATGGCGAGGAAAAGTAAAGAAAATAGAATCGAAGTATGAAGATGGGAATTTGTCAGGAAAAAGGAAAGGTTTCGTGTTGCCACCCAAGAGCGTCTAGTTGACGCTCAAACCCCTTAACCGTAGCTTCCTTGACAACATTTTCTGGAAGCAGGTTCCAGCGCTCGATGACTCGACGCGATAACCGTGTCTCCGCTCTAACTCGATCGGACCGCGGTTTGTCCAGCTTCATACAATGCCCGCGAAGACCAGATAATCTAGCAGGACTAAATAGCATGGACAAATCAGGGCCAACCTTCCCAGTCAAAATACGGTAGGTTAGGATTAGGTCCCCTCTAATCCTTCGATAGTACATTGACTGCATCCCCAAACTAAGTAGGCGTTCGGGGTACGTTTGCCCTCGTAATCCCTTGACCAACCTAGTACCGACACGCAACACCATTTCTAGTGCCATTTTGTCCCGGACAAGGCATGGTGGACAGGCCTGGACGCAATATTCTAGGTGGGGTCGCACAAACGCTGAGAAGAGCTTCACAAACACATCAGCGGTTAGGGTCCCAAAAGAACGACGGATAAACCACAACATCCGGAACCCTTTACTAGCCGCCTTCTTCCAGTTGTCTCCAGAGTGTAGAGTGGAACAGTGGACGACACCTAGATCAACCTGATGAGTCACGTGAGGAAGTTCACTCCCATCGAGCACATAACTTGTGGAGGAATCAGACGCTCCGATACGCAGCACTGAACACTTTGCCCGGTTTATAGGCAGCAACCACAAGACAGACCATTCCCAGAGTCTATCCAGAGCCCGTTGAAGAGCCATAGGACCTCCAGGGATATCAACAATATTCCAGAGCTTTAGGTTATCAGCAAATAAGAGCGATGGTACCTCAAGCTCCTCCGGCAAGTCATTCACGTAGACTGAGAAAAGCAGCGGACCTAGGACAGAGCCTTGCGGAACGCCGCTAAGTACAGCTTGTCGAAACGAAAGACTGCTTCCCACACGAATACACTGTTCCCGTCCATCCAGAAAAGCTGACACCCACTGGAGAGCGCGACCAGCTATTCCATACGACCTCAACTTCAGTGAGAGTCGCGAATGGGGGACAGTGTCAAAGGCCTTGGCGAAGTCAATGAACACCACATCCACCGCATGTCCACTGTCTACGGCTTCAGCCCAGCTCTCACGAGCTACCAGCAAGTTCGTCTGACACGAAAATCCTTTGCGAAAACCATGTTGCTCGACGCTAAGCAGGTTAAACCTATTTAAATGGTTCTCCACTGTATCTCGTACTAATTTTTCAAGTAACTTAACGACCACGCTAGTCAAGCTGACAGGCCTGTAATTAGCCGGTAGGTCTTTGTCACCGCACTTGAAAATCGGGCAGACAACAGCCTCCTTCCATTCGGTAGGCAAGATACAGCTGTTGAGTGACTTCTGAAACACACAAGTCAGAGGTCCACTGAGTTCCCCTGCCAATTCGTGCAACAATTTTGGATGAACAGAATCTGGCCCGGAAGCCTTAGTTGGGTTCACCTCTCTTAGCAACCGGAGAACTTGGGACTCAGTTACAGGAATTTCATCCAGACAACAGTCCTCAGAGACTCTTGAAGCTAACTCTTTGCATGGCGTATTTGTTTCGTGGACAAAGACGCTTGAGTACTGCTTACCAAGCACGCATGCCTTGTCATAGTCGCTATAGGCATGGGTCCCATCTCCTCGAAGCAATGGTGGTATGGGCGAGTTTGCACCACAGCGTCGTTTAACGTAAGCGAAGAATTTCTTGGGATTTTTCGAGGCAGTATTAGCTAAACCCTTTTCATACTGAAGCCGGGCCAACCTAAGATGTAGCTTGCACTCATTTCGAACCAACCGATACTTGTCAAACGTGCTGTTCGACGGAGCTGTTCGGTACGCTCGCCAGCATCTAGACCGCTTCTTTAGCAGGCCCTTCCCCGCGGAATCTATCCACAGAGGCTGCGCTCTCGATTCCCTTCTTTTTACCAGTGGGATGTGAGGTGCAGAGATGTCGACGAGGTGAGCCTTAAGTTTTTCCCAGGCTATGTGAACAGTGTCGGTCTCAGATATCACACAAGGCGATGACCTAGCTTTATCCCGCATCGCTTGGAAGTCCGCGGCCCAAATGTTCGGATACCAACTGGTAGTAGCTTGGCAAGGCCTGATAAGGGTACACTGGAAAGACAAGCAAACGTGATCGCTAGCGCCAAGAGGCGAGTCATATTTAATGTCATTTACAAAGTCAAGTGACTTAGCAAAAACAAGATCTAAAATGGACGGCTGCTGATTGCTCATGTACCTAGTGGGGAGGTCCACGAACTGGTGTAGTGGTACCTGCAGCGTTAAGTCCAGCAGTTCTGTACCGAACGATTCCAGAGCCGAACTGCAAGATAGATCATCCCAACAAACCTCTGGGAGGTTGAAGTCTCCCAGCACCAGACACTTGTTCGCAGAGTGAGTGCGTATAAACTCAATGATTCCATTGGAGGTGCTCATAGGGCTTCTATACACTAACACGACCGTAACCTGAACCGAGGAAGCGCAAATCAAGACTGCGAGTGCCTCAACAGATTTGTCGAGAGACTGAAAAAACGCTGGTCCTCAGTACGTCGATGTGATAACTCACATAAAGAGCTACACCACCCCCTTGACGGCCAATGGAGCGGTCAGCGCGGAACAGTGCGTAGCCAGGCAGATATACTTCGCCATCTGTGATTTCCTCAGACAGCCACGTTTCAGTGAAAGCAAGTATATCTGGACGAGATTTGTCTACGAGCAGACCCACCTCGCACATCTTGTTCCTCAGGCTACGCACGTTACTAAGTACTACTTGGAGGGCTTCGGCACGACCAGCCCTGGGTCGTGCGCAAGTAGTATAAGTTCTGGCAGGGCGGAAAAGGACCGCCGGCTGACCACCTGAAAACCCACCAATCGGAGACCTTGCTCGCCAGCTGCACGCCGGGCTTTAAGGTCTCTGGTGGCTTCCTTTAACTTTAACCTATCCGCTAACGGAAGGTCTGGTTGCACACTAACGTTGGTACCTTTGAGCTTGAAGGCAAATCTCAGTAAGGCCCTGCACTCTTCTGGGGTGGAGAGGACCACCCTAAGCAGACGGGGTCGAGGATTTGTTTGACCAACCGGAACGTTCCCCAATCTGATGAGCTTCCTGACAGTAACGCCATGGAAACCTGGTGGTAATAGCCTGGTCATGCAAACCTCAAGCCAACCAAGATCATCAAGCATGCGCTCGGTGGGAAGAGCGGCAGTGGATTCAGTGACGTTTCTGAAAATCACACTGCTATCTGTGTAAGAATTGCCTCGACACCACATGCCCTACCATCCCGGCACATGGTTGTTTGACAGGAATCGGTGGGAGCGAAGGCGACGGCACCAATTGTCTCACTGAGGGAATTGCAACACCAGGTGGTGTTTCCAACTCAGGCGCTTGTTTCTTGAGCATCTTATCACCTTCCGGTTTGGGGGCGGAGGGTTTGTGCGTTTTCCTTGCTCTCTTACGCCTATTCTTCAATGGCCCAGGAGCCCGTGACTCGACTTCCATAAGGGGCGGGTCAACAATGCCGTCCGAGCCTTCTGTCACTTATATCCACGTGAACTGGAGCGTCCGGCAGGATGAACGCCTCGTCAACGGATGGACTGTCAGCAGAAGTACAGCCCGTTACAGCGTCCACATGCGCAATATTCAGAGATTTAATAATCAAATCCACTTTAGAGTGGAGCGAAGCAAGAGAAGCAAGCTCGGCTAAGGCCTTCTCAACAATTGTGAATCTTACCTATGAATGGAAGAATTTTGGTGAGTATTTTTCTTCGTCGCAATCAGCCGACGATTCAGATATGTCGACCAGCTGTCTGGAACAGCACCAGACGGCCGATTCGCCCTATTTGGGCTCATCAGTGGTGCTATGTCGATTCATAGCTGCCGTAACCGGGAAGTCCTGACGCCGGAAGGCCGACCGCTGTCATCTGCATGGCAGGTGCCTGCATGGCAGTGGAGGATGCGTCAGGCTATATCGCATCTAGCTAACAATTCACGATAGTCAGATACCGTCCTCCATGGCGCAGTTGCATAAGCTGCTGGCTAGTTGGCAAGAGCCACTAGCAGTCATGGGTTCGATCCTCCGAAGAGGACCGAAGGATGCGCACCACTGATGAGCCCCAATAGGGCGAAACGCCCGTCTGGTGCTGTTCCGGACAGCTGGTCGACATATCTGAATTGTCGGCTGATTGCGACGAACAAAAATACTCACCAAAATCCTTCCATTCATAAGTAATACCAATTCGCCCGTACGGATTCCACAAAATGCTATGTCGATTCATAGCTGCAGTAACCGGGAAGTCCTGACGCCGGAAGGCCGACCGCTGTCATCTGCATGGCAGGTGCCTGCATGGCAGTGGAGGATGCGTCGGGCTATATCGCATCTAGCTAACAATTCACGATAGTCAGATACCGTCCTCCATGGCGCAGTTGCATAAGCTGCGGGCTAGTTGGCAAGAGCCACTAGCAGTCATGGGTTCGATCCTCCGCAGAGGACCGAAGGATGCGCACCACTGATGAGCCCCAATAGGGCGAAACGGCCGTCTGGTGCTGTTCCGGACAGCTGGTCGACATATCTGAATTGTCGGCTGATTGCGACGAACAAAAATACTCACCAAAATCCTTCCATTCATAAGTAATACCAATTCGCCCGTACGGATTCCACAAAATGCTATGTCGATTCATAGCTGCCGTAACCGGGAAGTCCTGACGCCGGAAGGCCGACCGCTGTCATCTGCATGGCAGGTGCCTGCATGGCAGTGGAGGATGCGTCGGGCTATATCGCATCTAGCTAACAATTCACGATAGTCAGATACCGTCCTCCATGGCGCAGTTGCATAAGCTGCTGGCTAGTTGGCAAGAGCCACTAGCAGTCATGGGTTCGATCCTCCGAAGAGGACCGAAGGATGCGCACCACTGATGAGCCCCAATAGGGCGAAACGCCCGTCTGGTGCTGTTCCGGACAGCTGGTCGACATATCTGAATTGTCGGCTGATTGCGACGAACAAAAATACTCACCAAAATCCTTCCATTCATAAGTAATACCAATTCGCCCGTACGGATTCCACAAAATGCTATGTCGATTCATAGCTGCAGTAACCGGGAAGTCCTGACGCCGGAAGGCCGACCGCTGTCATCTGCATGGCAGGTGCCTGCATGGCAGTGGAGGATGCGTCGGGCTATATCGCATCTAGCTAACAATTCACGATAGTCAGATACCGTCCTCCATGGCGCAGTTGCATAAGCTGCTGGCTAGTTGGCAAGAGCCACTAGCAGTCATGGGTTCGATCCTCCGAAGAGGACCGAAGGATGCGCACCACTGATGAGCCCCAATAGGGCGAAACGCCCGTCTGGTGCTGTTCCGGACAGCTGGTCGACATATCTGAATTGTCGGCTGATTGCGACGAACAAAAATACTCACCAAAATCCTTCCATTCATAAGTAATACCAATTCGCCCATACGGATTCCACAAAATGCTATGTCGATTCATAGCTGCAGTAACCGGGAAGTCCTGACGCCGGAAGGCCGACCGCTGTCATCTGCATGGCAGGTGCCTGCATGGCAGTGGAGGATGCGTCGGGCTATATCGCATTTAGCTAACAATTCACGATAGTCAGATACCGTCCTCCATGGCGCAGTTGCATAAGCTGCTGGCTAGTTGGCAAGAGCCACTAGCAGTCATGGGTTCGATCCTCCGCAGAGGACCGAAGGATGCGCACCACTGATAAGCCCCAATAGGGCGAAACGGCCCGTCTGGTGCTTTTCCGGACAGCTGGTCGACATATCTGAATTGTCGGCTGATTGCGACGAACAAAAATACTCACCAAAATCCTTCCATTCATAAGTAATACCAATTCGCCCGTACGGATTCCACAAAATGCTATGTCGATTCATAGCTGCAGTAACCGGGAAGTCCTGACGCCGGAAGGCCGACCGCTGTCATCTGCATGGCAGGTGCCTGCATGGCAGTGGAGGATGCGTCCGGCTATATCGCATCTAGCTAACAATTCACGATAGTCAGATACCGTCCTCCATGGCGCAGTTGCATAAGCTGCTGGCTAGTTGGCAAGAGCCACTAGCAGTCATGGGTTCGATCCTCCGAAGAGGACCGAAGGATGCGCACCACTGATGAGCCCCAATAGGGCGAAACGCCCGTCTGGTGCTGTTCCGGACAGCTGGTCGACATATCTGAATTGTCGGCTGATTGCGACGAACAAGAATACTCACCAAAATCCTTCCATTCATAAGTAATACCAATTCGCCCGTACGGATTCCACAAAATGCTATGTCGATTCATAGCTGCAGTAACCGGGAAGTCCTGACGCCGGAAGGCCGACCGCTGTCATCTGCATGGCAGGTGCCTGCATGGCAGTGGAGGATGCGTCGGGCTATATCGCATTTAGCTAACAATTCACGATAGTCAGATACCGTCCTCCATGGCGCAGTTGCATAAGCTGCTGGCTAGTTGGCAAGAGCCACTAGCAGTCATGGGTTCGATCCTCCGAAGAGGACCGAAGGATGCGCACCACTGATGAGCCCCAATAGGGCGAAACGCCCGTCTGGTGCTGTTCCGGACAGCTGGTCGACATATCTGAATTGTCGGCTGATTGCGACGAACAAAAATACTCACCAAAATCCTTCCATTCATAAGTAATACCAATTCGCCCGTACGGATTCCACAAAATGCTATGTCGATTCATAGCTGCAGTAACCGGGAAGTCCTGACGCCGGAAGGCCGACCGCTGTCATCTGCATGGCAGGTGCCTGCATGGCAGTGGAGGATGCGTCGGGCTATATCGCATCTAGCTAACAATTCACGATAGTCAGATACCGTCCTCCATGGCGCAGTTGCATAAGCTGCTGGCTAGTTGGCAAGAGCCACTAGCAGTCATGGGTTCGATCCTCCGCAGAGGACCGAAGGATGCGCACCACTGATGAGCCCCAATAGGGCGAAACGGCCGTCTGGTGCTGTTCCGGACAGCTGGTCGACATATCTGAATTGTCGGCTGATTGCGACGAACAAAAATACTCACCAAAATCCTTCCATTCATAAGTAATACCAATTCGCCCGTACGGATTCCACAAAATGCTATGTCGATTCATAGCTGCAGTAACCGGGAAGTCCTGACGCCGGAAGGCCGACCGCTGTCATCTGCATGGCAGGTGCCTGCATGGCAGTGGAGGATGCGTCGGGCTATATCGCATTTAGCTAACAATTCACGATAGTCAGATACCGTCCTCCATGGCGCAGTTGCATAAGCTGCTGGCTAGTTGGCAAGAGCCACTAGCAGTCATGGGTTCGATCCTCCGCAGAGGACCGAAGGATGCGCACCACTGATGAGCCCCAATAGGGCGAAACGCCCGTCTGGTGCTGTTCCGGACAGCTGGTCGACATATCTGAATTGTCGGCTAATTGCGACGAACAAAAATACTCACCAAAATCCTTCCATTCATAAGTAATACCAATTCGCCCGTACGGATTCCACAAAATGCTATGTCGATTCATAGCTGCAGTAACCGGGAAGTCCTGACGCCGGAAGGCCGACCGCTGTCATCTGCATGGCAGGTGCCTGCATGGCAGTGGAGGATGCGTCAGGGCTATATCGCATCTAGCTAACAATTCACGATAGTCAGATACCGTCCTCCATGGCGCAGTTGCATAAGCTGCTGGCTAGTTGGCAAGAGCCACTAGCAGTCATGGGTTCGATCCTCCGCAGAGGACCGAAGGATGCGCACCACTGATGAGCCCCAATAGGGCGAAACGCCCGTCTGGTGCTGTTCCGGACAGCTGGTCGACATATCTGAATTGTCGGCTGATTGCGACGAACAAAATACTCACCAAAATCCTTCCATTCATAAGTAATACCAATTCGCCCGTACGGATTCCACAAAATGCTATGTCGATTCATAGCTGCAGTAACCGGGAAGTCCTGACGCCGGAAGGCCGACCGCTGTCATCTGCATGGCAGGTACCTGCATGGCAGTGGAGGATGCGTCGGGCTATATCGCATTTAGCTAACAATTCACGATAGTCAGATACCGTCCTCCATGGCGCAGTTGCATAAGCTGCTGGCTAGTTGGCAAGAGCCACTAGCAGTCATGGGTTCGATCCTCCGAAGAGGACCGAAGGATGCGCACCACTGATGAGCCCCAATAGGGCGAAACGCCCGTCTGGTGCTGTTCCGGACAGCTGGTCGACATATCTGAATTGTCGGCCAATTGCGACGAACAAAAATACTCACCAAAATCCTTCCATTCATAAGTAATACCAATTCGCCCGTACGGATTCCACAAAATGCTATGTCGATTCATAGCTGCAGTAACCGGGAAGTCCTGACGCCGGAAGGCCGACCGCTGTCATCTGCATGGCAGGTGCCTGCATGGCAGTGGAGGATGCGTCGGGCTATATCGCATTTAGCTAACAATTCACGATAGTCAGATACCGTCCTCCATGGCGCAGTTGCATAAGCTGCTGGCTAGTTGGCAAGAGCCACTAGCAATCATGGGTTCGATCCTCCGAAGAGGACCGAAGGATGCGCACCACTGATGAGCCCCAATAGGGCGAAACGCCCGTCTGGTGCTGTTCCGGACAGCTGGTCGACATATCTGAATTGTCGGCTGATTGCGACGAACAAAAATACTCACCAAAATCCTTCCATTCATAAGTAATACCAATTCGCCCGTACGGATTCCACAAAATGCTATGTCGATTCATAGCTGCAGTAACCGGGAAGTCCTGACGCCGGAAGGCCGACCGCTGTCATCTGCATGGCAGGTGCCTGCATGGCAGTGGAGGATGCGTCAGGCTATATCGCATCTAGCTAACAATTCACGATAGTCAGATACCGTCCTCCATGGCGCAGTTGCATAAGCTGCTGGCTAGTTGGCAAGAGCCACTAGCAGTCATGGGTTCGATCCTCCGCAGAGGACCGAAGGATGCGCACCACTGATGAGCCCCAATAGGGCGAAACGCCCGTCTGGTGCTGTTCCGGACAGCTGGTCGACATATCTGAATTGTCGGCTGATTGCGACGAACAAAATACTCACCAAAATCCTTCCATTCATAAGTAATACCAATTCGCCCGTACGGATTCCACAAAATGCTATGTCGATTCATAGCTGCAGTAACCGGGAAGTCCTGACGCCGGAAGGCCGACCGCTGTCATCTGCATGGCAGGTGCCTGCATGGCAGTGGAGGATGCGTCGGGCTATATCGCATTTAGCTAACAATTCACAATAGTCAGATACCGTCCTCCATGGCGCAGTTGCATAAGCTGCTGGCTAGTTGGCAAGAGCCACTAGCAGTCATGGGTTCGATCCTCCGCAGAGGACCGAAGGATGCGCACCACTGATGAGCCCCAATAGGGCGAAACGCCCGTCTGGTGCTGTTCCGGACAGCTGGTCGACATATCTGAATTGTCGGCTGATTGCGACGAACAAAAATACTCACCAAAATCCTTCCATTCATAAGTAATACCAATTCGCCCGTACGGATTCCACAAAATGCTATGTCGATTCATAGCTGCAGTAACCGGGAAGTCCTGACGCCGGAAGGCCGACCGCTGTCATCTGCATGGCAGGTGCCTGCATGGCAGTGGAGGATGCGTCAGGCTATATCGCATCTAGCTAACAATTCACGATAGTCAGATACCGTCCTCCATGGCGCAGTTGCATAAGCTGCTGGCTAGTTGGCAAGAGCCACTAGCAGTCATGGGTTCGATCCTCCGCAGAGGACCGAAGGATGCGCACCACTGATGAGCCCCAATAGGGCGAAACGGCCCGTCTGGTGCTGTTCCGGACAGCTGGTCGACATATCTGAATTGTCGGCTAATTGCGACGAACAAAAATACTCACCAAAATCCTTCCATTCATAAGTAATACCAATTCGCCCATACGGATTCCACAAAATGCTATGTCGATTCATAGCTACAGTAACCGGGAAGTCCTGACGCCGGAAGGCCGACCGCTGTCATCTGCATGGCAGGTACCTGCATGGCAGTGGAGGATGCGTCGGGCTATATCGCATTTAGCTAACAATTCACGATAGTCAGATACCGTCCTCCATGGCGCAGTTGCATAAGCTGCTGGCTAGTTGGCAAGAGCCACTAGCAGTCATGGGTTCGATCCTCCGCAGAGGACCGAAGGATGCGCACCACTGATGAGCCCCAATAGGGCGAAACGCCCGTCTGGTGCTGTTCCGGACAGCTGGTCGACATATCTGAATTGTCGGCTAATTGCGACGAACAAAAATACTCACCAAAATCCTTCCATTCATAAGTAATACCAATTCGCCCGTACGGATTCCACAAAATGCTATGTCGATTCATAGCTGCAGTAACCGGGAAGTCCTGACGCCGGAAGGCCGACCGCTGTCATCTGCATGGCAGGTGCCTGCATGGCAGTGGAGGATGCGTCAGGCTATATCGCATCTAGCTAACAATTCACGATAGTCAGATACCGTCCTCCATGGCGCAGTTGCATAAGCTGCTGGCTAGTTGGCAAGAGCCACTAGCAGTCATGGGTTCGATCCTCCGAAGAGGACCGAAGGATGCGCACCACTGATGAGCCCCAATAGGGCGAAACGGCCGTCTGGTGCTGTTCCGGACAGCTGGTCGACATATCTGAATTGTCGGCTGATTGCGCCGAGCAAACAAAACTGTGAATCTGGATGCTAGTGCTTTGAATTCAGCACAAGTGAAAGCCGGGAGCTTCGCTTTCTGATCGCAACAATCAGCACATCTACATAGGTTTTCACTGGATGATAGCATATTGTACTGATTCGCTCGGAGGTCGGTACAACTTTTATGATACCGACGAAAGCAAACATCGCACTGCATACCACCAGATGAATCCGTTACTGGCCTTGAACAGGCAAAATTGCTGCAAGTTGCATTTGACTCATCAAACGAGAACGCAATGGGTTCATCCGCCTCGGTTTTTCGCGAGACGACCATGTTTAAGTGGAAAACAGATCAGAATTTAAAAACACGTATACAACCGAGAAACGACCACAATAAAAAGGCAAAATAGGGTGAAAAACTGGATTAAAAGGGGAACAACCGCAAAATTACCAGTAAGCGTCAGGAAGACAAGTTCAAGTTCAAGTTCAAGCGGGACTGGAACGATAGGATGATCCCGTGAGTGTTCCTTCTTCGGCGGGTCGTTGAACCGGGAGTTGGCGAACTTTGAAATACTGATGGACCTAAAACAAAGACCGCATCACACCCTGTCCAACCAATTAATGCCCACTTATCCTGCCCTAGCAGTCCCTGCTGGGTCGGTTACGTGAAGTAAGGAAAAAGTAAACTCAGAAGGCAAAAGAGAAAGTGGAAAGAGCTAAGCAAGTGGAATACCAAGATATTTGATTCATTAAAAAAAGAACTGAAAAGTGAAGGTGAGTCGGCTAGGAAAAAGGAAAGGTTTGCTGTTGCCACCCAAGAGCATCGAGCTGGCAAGCAAAACCCTTAACCGTAGGTTCCCTAACCACGTGATCTGGAAGCGAATTCACGCGATCTATAACTCGGCGCGATAGACGAGTTTCCGTCCTAATCCTATCAGACCTTGGCTTATGCAGTTTCAGTGGGTGACCGCGGAGATTAGGTAACGTAGCGGGACAAGTGCGGGCCAATCTTACCCGTCAAAATACGATAAGTGAGAATCAGGTCCGCTCTTATCCTTCGGTAGTGCATTGAGTACATCCCCAAACTGAGCAAGCGTTCAGGATACATCTGTCCCCGTAGACCCTGCACTGACCGAGTGCCCACTCGTAACACCCTCTCCAAGTCAATTTTGTCTCGGTTAAGACATGGTGGACAAGCCTGAATACAATATTCCAGGTGGGGTCGGACGAATGCCGAAAATAGCTTCACAAACAAATAGGCCGTTAAGATTCCGAAAGAGCGGCGGATAAACCACATCATACGAAACCCTCGACAAGCAGCCTTCTTTCAGTTGTCTCCAGAATGAAGTGCTGATGCGTGTACGACTCCTAAATCAACCTGCTGAGTGACAACAGGGAGTTCACCACCGCCGACAACATATCGGGTGGGAGGATTTGCAGCTCCGATTCGGAGAACAGAGCATTTGGCTCTATTTATGGGCATCAACCATAAGGTAGACCATTCCCAGAGCCTATCCAAGGCACGCTGCATTTCCTCAGGACCCCCCGGGATATCCACAATATTCCAGGGCTTAAGGTCGTCAGCAAACATTAGTGATGACACCCCTAGCTCTCCCGGCAAGTCATTTACATAGATCGCGAACAACAATGGCCCCAATACCGAGCCCTGCGGAATGCCACTAAGGACAGCTTGCCTGAGCGAAAGGCTACGCCCCACCCGTACGCACTGTTCCCTCCCTTCAAGGAAGGCAGACACCCAATGAAGGACGAGACCAGATATCCCGTAAGATCTCAATTTTAGTGAGAGCCGAAGATGTGGAACAGTGTCAAAAGCTTTCGAAAAATCTACGAATAGCACGTCAATAGCGTGGCCACTGTCTACCGCTTCGGCCCAGCTTTCACCAGCTACAAGTAGATTAGTCTGACATGAAAATCCCTTGCGGAATCCATGTTGCGCATCATTGAGAAGGTTGAATCTATTCAGGTGGTTCTCCACTGAATCCCTTATCAGCTTCTCAAACTTGACTGCTACGCTTGTCAAACTGACAGATCGATAGTTCGCAGGTAGAGCGCTGTCGCCGCCCTTAAAAATCGGACAGATTATTGCCTCCTTCCATTCCGAAGGTAGGCTGCAGCTATCCAGCGATACTGAAAACACGAATGTGAGCGGATCACTCAGCTCAGTGGCCAATTCATGCAACAGCTTCGGATGAAGTGAATCAGGACCGGAAGCTTTAGAGGAATTCATGCTTTGTAGTAACTCGAATACCTGAATCTCCGTTACGCTAAATTCAGCTAAGCAAGAATCCTACGGAACTCTTGAAACCAATTCAACCTGTGGTAAAAAGGTCTCCCGAGCAAAGAGCCAGTATACTGATCACTCAGTATACAAGCCTTGTCATAGTCAGTTTGCGCACGGGTCCCGTCTGCTCGCAATAAAGCTTATATAGACAGTTTTGCCCCGCTGCGTCTTTTAACGTAAGCAAAAAACTTCTTGGGATTAGCTGCGGCCGAGACCGCTAAACCCTGCTCGTAGTGGAGACGAGCAGTTCTGAGATGTTGCTTACATTTATTTCTAATCTCTCGATAACTATCATAGGTGCTGGCTGATGGAGCTACTTGGTAGGTTCGCCAGCATTTAGATCGTTTCTTGAGTATGTACTTGCCTGTGGTATTTATCCATGGAGGCTGTGCCCTTAACTCTCTTTTCCTAATGAGTGGAATATAGGGAGTGGAAACCTCCGTAAGGTATGCCTTAAATTTATCCCAGGCAAACTGGGCAGAGTCAGCCATCGAGATCTCACACTTCAGAACTGAAGCCTTAGTTCGCATTGCACTAAAGTCCGCCCACCAAATATTCGGAAGTAATTCAACAGCGGTCTCTTGGTGCCTTGAAAGAGCACATCGAAAGGATATGCATGCGTGATCGTTGGACCCTAGAGGTGCACCGTATAAAACGTCAGTCACGAAGTCCAGGGACTTAGCGAAAACCAAATCCAAAGTAGATGGTATTTGGCTGTCCATATACCTAGTAGGAAAGTCAATGAACTGGTGCAAAGGCACTTGGAGAGTCAGTTCAAGGAAGTCTGCACCGAATGTTCCTAATGCCGAATTGCAAGAAAGATCGGCCCAACAGACTTAAGGGAGGTTGAAATCCCCTAGAACTAAACACCTATTCGCAGACTGAGTGCGAATAAAGTCAAGTATCCCCCTGGAAGAACTTCCAGGACCCCTGCATATCACTACATCTGTAAAATGGGTAGAGGAAGTGCACAAAACAGCCGATATGGCTTCAAAAGTCTGATCCGACGACTGGAATGCGCAGGTCCTTAACACATTTAAGTTACAGCTCACACACAGTACAACGCCTCTGATTTGGCGACCAACGGAGCGATAAGTTCCAAGCAGCGCATAGCCAGGTAAACATACCTCACTCCCAGTGATATCCAGAGACCTCCACGTTTCAGTGAAAGGAAGTATGTCAGGACGACATTTGTCAACAAGTAGACCCACCTCGTGCACCTTGTTCCTTAGGCTACGCACGTTGCTAAGTACCACCTCAAGGAAGTCGGCACGACCATCCCTGGGTTGTGGGGTTTCACGGGTTTCACGGGTTTGCGCAGAACGAGTATGCGTAGCTTTTCGGTGGTTCTGCCTCAAGATGTTACGGCAAGGTCCTGATCTCGTCGGTAGGTACCAGATGTTGTGGGTCTCGACGCAGTAGTGGTGTTCAGCACAAGAATTCAGCGAGTTGACTGTGGGAACGTGCATACCTGGAACAAGAGAGTGGTGTAGGTAAATTCGGCAAAGTTGGATAGAAGCAAAATGATAGAAGCGCCGCGTGTTAGCTTGGCAAATGGCCAGATCTTAGCAACGTGGAAGACCAGCGAGGTAAGAGCCAAGCGTCTAGGCGCTGTTTGAAGGCCGTATTGGGCGCTGAGACAACAACTTCAGGGAGGGCGTTCCAAGCGAAGGCAATACGCACACTGAAACTGTTTCTTCGGCACAGAATGCGACTGCTACGAGTCATCAGTTTGAGTGAGTGCCCTCGAAGATGATTTGTACGGGCGCGGACCAGCAATGCTGCCTTTGGGTACCTGTTATTAGTCAGGACGGAATGAGCTAAGATAAGGTCACCACGAAGCCTGCGATATTTCAACGGGAAGAGGTTAAGGGCCGCCAGATGCTCCTCATACGAGAAGTGGGATAGTCCGTCCACTCTCTTAGTGGCTCTGCGCTGTACAGTTTCCAGCATGGCCTCGTCCTTCTTCAGGTACGGCGGCTGGACAAGTATGTTGTACTCTAACAGCGGACGTACTAAAGTGCTATAGAGACGGACAAATGTCTCTCTAGGGAAAGACCCTAGTGCACGTCCAAGGAGGGCCAGGCGAACGCTAGCCTTTCGTGCCAGTGTAGCTACGTTGGCGCTCGGGCTCAGGTCGGTGGATATTATGGTCCCCAGGTCGCGTTCCTGGGATGTGGCTTTAAGATGCACACCGCCGATATTGTACGGATTAGCCACACCTTGCCCAATGTGCATGACTGCGATTTTGAATGCGGGCTGTTGTTCATTAGGACAACAGGCTTCTGCGTTCTCAAAAGGTAAGGGTTTTATTGGGTAAACTTCTTGCGCAAAATGTTTGTAAAGAGGTCAGTACCGCCAAACATGCAAAAACTGATATGTACCATTCCCAATTTGAAAAAGTTGAATAAAAGTAGAAAAGTTGAAAAATAACGGTGAGTTCAGTTCAGTTCAGATGGGACTGGAAAGATAGGAGAATCCCGTGAGTGTTCCAAGTTGGATGGATCATTGAGCCAGGAACTGATGAAGTGCTCAGTTATCGATGGATCTAAAACGGAACACCCGTATCGCACCCTGGCCAAGCAGTTAAGAGAGCGCCCTATCCGCCACTTGGAAATAACGCTCCTTCGGCAGTGTTCATTGAGTTCATTGTGTTCATTGAGTTGTAGAGAGCAGGAGGGAAATCCCTTGTCAGCCCCATCGATTCCGTATCATACTGGGTTTGATGCGTGTCGTTGCGTTACGACGTTCCTCGAGGGTTCGTCGTAATTGCAGTGACAGCCGCAAGATTCCAGCATTTTCAGCGAATGTTTGTCTAGCAGCCGCTTGAAACTTTCCTCGGATGGAGCGTCTGCAATTGCTTCCGGTAAGCTGTTCCAGTCATTCACCACTCTAGTGGATAGGGTGACGTCCTTGCGAATATTGTGTCTTCATCGCTTAAAGAGCTTCCATGTGTGCCCTCGGGTGGAACAGTCAGTGTTGGGCCCGAAGAATTGTTGTAACTCACTTCCAAGTTCCCCTCGGAGGATGCGTCTAGTGTAGATGAGGTCACCCCGGCGACGGCGGAGCTCGAGGGAGAACAGATTTAGCTTCTGGAGTCGAATGGGGTACGGGAGACGTAGCCCCAGAACAGCTTTTGATGCAGGTCTCTGAACCTTTTCTAGCACAGCGCTTTCAAACTTTGAAAGCGGATAGCTAGCTGGTAGGCCATATTCTAAAACTGGACGGACGTACGAAGTGAACAACGGTCGAAAAATATCGGGAGTCATTCGAGCGAATGATCTTCTTTAGGCACCTACCAGTCTCCTTCCAGTGGCCACCTTCTTTAACGTGTCTTGCGTCGTTCTAAGGTCAGAAGTAACGATAACCCCGAGATCTCTCTCGTGGGTGGTATTCTTAAGGAGAAACCCACCAATGTGGTATGCACCGTAAGGTTCGGTGCCACCCATTGGGATAACAGCGCATTTATCTCGGTTTACTGGCAGTTCCCACTTGATGGACCATTCGTGTAGCTGGTCTAGAGCCCCTTGTAATCTATCCGCATCCTCAATGCTGGATACTGTTGACCAAAGCTTGAGGTCATCGGCGTAGATCAAGCAGTCGGTTTGTAGCGCAGTCGATCGTTAATGTATAGTTTGAAGAGCTCTGGTCCAAGCACTGATCCTTGGGGAATGCCACTAGTCATGGGCACTGGAGCAGAGAGGGTTTGGTTCACTTGTACGCGCATTGTCCTACCCTTTAAGAAATCGGCAATCCAGGAGAGAAGATTTCCTGTAATGCCAATTCCCTGGAGTTCATGTAGCAGTCGTACGTGTGAAACCTTATCAAAGGCTTTGCTAAAGTCAATGAATATTACGTCAACCCGTTTTTGTGTATCTATGGCTTCTGCCCATGTTTCCCTGGCAATGAGCAAGTTAGTGATGCATGAGCGTGCTCTCCGGAAGCCATGTTGAGCAGGTGAGATGAGGTTTAGATGCTCACAGTGTAGCTGGAGAGCGCACTTGACTATCCGTTCCATAGTTTTGCATACGATTGACGTCAGACATATTGGCCGGTAGTTGGCCGGGTCTTGTTTGTTTCCTCCCTTGTATTTGGGCAGGACGGTGCCTGCTTTCCAGCCTGTGGGTAGGCAGCCGACTTCGAGGGATTGCCGAAACACTTGGCAGAGAGGGACGGCGACGTACTCAGCTATCGTTCTGAGGAAGCTGGGATGCAATCCGTCCGGCCCTGGGGAGGAGTTCGGGTCCAGTTCGAGAAGTAGCTTAGTGACTACTTCGGGGTTAATTTCAACTTCGTCCATAGAGGAGTAGTGTGCAGGCAAACGGTTGTTGAGCAATGGTGACTCCACTGAATAGACCGAGGAATATTGCGCAGCCAATAGATTTGCTTTTTCATCATCACCGTAGAGGACGGTACCTTCCTTAAAAGAGGATAGAGCGGGGGGTTCCACTACCAGTTTTGGCATTTCGCTTCAAGTAGGCAAAAAGTTTCTTGGGACAGTTTTGGGAGTCCATGGCCAGTCTATGTTCATATTGTAGTCTTTTGTCTCGTTTTCTCAGGGTGCATAGGTTTCTGACAGTTTCGTACTCTAAGTAGCTTGATGTCTGTCCTGTGCTTTTGAAATGATCCCATAGTTTTCGACGTTTTTTCATTAGGGATCTTACTTCTTTATCAATCCATGGGGGTCCTTTGGATGGTGGTCTGCTCTTGCAGTTTGGAACAAACTGTTCAACGAGCCGCACCATCATAAATCGTAGGCGTTCCCATGCGTCATCAAGCTCTAAGGATTGCGGGATACTCCAGTCCATGTTACTTGCAGTCGTTCTTAATCTGGGCCGGTCAGTACGCCAGAAATTTCGACGCAGTGTCCCCTGATCGTGGATTGTGAGGCGTCGTGTCCACGAAAAGGAGACTGTACAGTGATCACTCGTCCCAAGAAGTTGGAGGATCGTTAGATCTAAGACATCAGATGGTGTCGAGGTGAGAACCAGGTCGAGAATGTTTGGTGTCTGACCAGGGATCATTCGCGTTGGTGTCAGGACATGCTGTGTCAGGTTGCACTCATGAACGGTATCAAGGAGAGCAACTTCAAAGGAGTCAGGTGAGAGATCACTGTGAAGTAGGTCCCAGATCACGTTGGGGGCGTTGAAGTCCCCCATAAGGAGACAATTTGTTCCTCTGCTGTTGGTTCGCACGGAACGTAGTAAGTGTGAGCCAGGTGCTGCAGGGGCTCTGTAGACCACCCCGACCATCAGCGACTGGTATCCGTCATGAATTCGGCACCAGAGCATTTCCGACATATCATCCTTGTCACAATCGGGTTCGACAATGTGGGCCTTGAGGTAGTTCTTTGTGTAGAGGATTACTCCGCCTCCAGACCTCCCACCAAAGCGATCGCATCGAAGTAGCTGATATCCTGAAACATGAACCTCCGAGTCAGATATGTCAGATGAAAGCCAGGTTTCGGTGAACGCCATTAGGTCCGGTACATAGAGTTGCAGGTGATGTGATGTAGATTTGGCGAGATTGAACTCATAGTATTGTTTATTAATGATTGAGTACGCTTGCTGAAATCCTACGACCTCAATTGGTAATCAATTTACTAAGTGGTTTAAATGCGTTACGATGGCTAATCAGTTTCCCGCCTCAAGCGTAGCAGCCAGGTCAGGTCAGGTCAAAATCCGTGGACGATACAGGCTTCCGCCTAACGAGAGTCCAGCTTCTTGTACCGGTAAGCGAACCAGAGCCCCCGGCACTTCGACTTTTGATCGCCTCTCCTTGCCTCTGCAAAAAGAAATGAAGCAAAAGCGAGAACAATCTTTGCTTTTACAAGGATCAACATCGGATATCAATGCGAATAAATTGGATAGAATTATATTAATTCCGGAAAAATACGCGGCCAGCACCTGTCTAGGCCTGCTTTGAAAGCAACCACAGTCTCACAATCCATTAGTTCCGAAGGCAACTTATTCCAGTTGCGCACTACACGATTCGAGAAGAACTTAGCCCTGACGTTCAGTCTAGCCCTCTGCTGTTTGAGCTTCAAGCGATGTCCACGCAAGCGTTCAGAATCAGCCAGCTCAAATAAATCAGAGGGCACGATGGCACTGAGGCCCTTCATGATCTTAAATGTTTCTATCAGATCGCCTCTCAGTCTACGCCGTTCAAGGGAAAACAACCCCAGGCTCTTTAGGCGATCTTCATACGGCTTCCCCCGTTGACCTTCAACCATCCTGATTGCTAGTCTTTGAATCTTCTCCAGGCAAAGAACATCACCACGGAGATAGGGCGACCAAGCTTGAACACAATACTCTAAGTGTGGCCTAACCACTGCTTTGTATAGTGGTAGGAACACTTCTGGCTTGGTATTACACAGAGCCCTCCTGAGGCGAAACAATTCTCGTCGCGCTTTGTTGGCGGCGTATCGACATTGCATCGAAGGCTTGAAGCTGCTCGTCATGATGACTCCTAAATCGCGTGCCTGGGTAGTGCATTGTAAGGGGAAGGGACCAAAGGAAGTCTGAACTGCAAGTACGTCTCTACTATTGGTCAGAATTTGGCACTTGCTTGCATTCAAGGGCAAGTCCCATTGCTTCGACCAGTTGACCACACTGACGATATCCTTGGCCAGTGTTGCACGGTTGCCCCTGCTGACTAGTTTCAAGTCATCCGCAAAGATATAACAGGGGTCTTCAATAAGAGGAGCCAAGTCGTTTATAAACATAAGAAACAAAAGTGGACCTAGCACCGATCCTTGGGGTACTCCACTGTAGGCCACGCCTACACTAGAACTCACAACACCGATTCTAACTCGAAACGTTCTCCCATATAAGAATTCTGACACCCAAGACAGAAGTCTAGGATACACTCCGAACCATGCTAATTTTGCAAGTAGGAAACGGTGATTTACTGAGTCGAAAGCCTTGCTAAAGTCAAGATAGCAGACCTCTACCGGAATCCCGTCGTCAAGACATCGAGTAATCTCATCGAGGAAGCACAGTAGATTAGTGAGGCACGACTTCTTTTTAATGAAACCATGCTGCTCTGCTCTAAGTAGGCTGTGCTCCGCCAAATGCTCACAAATCCGGTTTCTTATAAGCTTCTCTAAACACTTGAGCAGAACACAGGTTAGACTGATGGGTCTGTAGTTAAGGGGCTCCGATTTGGAGCCACCCTTGTGAATCGCAACTATGGCTGCTTCCTTCCAGTCTCGTGGCAACTTGCATTCCTGGAGCGACAAGTTGAACAGCTCCAGAACAGGATGTTGAAGGATGTCAGCTAGTGGCTTGACTATTGCCGGATGTACATCGTCAGGACCGGCTGATTTGAAGGGATTCAAGTTAGTCATCACAGTAAAGGCCTCTTGCGCAGTCAGCACGATGTCCTGCATTATATAACTGCTGACACAGTGTGGCTGCGATGGTGCAGCACATCCATTGTCGCTCCTATGAAGATTCTCTGGCTTCCACAGCCTGGCTGCCATCTTCCATAATTAGACACCCAACGTCCTCTCTTAGGGAGGCTTTAGACTGAACATAGCCGTAGTAACACTTTGGATTTGTTTCCGCATACCGGGCCAGCCGAAGCTCATAAGAGTATTTAGCCTGCCGTTGCATCTTGATAGCCTTATTCCGGCTTTTTGTGTACTGTAGCCATCGACGAAAGCCCCTGGCCTCATTGAATTTTTTCCACTTCTCATTTCGTCTCTTTAAAGCTCTATCAATTCTCCTCCTCCACCACCGAGGCTTGCTGAAGTGTCTCGCAGGACGAAGAGGAGCAAACTCATTCAATAGTTGTACTAAACCAGTTTTAAGCACAGACCACCTTTGTTCCAAAGATGCCTGTTCCTGGTCAGGGATCCAATTGACCTGGAGGGCTCTATCCCTCAATTTCATGTGGTCGATGTGGCTGAAATTTCTCACGAGGCGAGGATGTCGTGCAGGCTTCAATGTATTTAGGCAGAAAGTGAGGACGCAGTGATCACTCCTACCTAAAGGTGCTTCCACTTGTAGCTCTGCGAAACGACCGTGTTTGGTGATGGCAACATCCAACGTGGAGGGGGCACTCCCGATTCGGCTCCTGGTCGGTATATTGATGTATTGTTCAAGTGCATTCTCATGCATCCAGTCAACCAGTTCCTGTTCCAAGGTATCCGCTCTGTTTGCCGTGCCTTGCCAATCCGCATGAGGAAGGTTAAGATCACCAACTATTAGGAAATTAGGCGCAGCAACCACTGCGCGCCTCAATAGTGCACCGAGCTCTTTGTCCTCCTCTCGTGTGGACGATGGACTGCGGTAGACACATATAAAGATCTCCAACCTGCCCATCATCCTTAAGTAACAAGACACCACTTGAACGTTCGTGTTACTCATCATAAACGGAGCCTCCCAATGACTATACTGGCGCTTTATAAGCAATAGTGCTCCCCCGCCAGTATGGTGATCAGGCCTATCTACTCGGTAACTCACGAAATCTACCAGCAGGTCGCTAACCATGTCGCTCGGAGAAAGCCATGTCTCTGTCAAGGCAACAACATCAGCACATCCGCAGCGCCTCACCATCTCTCCCCATTTGTTCCTCACACTGCAGCAATTGGTATACCATACAATTAGTCCTGCTTGACAAGGTTGTTTCCCCTCGGGCGCAGCACCCGAGGGGACAACCCGTTTTTTTGACGCCGCGTCATTATCGTTCGCCGCCTGCAATGCTGGGTCAAGATTAGGCTCTTGCAGGTCAACACGAGCAGAAACCTTGTCGGGTTCCGTCAGATTTAAGTTGTTTCGTAAACGACCAACTTGCTTCTTTCTCTTTAACTTAGAAGGTCTAGCAACGCTGCCTTTCAAATTTCCTGCAAGGTCAGCCTTGGGAGATTCACAGCGTTGGTTTCCCAAACCGATCAGCGAGATGCACGTAGTGTCCTTGAGTTCCGGAGCAGCTGACATTATGCGAGTGGCATCAAATAATCCTGGATGCGCCACCTGTAAGCTCATGTCCGCAACCCCGCAACTTTCCCCGGGTAACAAGCCGGAAGTTGTACTTCCGTCCAGTGAATCTTTGGTCGTTGTTACATGTAACTCGCGACTTATTCCTCTTGCAACCTGCATTGTTTGAGGACTCGAGCAGACAACTGCCGCTGTGGTAGGAGTGCAGTCCCACCTAGTTCCTTTTGGTGTAATCATGGCATGTTGCTGACTGACTCTGACCCCAGCGGCCGGAGATGCAGGGTATACAATCACTCGGCTGTAAGTACCTCCGGGTGAACTAACTTGTGAGGAAGCACCTTTTGCGGTACCTGCATCTGATACTGAATTTGTGGTGTGGTAGTTCGAAGGAACGACATCCGCTGCAGTGGGACAATCATCTCTGGTAGGCACTGATGCAATGCGGGGATCACGTAAAGCAGCACCATTAACCAAGGTCGCAGACACGCCAGCCAAGCGGTTATTAGTATCTTCTGACTGACATACCCGAGGGACCTTGGCTTGTGAGCTAAGTGTGTCCGGGGCCACCTGATAACGGCCATTGGTCAGACTCTCGATTAAGCCGGCTCGGTTAAGCATTTGATCACGATAAACAGGGTTCCTAAATTCAACCAGAATCGGCCTAGCAAATCCTTGCTGACGCAGTGGACCAGTCTCTTTCCAGCTACCTACACGATGCACCCTTTTAATACCGACGTTTAAAGGTATCCCGGCTATGCGGAGGATGTCGTGTATTCGTCTCCGGTCCAGGTCTCGTCGAGTCTTTGCCTCGTGTATCACCGGCTCCTCCCGATTGTAGATAAGAACATTTCTTTGCCTGCCCATGGCAACCTCCGCACTCCGAGCGTAGCTATTTAAAGAATCGCGCAATTCGTCAATCTTCACTCGCAGTGCATCTATGAGCAAAGCCTGGTCGCTGATCAGTTTTTCTGCGGTGGAGAGCCGCTGCAGATACTTCGCGTCAGCTACCCTCTGAACATCAGGCAACTGTGGAGGAGCAGCAAGCTGCTCGCGTAGTAAGCGAGCACAAGTATCAGCTAGGCACACAGTGAAAACAGATCCACTTCAGTTGGGGATGCTGGGTGTACAGATCAATGGACGAACGGTCTAACCTAGAGCAGGTGCTATGATACCATAATAAACATCGGTCACACTGTATGCCTTCCGTGACTGCAGTGCCACAACTGTGCTCGCCACATTTATCGTTAGTATCAAGGGCCATAGTTATTTGGAAGGTGGAACCAAGGATAAGCAAAAAGCGAAACGAGTAAGCAGATGCAGGAGAAAACAGCAAAGAACAAATTCACGGAAGACAAGAAGCCTTTGGGACGGGTAGGTTCAAGTATGCAGCAGCAAAGATAGCAGCCCAAAAGTCGAAGAGTCGAAAGCCCTGGTTCACTTGCTGGTAGAAGGGCTAGATGTGGACCGTAGCGACGTCAGGAAGGATTTGGTTGTGACTGGAATACGAAACAGGCGATTCAAAGTCGAGTCAGTCAGGAAAAGTGCTACAGCAGACTGCAGTATCTTGATGCCACAAAGTAAAAACGCCGGATCCAATGTAACAGTCAGTCTTTAGCAGCAGTAGAAAATACTTGAGCGAAAGTATTTGGATAGGATGGGTAGGATGAACGTGCAGTAGACCAGCAGCAAACGAATTTTTCAAGTAATTCCGAGTACGTTGGAACTTCAAGTACTTTCAGGTCAGAAGAAAACTGACAAAGCCAAATTTTCTATGTAGTGTTATTTAACTGCTGTCCTCAAAAAGGATTTCAGGAAAGAAAACCTCCAACGGTGAAACACTGTAGTATACAGGTCAGGAAGAAGTCCA